>JANJGK010000017.1:7835262-7845262 GCA_039081455.1 Macrobrachium rosenbergii | reverse complement strand
TCTGGTGTGCGTGGGACCTCTATAGTATATTTTATTCGCTTTATTAATAGCCCTCTCGATAATGTGTGGTGGATAGAGCAGTTGCGTTAGGTGTTGGCGGATCGTGTTGAATTCTTTATCTAGGTATTCATTTGAACATAATCCTAAGTCCTCTGAGGAATAAGTTGCACCCTACCATGATTTTTACGGAGACGTCGTGGTAGCTTAAGAAATGAATGTAGGAAACAGCGAAGGTGGGTTTTCTATATACTGTAAATGCATATCTGTTCTGTTTTCTTATGATCAGTACATCTAGGAACGGCAGTTTTCCGTCCTTTTCCCATTCCGTTTTAAATTTTATGGTCGGAACTAGCGAATTTAGCCTATTAAAAAATTCATGAAAGTCCCCCCAGCTATTGTCCCAGAAAGTAAAGATATCATCTACGTATCTAAGCCAGATCATATTACAGGGTTTGATAGACGACAAAAGTTCTGTTTCGAAATATTCCAGGTACAAGTTTGCTAGAAGGGGTGATAGGGGACTTCCCATGCTACAGCCAAATTTTTGTTTGTAAAAATTACCATTGAAAGAAAACACGTTGTTAGTTACACAGAGGTTGATAAGTTTTAAAGTTTTATCTATCCCAAGAGGAAAATGGTCTTCATATGGTTGTAACTTCCTCTCTAAGAAAGACAACACATCGGCAATCGGGACTTTAGTAAATAATGACTCGACGTCTAGGCTGAGCAATTTGATGTTGTTTGAGGGGATGTTTAAACTATTAAATTTTTGTATAAAATCCTCAGCATGTTTGACGTGGGAGGATGAGAAGGTTCCTAGAAAGGGTGATAACAGGTCTGCGAGCCATTTTGATAATTTGTACATGAAAGAGCCCCTGCTAGATATTATGGGGTGTAAAGGAATCCCATCTTTATGTGTTTTCGGGAGGCCGTAAAAATAGGGGAGAGAGGGGTTGATTACCTTGAATGTCTCTAGTAGTTCTATGTCCTTCTTATTGCCCCCTATGGTTCTGACTGATTTATTAAATTGAGCAGCAATATTTGTTGTGGGATCTTTCGTTAATTTGTCATAGGTCTCCGCATCGTTTAGAAGTTCTTGAACTTTATTGATGTATGTCTCCTTGTCTAAGAGAACTATTTTCCCGTCTTTGTCAGATTTTGTGATGATGATATTCCCCCTTTTCCTTAAACTAACTAACGCATTTTGGAATCTTTTTGGGAGCGAATTATTGTTGTTATTTTGTTCCAAGACATTTAGCAAAATGCCTTTGAGACATGCCTCTTTCTTGTCATAATTGTTTTTTGCAAAATGTTTATCAAAAGCAACTAGGAAATTAAGATTACTCTCGGGACCAGGTTTTAGAGCGAATGAAACTCCAAGATTTAAAACGGTCTGTTCTTCTGCAGTGAGGGGATGGTTAGAGAGATTCAGCACATTATTGGGAAGGCCAAGATTATTCCATACGCTGTTCCTAATCAGTCTTTTTAATTTGTAGCACAAATTTCTGGACTGGGACTCGCTGCTTTCAACAGCACCTGATAGCACAAAATATGAAAGATATCTGTACATACCATCATCCCTGCACATGAGGCGAAGCGACGTGGCTAGCTCACTTATTTTTCTTCTAATCACATAGATGTCTTGGTGTGTGGCTTGTATTCTGTCGTGGAGGAATGTGCGGATGGAGTCCGAAAATGGGTCTGACGCCGATGTCCAATGCGTGAAGCCGTACATTTTGGGAGAAACTTGTTCCTGTAGGCATTCTTTTAGAAAATTTCTCTGATTCTTCCTCTTGTGTAACCCATGTACTAGTCGTTCGTACCGTCTAAAGATGTGCTTGACAGCTGGGTTGAAGCCAAAAATCTGGCGTAAACTGTGATGTTCCATAATGGGCAAAAATGAATGTCTTTTCCTGTAATACTACTGTATAATATGAATATAAGAAGGCCAATAAAACACTATTTAAACGTTGAAACCATATATTTCGGGCACTTGCTTCTGTGCCCCTGTTCACTGGTAGAATATGGACAGAGAAATGTTACAAGGGTATATATACAAAACATAAAGGTGTGGCCTTAAGGCTCCGATGGTATGACGGTGACCGTTTCCTAAGAAGGAGGAGGGAGACCAATTCCCTAGTGGTTTTTGGCCTCATTTGCTCCCGTTTGGCGATGGATCTGGAGGTCACGTTTCTTGGGTCATCTTCTTCAGGAGGGGTCTGAGGATTAAGGCGTCGATGTCATCCGATTTCCAATGTCCTCCTGACAGGTTCATATTGTTGGTTTGATTGATGATAGCAGATTCCAACATCTTTCTTTTGTACGGACAGCTACTTTTGAAAACCAACTCCGCCCCACTCCAGTTTATGACATGTCCTGTATTTCTGATATGTAGGAAAATCCCCGAACTCTCTGAAGCGTAACGTACTGATCTTTTGTGCTCTGTTATTCTTTGCGAGAGCGATCTACCTGTCTCGCCTATGTAAATGTCATTACAATTGCTACACGGTAAATGGTAAACTCCGGCTTCTTCCCCTTTGTTATTTAAGTATACGTTAATGAGTGAACTCCCGATGGGTTTGGGATAATGAAAAATAAAGGGATTGTTAGACCTGAGTTTTTCGGTGGCTTTTTGGATGTTTTCGTCGTACGGAAGCTTTATTTTGTTGTTGAAATCTATTTGTCTGGTGTGAGTGGGACCTCTATAGTATATTTTATTTGCTTTGTTAATAGCCCTCTCGATAATGTGTGGTGGATAGAGCAGTTGCGTTAGGTGTTGGTGGATCGTGTTGAATTCTTTTTCTAGGTACTCTATCTAGGTACTTTATCTAGGTACTCTATATATATATATATATATACATACATATTATATATATATATATATACATATATATATATATATATATACATATATATACATATATATATATATATATATATACATATATATATATATATATATATATACATATATATGTATATATATATATATATATATATGTATATATATATATATATATATAAATATAAATATATATATATATATATATATATAATGCCATTATCATGTGTAATTTCTCATTTCTTTCATTGCTACTTAGGCCTATCATTTGATGTCTCTTATGAAGTTAACTGAATATATAATGCCTATTTTTGTATTTCTTATGATCTAAGTCCCTAAAGAATTAAAATTAGCAAGAAGTTCAACATTAATTTAGCTAATGCTAAATGCCAGCAGTGAAGAAGACTACCATGCTCATCAGGGGAGAATGTCTCCGCCTCATCGCAAAAGAGGACTCTTACTGAAATCATCGGCCACTGGATTATATTATGACGCAAACCCTAGCCGCTATTCTTTGTGTTTCGCTGATATGAAGTGTTTCTTGGCAGGAGTATGATGATGAAATAATATCTTGGTCTCATGTAGCCTGTTACGGATGGTTTGAGCAGCAACTTGAAGGGAAAGCGTAATGTTCTCTCTTTACAGAAACATCGGTTGTCAGGGGAATTAGGCGGAGCTCCTTCAGTGATCATCCGTTGATGATCCTTAACAGTAGTGCAACAATGGGGTCGTCCTCCACTTTTTACCATGAATTTATCATATTTCCTCGTTTTCTCTGTTGTTGTATCCCTCTATACATGGTTGTTTTATTTATGCTAAGCTGCCGAGCAATATCTAAAATAGAGGCATTAGTCTTATGCAAGCTAATGATTGTGGTGCGGCTGAGTCTGTTGCGCATCTTATTAGTGCAAGTGACGAGACAGTTTAGTTTAACTTTCTTGCCCGAATGTGAAGTCACACGATAACATACATCGTTATGAGATTTTTTTCTTTTTTGTTTTTGACAACAATAATGGTCGGATTCTTTATTTTTATATATATAATTTCATTGATGATTATTCAATATTATTTTATTAGTCAATAAGCTTTTATCTGAATTTGAAATATGGTTTCTTCTTTGACTCTTTGCCCAATCATCTGCAGTGAAATTTTTCAAATGTTTCGTCATTTTTCGTAATATGAATTTTTCACTCACCATTCTTTTTTATATTGTTAACCGTATGATTAATAACCAAAGTCGAATAAGAAAGTTACATTTCCTTGTAAATATCAAAAGAACAAATTACTGTTAGGTGAACGAAAACTTCTGGAACATGTTGCAAAACATTTTTGAGTGACTGTACATATATAGTTAAATATATATATATATATATATATATATATATATATATATTTATATATATATATTTATATATATATATATACATCCATATATATATAAATATATATATGTGTGTGTATATTATATATTGTATATATAATATATATATTATTTGAGAGGTGTAACCAAAAGGTTTTTAGCTGTTGCTAAGGTCTTTGTTGCAATTCGAAGCAGTGGTTACACGCAAACTAAGGCACGCAGAAACTTTTAGATGAATGCGATAAGGTCCTATGAAATAATTATCTGAAAAAATTATTCGTGTCCGTTGTTCTGAAAGAATGAACAGAATATATTCCCTGTAATGGACACAACTACCAATGGATCATCATTTAAAATAATGATGGTATGTTATTGTCAAGGAACTGTTATCAGTGCTTCGAGCGCAGTCGAGCTGATATTGCTTCTGTTTACAGACGCTAATAATAAATTTCATAAATAGGGTCACGTGAAGTAAAATTCAGTTGGGATTAAAAAAAAACATCAAAACAACCTCACTCACGAGTTTATTGAAAAAATTCATCCTTGTTTTGAGTTTTTTCTTCCCATAAAAGAAGAAGAAAAAAAACAAAAGACCGGAAAAAATAATCTGACAAGTTTTCTCCATCATGTACGTCTATTCAGTATACTGACGGTTTAACAGAGTCAGTGTCCAGTTTTTGGAGTCGTTTGTAGTGAGATTCCTTATCTTCATCCTAAATACCGTAACCAAAAAACTCGGTTTAACAAGCACCCAGGAAGGTCGGGAGGAGGGGGAAGGCCATCGAAAAACATGAAAGGCCGTTACCTAAAGTGCTTGCGTAGAGAGGAGGGTCAACACTGGCCTCCAGGTAATTTGCTCTGCGATGGCAGCTGAGGGCAAACATCTCCTGAATTAGGCTTCTTAATGAGCAAACAGACTTTGTCTTGAACGGTTTTTGTGCTGCGCCACAACTGAAGCAGAGTTGCCAGTGTTTCTCGAGGCAAACCTTTTTTTTGGAAATTCCTTCGCACTGAGCTTGATTTTACTCAGGTTAATAAAAAAAAAAAAAAGGTGATGCCTACTCGGGGTATGTAAATATATGTTTCATGGATGAATATACATTAGATGGCCTTTTTCCGTAAAGAAAAATAAAGATTCCTATAAATAAGAAAGTGGCGTTTTACGTAAGAACAAAAATCTACATACAAAATTTCATAACCACACAAACGTCATTTACGTTTACGTATTTTCTTATAGGTTAAAGCTTTTCATCATTAAACCATACACGAAACAATCTGCATCCTTATTTTAATAACAGTCATCAAAAAGTAATTTCAAAATTTCAGATTGAAATACGAATTATAACTAACATCAGCCTTGGAGAAATATCTCTGGTGTCATTCCAACTTCCTTAAACCGGTCGATTTTCCTTGATTCCTGGGCGTGTTTTAGAAGTTCTAGGCAAAATGCCTTGTTAGCCACCTCTTCATACTTAACGAATCTTGAATGAAAAAGAAGAAAGATTCTTTCACAGCATTAGATGAGCTGAGTACCTTATTTGATTAAGGAAGAGGTGCCAGTTTGTTTCGTCTTCATTCAATAATTAATTGTCGCGGACAGAGACAAAACATTGAAGAATTCAGTGTAAATATTGGAAAATCTTTTGGATAGAATGTAACATATGGGAAGAAAGTAATTGAAAATTAAAATTATACAAAATTCATATACTTCAGGCATTTAACAATAAGTAGTTTGCATTAGAGACCAACAGATGTATATGAAATAGATAAAGTCTGTGCTCTTTTTCTCTCTCTCTCTCTCTCTCTCTCTCTCTCTCTCTCTTCATTTATATATATACATAAGTGTGCTTCAAGTCAGTAGAACAGGTGATTTATATATGAAAATCTGCCTCAGGATAAAATAAAACAAGGAGTGTCTTATTTATGAAGTTTAAAGTATACAGTTGCAACGAACAATGTATTTACTCGCTTGTTAATGGTTTGTTATAGAAAGAATATATAAACATTGATTCTCTTTGAGACTACGTAAAACTAACTTCCGCAGAAAAACAGAACTCCTTAGAAGCCTGTATCTCCAATTCTGGCCTGTTTCCGTAAACCGCAACTAAATTCGCGAACTACGAGATTCTGGTAAATATTGAAAGTGATGATGCAAATCTCCAGATGGAAATAATACTGGCTTCAGTTGCTCACACTAGGAGAATGATTCGGTGACTGTATACCCGTCGGAATGCTGCCGCAAATGGCTATGCCACTGTGCGAGAGACCGATACAGCCACGGATGCGCGAATTCAGCCTGACCGAATAAAAAGTCGAATTTCAGCGACAAATACGCCAAAGGAGAAAATATCAAAGATTCCTCAAAAGAGTAAGAAGAAAACTTTTAATATTATTTACACGAGCTATTGCATAGGGAAATATTCATCCAAATGAAAAATCCCCATAGGAAAGCCCAGAATTGATAGCACTTATGTTTTTTTTACTGAAATGGAATATTTCTAAACCAGATATTCATTTATTTCCAATGTCATTTCAGAGGAACAAATAGACAATTCAAAAAGAGAGAGTGGTCTTTTAATTCTTTAAATACCCTTTCGAGGTAGACTAGAGGTGGATTAAGCTTTTTTAAATATTTATATAAGAATTTTACATATATAACGATCCTTTGCAATGTCTAGATGAATGACGGCAATGCCAGTCTGAAACGTAACTTGAGTTATTTCAATATCTTTTTTCGTAGTTACGAAAATGAACCAGAATTAGAAATAAATCCCTTCGTTCCTTATCCAGCGCCATATTATAATCAATATAAAGCATTTCGAAAATCATGAAAAAAAATATCTGAAAGTTGAAAAATCCAGGTCCATAAATTACGAGGTAAGTTTACCAACTGGGGAAAGTCGGTTCATGTCAAGTGATTCGAACTCGAAGATAATAAGGGAACAGGACATTGGCTGACCAGACTCGGGAATGGTTTCATGAAAGCATTCCACTCGGAATTCTTCGGTAAATGGAATTGCTGTGAGCTAAAAGGTCTCATTTTATCTTCTGAGAAAACTTATAAGAATATATCTATTAAAAAAATTATGAAAAGGTCGCAATATCCCCATCAAATGTTTATTAAAAGGTCGCGTTTGAAATGGGAAAAAACTTTTAACATTATCTCTACTTGATATTTTATCAAAACGTCGAATTTCAAATGGCATAAAACTTATAAGAATATCTCTAGTTAGAACATTTATAAAATTAAATTCCGATGTCTAAATACTATTGATAGCCTAATATCTTTCTTTACTACTTTTGCATCTCAATTCAGCCGAGTTGCACAATGTAAAATTATTATTAAACAAAACTCCTTCTCCAAAATTATTACTAATATATAAGTTTTATCAATCATATTTACATTAAATACACTGTTTATTTCTTTTGTATAGCTGATGCGATGGTCCTAAATGCAAGAAACAATATTATCATAAATATGATCATACATGGTACCGTGTTTATTTGTTGAAGATGGTTGGTGAATGCAAAAAATCCGCTTAATATATGCATACATGCAGATGGACAGACACACACACACACACACACACACACATATATATATATATATATACACACACACACACACTTCGATTTATGGGTCACTGAAGAAATGCCACCGAAATGAATATTTAAATATTTCTCAGATATGTAGAGCCTTTTGAACTCTGATATCACGCATTAAATGGTTGCTTACAATCAGGACAAAAAAAAAAGTCATGACGGTTTTTATTTAACTCATAGGCTTGCAAAAATTATATTTTCCTGCGCTTACTTGGAAGACGCTTCAGAAAAACATTAAATTTTCTTACGATTTTTATTTTTCATTCTATATGAAAGAATATTGGAGTAGGGTTGCTGGCTTCAAGCATCTCTAAGTATCTGTCTTAGCTAAATAATTGTCGCTGCAAGGAATATAGAGAAATTCGCTGACCTAGGATAAGAGTCTAATATATAGAAATTCGCTGACCTAGGATAAGAGTCTAAGTATGGGAAGTAGACGATACTGAAGCCAGTAAAAAATAACATCGGTAGTAACCGCTAAAGCGTAGGAATAAGGATAAGAATATCCATTCTTTTTCCAAAAACAAAATCCTTGCAAGCTGAAGGAAAATATACTGTTAGAAAGTTGATTAATGAAATAAGTCACCAGGTGTTTTTCTTTAGCTTTGTGTTTTTCATACGACAAAGGAATATCGTCTCTTGAATACTCAAGACTTTGTTTTCAAAAACCTCGGAGCAGGGGCGTCTATACCAGCATACATAACGGCTCCAGGGGCATGTTTAAAAGACTTTTACATTTGCCTAAGACTGCACAGGCATAAAAACAAATGAAAAATGCAATAGGAGTGAGAAGAGAATAGTGTAGTAGACGCCCACGACTTCGATCCAAAGTTATGTTGCTGTTTTCGTGTTTGGAGAAGTTATTGGTTGTGGGTGATTCTGTAATATAGGTTTCTTTGTTATTCTAGGGAGGAGCGAGGTGGTAAGTTTTTTATTTATTTATTTTTTTGTGTTTTCTTTGATTTTCCCGTCGAAGGCCCGATTTCCTCGACGGAACAGAAGTTCCACAGATGGCAACATTCATTTACATCATGATTTAAGTGGATTCTTGGCCTGAGAAAAAATATGTATAATTAAGTGTTGATTCTTAAGCGTGGTGTAATTTTCCAAATTTGTGTTGAAATCGATGAAGTGGTTTATTAAACTACGTATAAAGTAGTGTGCATCCGAAAACAATCTCAAGTCGTTGGCTTTACACATATGCACATTTCCAAATATCTCAACTCGTTAACTCGTCACTCATAATACGTGACATAATACATACCTGCGGTAAAATGATATTAGTAAATACTTTTCCATTTATATTACTTGGTCATTATATGAAATGCAACGATCGCATTTAGACACGTCGCATTCAGCCAGTGATAAGCAGGATGCCAAGAGCCTCGAAGTGCATATTTCCTCCAGATAACAGAAATTGTATTTATTATAGTTTTTGCCTCTCTCTCTCTCTCTCTCTCTCTCTCTCTCTCTCCGCACACACACTCACTGTTAAAAGGAAAACAGCTATTTTTCTGAAGATGTTTGTTGAGAACATCGGCTCCACGCTTCACAGAGCATTACTGAGCACCCTTTACAAGTAACAAATCCCGTTGCTCGGTAAGGAGTTCCTCGTTGGGTGAGTCGGTAGAGTTGTGAGCTGGAACTCGCTACGCCCGAGTTCGTCTCCGACCGGCTAATGAAAAATTAGAGGAATTTATTTCTGGTGATAGAAATTCATTTCTCGCTATAATGTGGTTCGGATTCCACAATAAACTGTAGTTCCCGTTGCTAAGTAACCAATTGGTTCTTAGCCACGTAAAATAAGTCTAATCCTTCGGGCCAGCCCTCTCTAGGAGAGGTGTTAATCAGCTCAGTGGTCTGGTAAAACTAAGGTATACTTAACTTTTTTTGCTCGGTAAGGGAATTGGAGCACCCGTGCATTCTACGAGCATTCTTTCCAAACACGTTTTTAGCACTGGCTCTCCATTCACCGTCTGCGGTCGGCGTCACACACACGTTCTCTTGTTTTTTTTTTTTTTTTATTTCAATTGATTTTTACTTTACGGTATATACTTCGTATTTTTTTCTTGGACAGAATATCGAAAAAATGGAAACTAAAGGTGAATGTGTATAGTTTGAAAAAAGATCGGTAGATTTTGTATGAATGTACATTATTTCCCTGAAAAAATAAGATTATTTCATATATATATATA
>JANJGK010000017.1:7781198-7835162 GCA_039081455.1 Macrobrachium rosenbergii | reverse complement strand
GATCACTGCTAGCTAAGAATGATTTATGCAAGTCTGCCAGAGATTGATAAAAAAGAGTCAATTCTGATTTCAAAGTTATTACTTCATTTTCGCTAGTAAAAATGGCGTTCATATTGACTTCTAAAACTATATTACTGCCAGTTAGAAAGAAATTATTCATTTCCTCTACTATAGAACCATGATGTAAAGTTATTTCAGAACTCTTCCCAGCTACGATAAACATTGAGAGGAATAGTGCATGGTATAATTTGACAAGCTTCATGTTGGAGCCTGTAAAAGAAAATAACTTGTAAATAATGAAACAAAAACATCGCATCATTCAAATGATGTAAAAATTCACACAATAATTAACTTTTTCATAACAAACCATTGTCTTAAGCTCTCACATGAGAGATAGATACTGTTCGAACATCCGTTGAATCGGACTGATTCCGAATTTTAAATCGGTTACCTATTAAAACTTCTATAATTATGAAAGGACCTTCAAACTTAGGCAACAATTTCCAATTTAGCCCTTTTCTAACATAGACTTGTACATATACTATATCTCCTTCTTGGTAAGGCTTGTGACCTTAGCTTTTTTATCATGTGCATTCTTCATTAACACTTGAGCCTGTAAGAGGTTTTGATAAAGTGTTTGATATCTACTTCGGCTAACATCTATTATATCCTTCAAAGGATCTGATAAACTAGATGTCGGGGATAATATGTGAAAAGGTGACCTAGCAGGTATCCCATATACAGCTTCATGGGGAGACATACGGATTGAAGTATAATTGTTATTTAGGGTACTGGACACCGTGGGTATTGCAATATCCCAGTTTGGGTCCATACCGCCTATGTTTACACGCAGTATGTCTAGCACCTTTCTATTAACCCGTTCTACCAATCCATTAGATTCAGGATGGTATATCATCGTATTGACTTTCTTTATTTGCAGAATTTCGCACAATGAGTTAAGGAAGTGATTATTGAATTCTCCACCTGAGTCAGAGATTATTGTATTTGGAATTCCATGTCTGCATATATAGCACTCGTAAAACTTCCTAGCGCACTCAATGGCTGTTTTACTTTTTAGTGGTATTAATTCAGTATACCGTGTAAGGGCGTCAATGATAACCAAGAGGTTTTTATTCCCTCGGTCTGTCTCGTAAAAACCTGTCAATAAATCAAGGTGTACCCTTTCAAAAGGTTTGCTAGGCACGGGATAAGTTCCGAGACCTACAGGATTCTTAGTATGGCCCTTGTGACGGAAACATATATCACAGTTTTTAATATATGTCCTAATATCTTTTAACATAGTAGACCAGTAAAATAATGACTTGGCCTTTTGAGAGGTTATTTCGAACCCAGGATGACCATGCAGAGGATGGTTGTGAAGCCATTTCAGAACGATTGGGATTAATGTGATAGGTACAACCACCTGGTCGTTAGTTAACTGTGTTGAACTCCTGGTTCTCCTAGCCACGGATCGGCATAGAATGTTATCCTTAATCAAGAAATATTGATTCGTATATTTCACATATTCCTTATCATCTGGATTCCTATTTAATGCATCTATTATTACTCTTAATTTCTGATCTTTCATTTGTTCTTGTCGTACTGAATCTAGATTCCATTCTATATCTGTAATGTTTTCTGTTGCTTGGGCTAAAGATTGACCATTTTCGATAGCAATTTTCATAGCTAGCGAAGGAATTGGAATTTCTTCTAGATCAGCGAAAGGTATTGAGTGTGTTGGTACTGGGTTACGAGATAGCGCATCTGCGATTACGTTTGCTTTACCGGGTAAGTATCCAATTTTAGCTCCAAAGTCCTGGATAATCATGTGCCACCGAGTTCTTTTAGGACTATGATTGAAACCTTTAAAAAAGTCAGTAAGGGGCTTGTGATCAGTTAGAACCTTGACACTATACCCATAGATTATATATTTAAAATGTACCAACGAATTAGCAATGGTGAGGCATTCCTTATCTATTACTGCATATTTCTTCTCTGGCATTTTTAATCTGCGAGAATAAAAAGCAATGGGGAAAAACTTATTGTCATGCCACTGGAGTAACACACCTCCTACTCCTTGATCTGATGCGTCGGTTGCAATAATAAACTCTTTAGTAAAATCGGGAAACTTTAAAATAGGAGCAGAACTGATTTTTTCTTTCAAGGTATCAAAAGCAATTTGATGTTGGGATTCCCATTTAAAAGTTATGTCCTTCCTTATGAGATCAGTTAAAGGAGCTGCTATTACTGAATAATCTCGGATAAACCGACGATAATAACCCGAAACCCCGAGAAATTGCTGTATGGCTTTAACATTAGTAGGAACGGGAAATTTACTAATAGCAGAGATTTTATCATGGACTACTTTAAGACCTTGCCGAGATACCATGAAACCCAAATAGACTAATTCGTCTTTAAAAAACTCACATTTAGAAATTTTTACTTTTAGATGATGTTCTCTTAACCTTTGAAGGACTATTTCTAGTTTACTTAAATGCTCCTCCAAGGTGTTGGAAAATATAACTAAATCATCCATATAAGCATGGAGAATATTCCCTAGTAAATCTCCGAACACTATATTGATCATTCTAGTGAACGTAATAGGAGCACAACGTAGCCCAAATGGCATACGTAGGAATTCATAGTGACCTCTAGCTGTACTAAAAGCAGTGTACTGGGTACTATCCTTAGCTAAGGGTATCTGGTGAAAGCCTTTAAGTAAGTCCAAGGAAGTAAAAAATTTATTCTGTCCTAATAGAGACAAAATATCATCTGTGCAAGGTACTGGGAAACGATCAGGGATAGTTTGGTCGTTAAGCTTGCGAAAGTCAACACAAATCCTCCAGGTTTTATCCTTTTTTGGTGCTACTATCAAGGGAAAATGATAAGGGCTGTTAGATTTCTTAATAACCCCCTCTTTTAACATTTTATCTACCTCAACATTGATTTCATTCAGAAATTTGGCCGGTAGACGATATGAAGGCACGTAAATGACCTGGTCTTTATCCTTTAAACGAATTTGATGTTCGATGACTTCCGTTTTGCCTAAAGCTCCAGTACTAGTAGAAAAAACATCACTATATTTGGATAAAAGATCAAAAAATTTCTTGCTTATATCCCTATCTAAAATGTCTGCTTCGATTTTGCCTTTAATTACCTTTAAAAGAGATTTGTCTGTTGCTGATTCAGTGGAGTTAATTTCAGCAACTGTAAGGATTCGATGTTTATATGCTTCGATATTGACAATATGTTGATTTTCATGTACTGTTAAAGCAGCATTTAAGTGATTAAAAACTTCAATGTTAACCCGATGATCAGAATTTACTGTGTATAATGCTTGCGTGACTGAAAGCCCATTGATCTTTAAGGTATCAGGAAGAATTAAAACCTCTGAGCCTGGCAATTTTCTTTTAACCTTGACCGTGAGATACGATGGTGTGTTTGGCTCAATGGTTTGTGCGAACGCAGCAAGGACGGGTGCCTGAGAGTTATGTTGGGTTGCTGTAACAATATCATCGCTTATGAGACAAGTGACTGGCTCTTCGATATACGTTATCTTCTTACTCTCTGTCTCCTTCTGATCCAAAACAGATTTCAATGTGTGTGAAGACCGATAGAATTTCCCTTTTATAAACACTCCGTGTTTTGCGGGTGTTAAAATTACGTTATGTAATGACATTGATGGATATCCCATAATAACTACTGGGTACATATTAATATTGCCAACTATGATAAAGGTATCCGTAAAAGTACGTTGCCCCAACCTGTATTGTATCTGAGATGTACCAATTACATCTAATTCATTATTGCCTATTCCTGACAAACGAACATCAGAGCGTTCGATGGGAAATCTTGAAAATAAAAGGTGATGGGTACGTAAATCCATTATATTACGTGGACTACCTGAATCAAAAAACAAGGTGAAATGCTTGTGTTCTAAGCTAACTGCATGCAAAGTGGGTCTAACTTCTTCTGAGCCAATAATAGCATGTATTTTGCAAAAATCTACGGGACCGTGCTCTGCATGTTTGGGAGACACTACCTCGATTTCTGGAAAATTCTTGTCTTCACACATATCTTGGAGAACATTAAACTTATTATCTGATTCAAAAAGTGATGATAACCCAATATCACTCTCCTCCCCCTTTAAGCTGGCTATGTGGTGTTTGTCTGCCCGCCGGCATTCGGAAAATTCACTGACGCATTATTGTTTGGAACTGCTGAGCCTGAAGTTGGCTTTCCCGAGGAACGATTTGAATGTACTTGTTTCTGACCTGCATTACTGTTCTGCTTGTAATGTTTGTTCTTTCCCCCATGGTACTGTTGCTTTTTAGCGTCATTACCAGTGTTTTGAATGTTTGTGTTACTGTTTAAATTCTTCTTTCTTGCATTGCAATGACTATACTTATGATGCGTACTGTTATGGATTGAACAATAGCGGGACCTACACTCATTTATCACATGACCTGGTTTTTTGCAATTGAAACAAATGACTGCTGATGGATTATTAGTGACTAAGTTAACCTGTTGCGGTGATGTAGACGCATGATTTTTGTTTTCTTGCTTTGTAAAATCCTGAATCAGAGAAGGATCGAGATCTGTACACTTGGACAAGTGTTTCCGAACTTGCCTATAGATATCTAATTCTGAGCTATCTGATTGTAATTTTTCATCAAAACACTTAACCAAAGGTTCAGGTAACATTGCTGTTACAAGTGTTAAATAGAATAACCTGCAGACAGATTTGGAACTGATATGCAGATTACCATTGACCCAACTTGAGCCATCAATCTGTCCTTTATACTCTTCGAGCCTATCTCCTATCAGAGCTGCCCTATCTGCTATACTTAGATTAGTCATAGATGTGAGTCTTATGATGTTGCGTAAAGCAAGAACTTCATCCAATGCATCCTCACTCCCATAAATGGAACGCAGATTGGCTTTGAAACCATCCCAAGTGTTTGTTTCTTTAAAAGATATTCCCCGCAAGTACGCACCTGCATCTCCCTTAGCAAAATCTATGAAACTCTTTGCCTCTTGCAATTGTAACGACGGATCGGTAATGGATTTTGCCGTGAGGTGTACGTCTATAGACGAAATCCAAGATTCGACACCCTGCGTCAAAAATCCATTGACGCGACCTGCGAATGGTACAATTGGCGATCTAGCATTAACTACCGTAACTACAGGATTCTGTGGGGAAGTGGTGGGGTCGCTCCCACTTGGGGTTGGAGGAGTCATTTTCCTACTAAGTTTCCTATCCGCACGCCTACTCTCTAAGTGATCTTGAAACCTATATGAATAAACACGGCCGCTACGTAACCTCATAAATCTAAACCAGGAACGCAAGTAAATAACAACCGAGATTCATATAACCGCTAAAAAATAACATCACTTATGAAAAAATGCATCATAAAATACAATAATGAAAAGTAATAAATGCACTTTCCTGAAAAAGAACAGAGTTAACAACGTGTCAGGCGTAAAAAATAAAAGAACACAAAAGTATGAAAAAAAAATGAGGTATCAGGAACCGCTACGTCTGCAAGGCAAAGGTATTAAATCTACGGCACTGCTCACCTTATATCAGCAACCTGCCACTCGAGACCCGAACACTGTAAATGAATATACCAACTGTTATAAATAATGGCTGTACTTAGCTTTTTATTGGATTCTGGTAAGTAGGTCGACGAGGTTCCTCTGCTGTCCAACTTCCGTCTGGCTAGATACACGTCATCGAAGGGATGTTATTGTGGATGTTGAACTTCTTATGTTGATGAATGTTGATTGCAGAAACCCTCAAGGAACATCGTGGAGTGTTGATGTGCAATGTTGCGTAGATTTGTGTAGATTTCTCTCTCTCTGCCATGCGTTGGGGAAGATGTGTTGTGAAGGTCAGATGTTTTCCTCGCTTTTCGTTGTTGATTGTTTTCTTTCCGCTTCCAAGACGTTTTGATGCATCGAGTTGTCCGTCTGCCTGTAACCATGTCGTTTATGAAGATGACAATTGTCTATGGTTTTTTGGGCATCTCGCCGTATCGGAGCTTCCGTTTACCAAATGTAGACGCCATGTAGAGGTGCTGCCAGAAAGCTCTGTTGTGACCGCTGTTGTGTATACTGTTGTACGCTGTTGTACGCTGTTGATCTGCTGTTTTGCGCTGTTGATCGCTGTTTTCTGCTGCCACCACCTGTTGTAGGAAGGTATTTCATCAGAAATTCCCCCTAGTTTTTGGTTATAAGGACTGTGTTTGGAACTCAGTCAGAGTTTGGTTATGACATCTTCAGTTTCTCCATGGCTGTAGAAGAAGACTGTTTTTGGAAGATCAGACCAATGTTCTGCAGGATTTCAGACAAACTCCATAGTGGTTTTTCTTGTATTTCGTATAAAGACTTATTTACAAAAGAATACAATTGGTCTGCACAGGATGATCTCCCATGTCGATCTAATATCTAAGCTGTCACACTTTTACATAGCAAGACTAAGATGCACACACACGAACAAACATATGACCTCGTTCCCAAGGACTTCCCACGGCTACGTGACTTTGCCTCCAGCTCTGAGCAAAAGGAGAACGCTGAGTTTATGCAAACGCATGCTAATGTATGATGACGCACTGTCTTAAAGCACTACACAGGTACTTATTGATGACGTCTGCGTCTGGTTTGACCAAACGGAGATTTCACAATAGCCTTCCTTCCATGTGCGATAGAGATATACAAATTGGGAATTATCTTAGATTTACTAAGAAACGTAGTTTATTTAAATGTGGCATAAATGAAATATGACATATATATATATATATATATATATATATATATATATATATATATATATATATATATATATATATATACATACATTATATATATATATATATATATATATATATATATATATATATATATATATATATATATATATATATATATATATATATATATATATATATATATATATATATATATATATATATATATAGAGAGAGAGAGAGAGAGAGAGAGAGAGAGAGAGAGAGAGAGAGAGAGAGAGAGAGAGAGAGAGAGAGAGAGAGAGAGAATTCCTTAAAAGTAAAGAGTTCTACCAAAAGGAAGAACAACCTGAAACATATACAACGTTTTTTCTATTCTCTTTTAAACGTATCACCCTTCCTGCAAATCACTGATCAATGAGGGCCGTTTTAAAAACGCAATTGCAAATAAGCTGCTTCGAAGCTAATTTGTTGACGGTGATCCTATGGAGTCCATTTCTCCTAATACTTGAACTTGGAAGCTATATGACATTATTGTTAATATCTGCCGCCTGTTTTCAGAAATTTGGAATACAGATTTATAACATATCTTTACCTGGGAGAGACATTTTTTTTCCTCGGAATAATAACTGTGATATTAGCATACTTAGACCTAGACAGTGCAATGTGATATTCATGCACAAACACAAAGCTCTCTTCAGTTTCCCGTGAACATTACAGTATATGACATTTTGTCTTAGGTTTTAAAGATGCTGAAATAACTTTAAGAAGCCCTAGAACTTGACCTAGAACAAGCCTCAAATTTGGCAGAGGAGAGGGGATTTCTTGAGGCAGGGCGCATTATGCCACGTAGCCTCTCGTGCCACATAATTCACAGCAGCTGTTTCAAGTTTGCGATGCCTTGCGTCAATAATTTAGGAAACGCCGGTTATTGGTTCCACATCATTCTTTAGCAGAGGTTGCTGTAAAATTTCAAGTTTTGCTTTTCTTGTAAAACTTGATCTGGTACGATAAAATACTTATGTTTTTATTAACTTGGCAAGTTAAACGTTGGTGAGATTTTATTAGGTAGAGATAACACTTTTTCAGCTGTATTTACTTCGATACAATAAGAGTATATATCAATGTCTGCATTCGTTTGTCATAAAAATTTAATTTTGTTTATTATTTTTTTAGAATAAACATACCACATACATACACACACACACACACACACACACACACACACACACACACACATATATATATATATATATATATATATATATATATATATATATATATATATATATATATATATATATATATATTTGCGCATACCTAAACATATTTAGGTAAGAAAAATTAAGACGCACTTCCAAACCAGGCGTGATTGACAGGGAATTCGCGACGTCACTTCAGCTATTTAAAAGCAAGGTCTAAAGAATACCAGGTCAGACCGTCTCAGCGTTACTGCGCATATTTGTGACGTCACTGGTATGTGGCCATAAAAGAAAACCAAGAAAACAATAAAATGAAGGGTCACTATGGGAATTGTTTGCCCACACCCATTCTCTCTCTCTCTCTCTCTGTCACGACCTTGGGTGAGAAAGGTCCCCGTTAATCTCCAGGTACTGCTGAATTAAAGGATTGAATAACCCTCCATATGTCTCTCTATTGCAGTTTGGCTAATGCAGTAGGCCTAACCGTGTAAATCCGGCCCAGGTGTGTCTCTTAAGACAAAAATAGTTAAGAACCTCATGTTCATATTTTACAATTTCTTCCACATCATTCAACATAAGACAAGGATAAGAAAATTCTCTTTAAATTTCGTGCTGTTTAATGAAAGTACACAGAAACAAGAAAGCAAGTTAAAACTTTTTAAATCTTTATTATGAAAGTTATTTTGTTAATTTTGCATACTTTCTCTTTTGATTTCTCTCAGAAGACATGTTTTTGTTTAGGACTCGTATCCTAAAAAACATGCGGCACCTGACAAATAGGGCAATAACCTCATTAGGTAAATTTACATATTGATGCATGTAAGAAATTAATATTTTGGTAGCGTCTTTCCCAGGTTTCAGTGACTTCTCTCCATGATAGCAGACAAAAATTCTTTCCATTTTTTGAAGTTCACTGAAGAAAAAAACACTCGGTGTCATTAAGCCATTTTCCTGACTCCGGCTAGCTGCCTCATTCCATGTCCCTTCCCCAGGTTTTATGTGGGAACCAAGATGTTGGAACTGTGGAAATCTAAAAGCTATATATCCACCTAAATAGCGCAGTCCTTCTGTTTTCATCTCATTTTCCAGTTCTAAGGGGAGTATAGCATCATCACAATCTTTATCTGCAATATCATCCATCTCTAAGTTGTCAGGATCAAGAGAGGCAAACAGCATAGCAGATAAACACAGTTCCTGGTCTAAGTTGTTCTGGTCACAATCAATTGCCTGTACACTGTTACTTGAACATTGCGATATATCGTGTACCATAGTTATGTCCTCATTTTTCTTTTCAATATTGCAGTTCTCAGCAACCAGCTGGCTTTCCTTTCCTAAAAGATGTGACCTAATTCTATGTTTAAAAGACACAGGTGAGGGATGTTCATATGCAGCACCTTTTTGCCTTAGACTAGCAAACAGATGCTCCAAGCCATCCTGGTTTAGCCTGTATGTTAATATGTATGAAATACCATACCTTGACTTGACCATTTCATAAAGTTTCTTTAAAGACTCCGAAGATACAACTAGTCCTTTCTGAAATTGATACATGCACTTACTTCCAATGACTTTCAAAGTCTTTGCAGTATCTATCATACGGTTTAATGTGTTTCTTTGTACTTCAAGATGAAGTCCAAATGCATGTCTGGATGGTTTTTTATCGAAGGGCACTCTGGAATTCATCAGATCAAACCATGAGTCGCACAGGTGGATGAATTGACTAGTCTCTTCCCACTCTTTGCTTTTCAAAAGTCCTTTGTTTCCAAAGTATTTCAGAGTCTTCGCAGTTGTCTCAGACAGTAGTTGAGCTGCAAGCCTTACATTCATTCTTTTAACACCAGCAACAGTAATATGTTTATTGGATAAGCGATGCGTTGTCTTCAGATCACTCACACTTCTCATGATAAGTTCTCTAACACATCCACTCAGTACACGTTTCTCATTCGGTAACTGAAAACCTGAATCTAGAAAATTGTTTCTTACTAATTTGATGAGATGCGGGGCATCAGCAAATACATACACTTCCCTATCAGTACTAGATGGATTTGTGAATGAGGAATTTTCTAGTCCTATACCTAAATTATTCCATAATTTTACATTTGTAGGGCCTAAATCATTCACCATACCAACAACAATAAACCCTGCTGCTTCCACCCTCCCTATGATATCAAACAAAATATCTTTAGTAAGATCAGAGTTAAAATTAAAGTATATCAACTGCTTCCATGGTTTAATAAGCCCCCTAATCATGACACACTGAACCCGGTTTTTTGGAGGATATAAAATATCTTTTCCCTTATCGTACGACCATACTTGAGCTACACTACATTCATCAAATGAAATGATACATAAACGATCAGTTTCAGGCATTACCACAGCTTTAACCTTCAGTAAATTTATGAATGATGACAATATACCTGGCTCTACATCAATTTTTGACAACCATCGATTTAATGTTGTTTTAGAGGGATATGGTAATCTACATACTTCCCGCAAATATTTATAGGCTTTGGGGCTTAAACTACGCAAGGTAATAGCATTTCTAATATCATCACCAGACCAACGATGTATAGGGGTCCCATTTAACAAATATTCGATTTGTGACTCACTGAAGAATTTACTTAAAGCAAAACTTATCTTGGCTACCAAACTTTGCATCTCTTTCTTGAGAAGAATCCTCTCTTTCTTCCATTCTTCTTTTTCTTCTAGCAAAGCATCTCTTTGCTTTTTGACAGCCTCCAGTTCCTTTTGCACATCTTCAATACGAAGAATTTTCTCTTTGAAGGTCTCAGCCTGCAAACTGGTCTGGTTTTCTAGGGGAGGACTTGCATAAGTTTCCACTGGAAAATCCTTGCCCTTATTTTCAGTTCCCTTCTCCTTTCGTTCAATTGCAGCATTCACTGTAAAACAATTTCATTATTGTAGACTGAACAGTTTATTTTGAAGATACCATAAATGCTCTCATATTAATACTACGAATACACTACAATTAATAATAATATAATAATAAGGGTTGCGATGATTTGTAGATATTCTTGTAACTGATGTAATTTAAACTTTGTTAGATTCAAGGCTTACCATTCATTGTCGGTAGATTGAGAGTAGGAACAGCACCATCTTGCAGTAAATTTGCATTTCTTGGAGTTTCCAGCTGAAGGAGCTCGTACTTCAGATGTCTCTTATAGGCAGTAGATTCAAAATGCAGGCTACTGACTCTTGCGTTTTGAATATTAACAGTAGTATTGCAAAACTGCAGCCACTTCTGTTGCACCTCATGATCTTTAGGAAAACGATGAAATTTTATTTTTGGATCTTCCTTTCGCTTCTGACTAGATCTGCATCCGTATACAGAGCAAGTAGCCATGGTCTCGGTCGGGCCGTCGAGATTAAAAGGATTGACCAGTGACCAGCCTTAATCCGGCCTAAGAGAGCTTCCTTGTTCTTCACTCTGGTGAAGTCAAATACTGACTGATGACATTTTTTTGCCTGAACCTCGGCCAGATGCAGCCTCGTGACGTCATGCGCGAGATTGTCCTTATTTTGGTCGGAAGCGGTCTGACCTGGTATTCTTTAGACCTTGTTTAAAAGATTCTTCAGCGAAGAGATGAAAAACAAGTAAGTGAAGATACTTTTTCACCGAGTGATTGGTAGGCACCGGCAAGAGGTTCGGTGACTGATCTAATTCGCGTTGGGAAATAATAAAATTGTAGCTTCATGATCGTATATAAATCACGGTGTGATAAAAAAATGTCATAAAAAGAGCTGCGTGTTCCAAACGTACCAAAGAACTATCATGGTCGAGGTGGGTTCATGCCGAAGCTAAGTACAATTTCCCCGCTCTCGACGGGTAAATAAAGTACACCAGACTCGGCGTTAACTTATACCTCTCTTAATAGCTCAGTGGTTAGCGTCGACTGGATTCGCTGGATGCGCGTCTGTGTCGTGGGATCGAGACTCGGCAGTGCCCGTCCATTTATCACTTATAAATTCCCCTTCGGTGATAATTCCCCATCGGGGATATTCCCGAGGTAGCGTGGATTTGATATTAAGCGATATTTGTAGCTTCATGATCGTATATAAATCACGGTGTGATAAAAAAATGTCATAAAAAGAGCTGCGTGTTCCAAACGTACCAAAGAACTATCATGGTCGAGGTGGGCTAAGTACAATTTCCCCGCTCTCGACGGGTAAATAAAGTACATCAGACTCGGCGTTAACTTATAGTCGACTAGATTCGCTGGATGCGCGTCTATGTCGTGGGATCGAGATACGGCAGTGCCCGTCCATTTATCACTTATAAATAAAAGTACAAAACTCCAACGTATTGAAAGATCCATATAAATAAAGAATTACTCACATTACTGGAACAAAAGAATAAACTCTGAATACACGAGAAATGACCAGTTGTCCAAGAGATATAGCGTTTATAAAAAAAATGAAACGTTTTACAGGTTGGAAATAAACTTCCTCCAGTGCAATGAAAACGATACTAATTATGCAAATGAGGGCTTCACATCACAGACCACACTGTCGTTTTGCTCTGGTATAATGAACCATGGCTGGATGACTATTTAAAGGATATATTATCCCGATAAGACCTAGAGAGGTGAGGTTAATGGAAAGTAGTATATACGTGACAGAAAAAGTTTGTAACTGTAGCAAATGCCATTTATGAAATAGTAATATATACGTACAAACACACACACACACATATATATATACATACACACACATACACACACACACACACATATATATATATATATATATATATATATATATATATATATATATATATATATATATATATATATATATATATGTGTGTGTGTGTGTGTGTGTGTGTGTGTGTGTGTGTGTGTGGATGAGAAGTGGGTGTGGCGATGAACAGACAACAAGATTAGCAGATAGATATATTTCTATTCCAACATTATTCCATTTCCATTACCATGGGTCACAGGAATATATTAGGATATTCATGAGGAGACCGTGAAATAACGAGAGGCAATTATTGTTATTATTATTATTATTATTATTATTATTATTATTATTATTATTATTATTATTATCTCAAAACATATGAAAAGAACAGACACTTTTGTACATTAGATTTTTTTGTAGTATTTACAACGATTTTAAACAACGGGAGCTTAAAGTGCAATAGGAAACGAATCAGGGATTTCCCGACACCTGAAATTCATCAATACATGTTTATAAAGAATCTTTTATTTTTACATACCGCTTCGTCAAAAGGGCGCCAAGAAAAACGAAGACATAATTGCAATTATTGAAGCGAGGAGAAAAAATGTGGGTTGAAAAAGGAGTTTTTTTGTAGTAATGTTTTTGTTTCGCATACCTGCAATCGAATGCTTGGAGCAAAGACCGAACAGAAAATGATACAAAATTCTGAAAGCTTTACCACCAGCTTCAATATTGCAAATGTTATCACTCCAAAGTGTTTTAATTTCACGACAAAACCGAATACACTTTTTTCATTGATTTTCTGCAATTCATGACACTTCTTAATTAGAAAAAAACAATAACTGTCAACGATTATACCCAGAGTGACGAGATAATAAAAAAGCCAGTGGTTAAAATCCGGGTTTAACGTTTTGGTTATGATATTAATTCTACTCATATTATTGGTCTTTTCTTCTTACAGAAGAATATTAATTCAAAATTGAAGTAAAACACAATTAACACGATTCTTGTTCCAATTATTCTTTACGTGACAGCTACACATTTCTTACCATAGACGCAGTGCTAGAAAGAACACTCTTAATACATTTGTCTATTTACCATAGACGCCATATCTGCTGAAGGGTAAAGTAACACTGTTTGATTTTAGCAGGTTTAATACTCGTCAGTTTACTCGTAGTTTTATCGTAGCTACAAGTAAAATGTGGAATAGTTTTCCCAGCACAGTCATTTATCTTCTGGCTTCCGAATATTTAAGCAAGGAGAAATTTCATTCCTGCTCTCTGCTGACGTCTCCTGAATTTCAGGTCCATCGGTTTTATTTTCTGTTCCCTCACATTTCTTTATTAATCACCTTTTCCTATAAATTGTCCCTCTCTGCACACTGATTTCCCTTTGGAGCCCTCTTGGCTTTGTTATAAGTCACTTGACTTGGTCAAGAAGAGTTTCCAGGTGATGATTCAATTAAAGAAAAAGATAGCACTGAAGTCTCAGTAAAATTTTTATTCAGTTATCTAGTCTCTTTAACCTTCGAAAAGATATTAAATAATTTTTATAGGAAATAAACACTACATATGAAGATTCTTTTAAGCCGTTTGTTCGATAATCAGTTGATTAAGAATTGCCTGACAAAGAAACAGTCCATTAGTATAAGATTTATTTTACTAATTCAAATTCACGACAATATTGTTACTTTTGGCAACCCGGCAAAGTGCAGCATTATAGACCGAAGAATGTAAACCGGAAAGTATAAGAGTGATGAAATAACATTCCAAATAGTTTTCTATAGACAATGGAAATAGGAAATAAGAAAATTGAACCACAGACAGACATTACATTGTTCAGGGAACCCAGGTATCTGAATTGGTTGTCAGTTAAGGGGGAATTATGTTATTATATAGGCAGAAAGAATCAAAATTCGAAACATAATTACACATTCTATCAGCATTCACACACAAATAAATGTTAAAGCTTACTGGTATAACTATGATTACTGTGTTCGTGATAATGCGTAGAAATATATATATATATATATATATATATATATATATATATATATATATATATATATATATATATATATATATATATATATATATATATATATGTTACATTCCATCAATTAAAGGCCAATGCACAATTTACGGCTTCTAATTGTCACTAATTTGTTAGCAATATATTAATATCTGGAAGAGATAACAGAGTACTAGATTGTTATAAACGAACGACAGGTTCCATCACATATGAAATCAACGTTCCGCCACAATATTAAAATTCATGGAATAAAAGATAGCAAAAAATATCAATTCATCTTCTCTAATATAAATCCCCCTGGTTTTTTATGTAATTTGAACTATTGTAGCATTTACAGTATACGAAACTGAAAATATTATTCATATATTATGATACACCAAGTTTCCCCTTTCCTAGGAAGATTTCTTTAGTTTCTCTACGCATGCGTAAGATTCCCTTCCAATTTGTGCATATAAATTATATATAAATAGACACACACACATACACACACAGACACACACACTTACACACACATATATAATTTATATATATATATATATATATATATATATATATATATATATATATATATATATATATATATATATATATATATATATATATATATTGCGAGTTTATGCTTAGATGGACTAATGTTAAAACTATATAAGATGTTATTACAAGGATTTGTCCTTTCCTTCTTAACGGAGATAAGATATTTTTAAATCTTTAAAATCTGTCCTACCAAAAGACGAGTCTTCACAGTGCAGATATTCAATTAAAAAAATGACAGCAAGCCAAAATTATAAAAAAAACATGGTCTCTCCACACAAACTGACGGATAGTTATACAGAAGTATTTACTATGAAAATATAGAAGGTATTATAACACCAATTCATCTTACATTTGCTCTGGTATTGACCGGTATGGTCTTACCTTTGTGGTGTCAGCCTCCGATTTCCCTTTTATAATTTTCCATTAGCCCTACCGGCAGCAGTTGCACTTAGAAAATGAAGAAAGAGAAACGGAAGGACTAGAAAAGAATCCCTCACTGAAATATGATGAATAGCTAAACCATAACAGAATACTTCCACACTTGAGTTTTGAGGTGAAGGTTAACATGAATACTTTATTTTTA
Source organism: Macrobrachium rosenbergii (assembly GCA_039081455.1). Classification (NCBI taxonomy): domain Eukaryota; kingdom Metazoa; phylum Arthropoda; class Malacostraca; order Decapoda; family Palaemonidae; genus Macrobrachium; species Macrobrachium rosenbergii. The sequence continues at coordinate 7,819,365 of JANJGK010000017.1, read as the reverse complement.
AATGAAGAGCAATCCAAATGTGATAGATATTGCCAATATACGTATATATATATATATATATATATATATATATATATATATATATATGTATATTTATATATATATATATATATATATATATATATATATATATATACATATATATATATATATATATATATATATATATATATATATATATATATATATATATATATAATATTTTTTTTTAATAACATTACCTTTCATCATTTTAAACTACATAGTTTACTCTCCACCAATGAAAATTTAAAAAAAATATTCGTTGAAAATATTTTGCCCTGTAATCAGGTAGGCTACATATATTATATACACATACCTCTCTTCAAGGGGTAGATATTGATTTTAAAAACTACTACTTTTATGGCGAGCCTCCCCCGACCCCACACACAAAAAAAGACACAATTGGTTATCGTACCAAAGGCCACTCGAACAGTTCACTGACTACTGAATGTCACAATCCTTTCATAGCAGCCAAAAGCGACTAATGAATTTACCTCCCATTTCTAACAGCCGGAGCAGGGAGGTGACATTCTAGACGCTGAATGCAATCTATTCCTCTGATGAAAGGTTGTGTGTGCGTGTGTGTGTAAAAGAGAGAGAGAGAGAGAGAGAGAGAGAGAGGAAAATCGCGGGACAGAAGACACGGCTTCAGAACCTTTGACTGAATTGCTTTTAAAGTTGCGTGTGTCTCCATCAAAGTCATGGGCGCTTCGGTTCCAAGTGTCAGCTAAAGCCTTCACTTTCAATTGGTTTCTCTGAGTCAACCGAAACTTCACCACATTTTTCTTCTTCTTCTTCTCTTCTTCTTCTTCTTCTTCTTCTTCTTCTTCTTCTTCTTCTTCTTCTTCTTCATATCAGCTAAGCTTATGATCCGGAACACTAACAGGCATTCAGGCAACTCAAAACTTTATACAAGCACACAATCACAGTCACTGAACACTGAAATGATTTACTAAAGGTTATTCATTTTGGGAGAATGACTTGCCAGCTGGCTGTTGACTACCATAGTCTCCTAAAATCCAGTTACCAAATTTACTGGTCAATGTTTACGTACCAGCGAACATATTTATTAATAAACGGACTCGAAGACCTTCCCTTTACCATGTTCGCGTTTGGAGGCAGTGCCTTCAGTGCAACTCACGTGACGCACTGTAGGTATTACTAAAGGGTGTTTGCAGCGCTCCTTTGGCCCATAGCTACTGTACACCCACTTTTTATCCTATTACGTTGCGTCCATTCTCTCTTCCTTTCTTTAACCTTGCTGTCCAGCATCTCTAATTATTACTTTCAAGTGCAACTATAGGAGTTTCTTCTTATATCTTTAAATTTGTGTGCATCATTGCATTTTATATATATATATATATATATATATATATATATATATATATATATATATATATATATATATATATATATATATATATATATATATATTGCTGTCTAACCACTCCAACTCCCTCTTCTCTCTGTCTTGAGCGCTGAATGGTCGATAATGCCCCAGTGCTTGGTTCAAGGGCCTAGATTTCATAAATCAAATCCCACATCCCACTTTTGTTAGTGTCATAACATTGATGTAAAGTTTTATTTAAACTTCAAAATTTCTGAACACTCAATTATAATGACACTAATGTTAGCGAATTTTTAACGACTAAAAAAAAAGATAAAAACTTACAAATCATTTCAAAAAAGAATATAAAAAATGAAAAGAATGTGGTTCTGGCACATTCATTTCATTCTGGAACGAAAAATAAAACAGAGAAAATTAAATTAAGATTAATTTGTAAATAAATGCTTCATTGTCTGTACAAAATCTTACAGAACGGACTCACTGTCTCAAAAAAAATATGAAGAGGAATTTTCCATTTAAATTACAGCGTATCTCTTTAAGAGGCGAGACGTTTGTATCGTAAACTAAGCTCATTTAATTTAGCATTCCTTTTACTGGGCATTATTTTTGGTGGAGCATCCTTAATTAACTGTCGTAAACTGAACTGTTTAACTCCAGGCAGCCAGTGTCTAAACAACGAGGCTGCGTATGCTCATGTGCTAACAACAACCTCCCCCATCCCCTAATCCTTCAAGACAAGCGCCAACACTTGAACGTGGCCTAATGGCGTAGTTGAGAATTTCATAGTATTTTCCCAGGAAATTATGCTTCAAGAGGAGTTCCTCGTCCTTGACCTCCTGAATTCGTGGAACTCGTGCATGTATGTGAAAAGCTATAGAAACGTTACCAAAATCCACCTGCATTCGTTGCTTTGTGCCTGTTCGTAAAATTCCCGAGAGCTAAACATTATTTTTAGGTCTGTTGTCAATTGTAAAATTCGAAAAGGATACTTCAGCATTGTACAATCGTAACACAGCCTTCGAATTAATTACAAAATACACTCTGTCACCTGAACGTGTATACATACAGTGGACATGATTATGTGTCTATAACTGTTTATATATGAATACTTTTCAGTGGAAGGTCATTTGAGATTTCAGGGTGTTCCTGAAATCAGTATGAAATGCTAATTCACTATGCGACTCAAAACCCTTGCCGTAGATTCAATATTTTCCCTTCTTTTCAAATACACAGATATACGTGAATGGAATACACATTTAGAAACATACAGATTTGTATACAACATGCAACAACAAGTTGACCGGAACGGTGAAGTACTTGTGTTGTTATAATCCATTGCAGTTTAGATATATATATATATATATATATATATATATATATATATATATATATATATAAATATATATATATATATATATATATATATATATATATATATAAATATATATATATATAAATATATATATATATTAATATATATATATATATATATATATATATATATATATATATATATATATATATATATATATATATATACATATACATATATATATATATATATATATATATATATATATATATATATATATATATATATATATATATACATATATATATGGTAGAACTAAGTTATAGGTACACGGCGGGTATTTAGCGAGAAATGGCAGTTTCTTATAGTATTTTGGATGCTTATTAACAATTTAACGTTAATTTTTGGCGGTCGGCTGTAATTAACTTACAATTTACCTTTGAACTCTACCCTACGGTAATGGGGACCCCGATGGGAATCCGGGGTTTCCATACGCGATCTTCACGAGACAGAGCACCGGTACGTCTGTTTCGAACGGTTCATATCCCGTCTGGCAAGTGCAATAACTTGTTAACGTATGGGTAACTCCCCCCACCCCCCCGGGCCAGTACTAAACACGGCGAAGGGACATTCCATTTGGCCGACAACAAACAAATGCACCGCCAGTATCAGAAGCCCTAAAAGTGTTGAAAAAACCAGTTTCCAAGGCACTGCACTTGCCAGACGGGATATGAACCATTCGAAACAGACGTAGCCGTGCTCTGTCTTGTGAAGATAGCGTAAGGAAACCCCTTGTTGGATGGACTTCAGGGGACAATTGCAGGTTAATTACAACCGACCGCCAAAAAATAACGTTGAATTGTAAATAAGCAACTAAAATACTATAAGAAACTACCATTTCTCGCCAAATACCCGCGGTGTCTCTATTACTTAGAATTATATATATATATATATATATATATATATATATATATATATATATATATATATATATATATATATATATATATATATATATATATATATATATACATATACATGAATGTATGTGCTCCTGTGTGTGGTTCGTATGTACGTACATATACACGTACATAAGGCGTCCCTTACCAATTGCGATCTACTTCACGCCGTTTCGTTTCACAAGAAAGCCTGGTGTAATTATATCAGTAGCTGGCCATGAAGAGAGAGAGAGAGAGAGAGAGAGAGAGAGAGAGAGAGAGAGAGAGAGAGAGAGAGAATTAACCCCTCAGGCAGAAGACAAACTGTATAAAACCACTATTAGAATTCGAGCACCCCTACGGAAAGATTATTTTCTTCTTAAGCCTCCGATAAAAATCCCAGCGCCATTTACTGCCTCCGAGACTTCTATTACGGCGGATACTCGAGCTGCCTAATGATCTGAATAATGAGAGTTAGTCTTTTTTACTTCAGGAAACCGTGAAAATTTATGCATGTGGGAAATTTTGTTTGTGTGTGTTCGTATCAAAAGGATTTAGTGTTTCTTATTGTGTGTTTATTTTTTTTTTTACTATTACTTATTAAATGTTTATAGCGAGCGTTCGTCTTAAAAGGATTTTGTGTCTTATATGTTTAAGTTATTTATTAATTCTACCTTATTATAAGTTTATATTTTTCATCCATTCCTCTCTAAATGCAATGCCTCACATTATCTTGTAAGTGAGAAATACAGTACGTAATATTTTATTTGCAAGGGAAAACACCCTTACTCAAATAAAAAAAAATGGATTTAACTGCATATTTTTGCATGACCGGCCTGAGGTTTTAACATAGGAGTTTCACCATAAACGCAGAATATTAACTTTAAGCCGTTATCATAATGATGTGTTCCTACAAAAAGTCCAAGGGTTTCTCATCCTTGGGAATCTCTGTTTACTTATTCACGTGGATAAAAAATGTGATCATAATTTGCAGCCAGTTTGTGTATTATCACATGTAAATAGATATTACGTTGACATTCGTACAGTCCCACAAGTACAGATATATACACACACACTATATATATATATATATATATATATATATATATATATATATATATATATATATATATATATATATATATATATAAAGTTTGAGAGTGTCTGCAGATGCAACTAACCTTAAAATAAAAAATATATATATAAATTTATTCAGAGACGTTTTGTCGTTACACGTAAATATGCATTCATAGCAAGAAGGATGATTAAAAGAATGTTTGAAAAAGAAAAAGGCCCAGATACTTCATCTTCCTCATGGCAGTATATCAGTGATAACTCCAGAAATTCTTGAACTTTTCCCCTGAACTTTTTCCCCTCCTCAGCATCCTCTTCTTTTTGAAATTCCATCTTATTTACTGAGGGTAGTTTTCGAAGGAAACTTGATGGATTTTCGTTATCGCTTCGGGCAGTTGTTGGCCCAGAGGAAAATTAACTCATTAATAGACCTCCGAGTTGATCCATAAATCACCTCTCAAGTGCCTTGGCAACCGTGTTTTGCGATTCAAAATGATTAAACCTCATGGTCAACCCCAAAACCCCACACACCAAGGAGGTTAAATCTAACCTCCTCGCCACACACCAACCCCCAGCCACAATCTCGCCCGTGGGTTTTTCGGATTATTTATTTCGGAGGACAATTCACAGAGGATTACGGGGGTCTCAGTGAGGCAACGGAGATAAAACTGGGGGTCTTTCCTTGGCTCCCAGTGAGGAAGAGAATGCAATCTTGGTGAATGTGTTATTATTATTATTATTATTATTATTATTATTATTATTATTATTATTATTATTATTATTATTATTATTATATATGACTGCTCTTAAGCAAAGAGCAACGTATATTCAAAGTATGCCATGCATTGTACTAATATATATATATATATATATATATATATATATATATATATATATATATATATATATATATATATATATATTTATATATATATATATATATATATATATATACAAACATCATATATATATATATATATATATATATATATATATATATATATATATATATATATATATATATATATATATATATATATATATATATATATATATATATACATATGTATGTGTGTATGTGCGTGTGTGTGTAAGCAACGTACATTCAAAATATGCCATTCATTGTAGTAATACATTTTCACAGCTCTTTGCTGAGGTGCAGGCCTTTACACGATAATAATAATAATAATAATAATAATAATAATAATAATAATAATAATAATAATAATAATAATAATAATAATAACAACACAGCCACCAAGATCCCATTCTCTTCTTCGTTTTGAACCAAGGAAAGTTTGCCCAGTTTCATCTCCGTTGCCTCACTGGAAAACACGCAATCCTCAGTAATTTATATATATATATATATATATATATATATATATATATATATATATATATATATATATATATATATATATATATGTGTGTGTGTGTGTGTGTGTGTCTGTGTATATATATATATATATATATATATATATATATATATATATATATATATATATATATATATATATATATATATATATATATATATATATATATATATATATATATATATATATATATATATATATATATATATATATATATCTCAGATACTTTCTTAATATGCCATTCATTGAAAAAATTCATATCCAGATCAATGAACCTAGAGTGATACCTGCAATGTCGCTGAGATTGAAACACAGGGTCGCACATGTATTTAGGTTAGTGGGACAGTCTGTCTCAACATGTCACCCAGAGAAAATGCCGCTTTAAACTCTAAGCAAAAAGTATGTACTCCAGTCATAGAATGACAACGAAGTGAGTGTTTATATTCCATGAAATATTAACTGAGCAGACAGTGGCATTTTCTGTTTTCCTCTTCGATGAAAAACCCATTTAACTTTTCACTCATTCTCTTAACTGATTTTTCCTCGTCTCAAAATAAGCAACTCACTGGATCTCCAAGTTGCGACATGGCAAAATATTTCCGTATTTCGAAATTGAAGCTCTCTAAGGTTTGTGGAATAGGAAGTAATGTTGGAGGTCGTAAAAGCTTATAGCTTTAACCTTGGGTGCCAGTACTAGGTGTTACCACCCAGGAGGAAACAGTAACATTAATATCGGAGTTTCATTTCCTGCGGTTAAGACCAATGTTACGTAACGAGAAATGTTACCCGATATCTTGTTATTGATCGTGTAACTTATTTACATATCTCTTGGGTATAGAGTTTAGTGGATTTTAAATAATCTGTCTATTTGTTTATCTATCTATATGTCTGTCTATCTATCTCTATTATCTATCTACCAATTCGTAAGGCATACATAGGTCAGAATTTACACCCAGAGTTATATCTTCCCAATAGTAAAGTTACACACACACACGTTCTATATATATATATATATATATATATATATATATATATATATATATATATATATATATATATATATATATATATGTATGTATACATATATATATATATATATATATATATATATATATATATACATACATACATATATACATATGCATATATATGTATATATATATATATATATATATATATATATATATATATATATATATATATATAATATATATATATATATATATATAGCCTATTATACCTTTTATAAAAGACCTATTGCTAAAGCTCCTTATTATAGTGACAAGTTTTAATTGTAGTGTACCCTGGAATTTTGGCATATCATTTGATTTCATCGGATAGTTTTTGCTTTCTAAAAACTTCTTTTCAAGGGAGATACAGGGATGACAATTCAGTGCACAGAGTTAAATCTCGTCGTTCTAATACAAGGAAATTAAATATTTTTAATGTGGACGTTAAATTATCTTGACTGTAGACTTTAAAAATACAATGAAAAAATATTAATAAAAGTCGCAATGTAAAGGGGTTGTTATTTTTTAAGATAATTTACATATTTTCTTATCTAAACACCCGTCCACCATAATCTCAGTTGGGTATGGTAGTGTTAGATTTTAAATTGCTCGAAGAATCTTACCAAGCTAAACTTACATAGCTATCAGCACGAAAGAATTTCAAGTCGTCCTATTCTTTCTGGTATTAATCATAAAAACATTCGATCTCTTCAAAACAGACTTCACAGAAACATGGAATCATTAACTTACATGCCTATTATCATTTTACCTGGCAGTTTCCCTTTATGATGTAAAGTATCATAATGGACGACATTTTTTTAAATACATCACTGAACCAGGCCAAATATGTTACAATTATATAAAAATGTTTCGCATAATAAATTCTGTGAAATATATTGTTTATTGTATGCATACGAATATTAATGATGAAATCTTGCTCGCTCACTAGAATGGTTATTCATTCTAATTCACAGCTTTCCTTAACTTCACGGTACGATTGGGTTGACTGTGACGTCCTGGTCGGAACACGCAGAATACTAAACTCGCTGCTGCCTACAAGGCTTGTTCCTGACTCGAGTGAGCAGCTTATTGCTTTTATGATAATCGGGTACCTGTTGGCGTTATATTTGGAGGATTGAGTGCAGAATTATCGCGGCAAATGTTACGTCAATCTTACGCTTAAAAAATTTCCACGGCCAACTCTTGCCGAGTTTTCTTCGAGCAACAACTGTTGGGACTTATTGGTACCAGAGGTCCGTTGTCTAAGGGGATGTATCTACCCATGATTATATTAAAAGGGTATAAACATTGTCCACATAATCTTGTGTCTCTTTAAAATGGCATTCCCACACTGAGAGAGAGAGAGAGAGAGAGAGAGAGAGAGAGAGAGAGAGAGAGAGAGAGAGAGAGAGTAGGCCTGACATTACTCGATGACTATTATCAAGGAATGAACAAGACAGAATAATCCTCATTATTCATCTTAATCATTTGGGGGGGTGGGGGGATCATAATGCTTGGTGTATTTTCCTTAGTTTTTGAAACTTCCACATGCATGGGAAAAATCTTATAAAACTGAGAGGAAAATTGTAATAACCTATTTATGGTTCTAACTGCAATTAGTCCTCCTGCTGAAAGAAAGAGGAAAGACTGTGGTAAGATTTCCACATTAATGCATATATTTATTATCAATTAAAATACCAAATTTCGGACATGACACACAATCTGTTGGTAAGATAGTATTTTTTTGTGGGAAGGGTAACAGTTAAAGACGGTATTGAAATGCCCATAGGCACAGGAGAAATATCCCTGATATGACAGCTCAAACCGTGCATGACATCCTTATTCATCACTGTCGTATTGTTTGACTCTGAGAAGCGTAAAAAGAAAAAAAAGAACACTTTCTACTTCAGCGAAGTGAGATATTGGGGAATGTAAAAACAATCACCGTTTACTGGTATTCTGTGACCCTATTTACAGCGTACTTAGAGATTGTAAAGGGCCTGCTTTACGCTGCAGTACCATCGTATTGGGAGCTGCTTACGCATAAAACGGGAGCATTAGGGCTTATATAGGGGCATTTTGGGCGTCAGTATGAATTTTAAAGCGTCGAGCGATAATGTTCGTTTTTGTTCTCCTTTGCTTAATTCTCTTTTATCGAAAAAGCTTTTGTATTTTTGTCAGACATGCCCAAAACCATTTCGGAATGCGATGAAACGGTTGAGCCAACAACAACAACAATAATAATAATAATAATAATAATAATAATAATAATAATAATAATAATAATAATAATAATAAAAGCATATTACTGGGATATTTCTTTGTCTTAATAATATGCTTACTTTGAATCGTACAAATTAATTTTACTTTCGGTAATGCCTCCATAACAATGAGATGTATCTTCTTCTTTTTTTATTTCGTTTATCTTGCCAAAGTATGGCAACCTTACTAAACAACAGCGATTACAACGCCACGTAAATAAACCCGCGACTTCTCTATATAGAGATGCCAGATCAAAATATAATAATGCTTCATGACTTGTTGGTTGCTGAATCATGCACATTTACATCATTAACATTCGACCATGTTGAATGGTATTATTATTATTATTATTATTATTATTATTATTATTATTATTATTATTTGTATAATTAATGTTATTATTGGTAATGAAATTTGATTGGCTGACTCCTTGTGGATTCCTGATTATTTTCCATTAAGATGAGTTACTTTGAAGTGCTTATGGGGTCAGAGGTCAATTAAAGCCAAAACCATGGCTGGCACGTTTATCCTAGAGGTCAGTGGTCTCCAGAATTCGGAAGTTGAGTGAAATGGACTAGGAATTTTGACCTTGACCTGTTTCCAGTATGACAGGTCAAATATGTCAAAAGTTTTGTTTCCACAGGTTTTAATAAAACCTATTATGCAAGTATTTTGGTATTGCCCGTAGTTTTCTCATTTATATTGTTGCCACGATTACCTATTTTTTGACTCAAAATACAGGACACATGAAAATCTGACTGATATCTGATGTCACCAATATCAAGGCGTTAAGGAAATCTTGAAACAATGTGGAATATCCTTAACAATGTATAATATTCTTTCCCTGGGGTGGTTTTTCATACCTTCCCAGTTTCAATTTTTTGTGCCTAGAGAGAAATGTGAGCGTTCAAGTGAAAGTTCTGTTTAAAACGAAAGAAGAATTATACATGTCCAAATGAATTATACTGTACATGCCAACGATAACTAGATCTTTTTAATTCTCATAAATGTTTCATGTGAATTGAGCGTAACTCTTAGAAATTTAATCTATGAATAGCAATAATCTTTTAGTCACATTCTTGCTAAATTGCTCTGAGGTTTTGTAATAAAAACTAATGTATTTTACAGACTGCCCTTTTAAGTGGATATAGAAAAGGTGTTTTAATTTATTTTCATTTGGAACGAAACAAAATAAATTGTAACTAAATTTACACGACTGATGTCGTAGGTTGAAAGTAACATCCCGTTGGGGATATTTTTTGACGGCAAAAATAAAATAAACAAATAAACAAAATAAATAAATAAATAAGTTAATAAAAATGTAATCTTGAGAGATTAGATATATTATTAAGTGGCCGTGTTTGCCATCTCTCATTCCTTTACTCCGCCGAAATTATGAAAAGCAAACAGTTCTAGGAAAACAGGTTTACTATTTTTTTCGAATTGTTCCAAATTCTGAGAAGCCTTCATTACCAGGATGTAAAAAAACAAAAAAATTTGCTTCCCCTCTCGAAATCTTTTACAAGAAGTATCTGTCAGCGAGAAAGAAGTAGATTTTAAGAGCTCTGATACGATTTAGAAGTCTTAGCCCTCAGTCGTTTTGATTTCGCCTATAAATCAAATAAGTACTAGGCAGTTTTATTTGAATATATATATATATATATATATATATATATATATATATATATATATATATATATATATATATATATATATATATATATATATATATATATAAATGAAAGGTGCATGGATAACACAAACATACACACAAGAAAAAGTTTCGCTATCAAGGCCTGTCCACACTAGGAAACACTGTTTGGAAATAAAGTTTGCAAACTGTTTGAAAGCAGTTACTTGGAAACTGTATGTAAACAATGTTTCCTGTCCAGACCTCAGTTGCCGTCAGGATGCCCGCTGGTGCAGTAGCCTCTGTATTTTACTTGGCAGTTTTAATGCACTCAAGGAGGGATAATAAGAGAAAGAGAAAGAAAAAGAGATGGGTGAGGAAGTTTTTAGGAAAAGGAGCGTGTCATGCTGACTTGCTTCTGGCGTGTATGTATATGTACATATACATATATACATATGTATATACGTAATTATATATACACATACATATATACACGTATACATATATATATATATATATATATATATATATATATATATATATAAATACGTACATTATACATGTGTATACTGTATATACATATAAACACAGAAACACTAAATGTTTTCCATTCTGGATGGGAAACAAATATACGGTAAAAAGTGTTTCTAAACTGTTTCCAAACTGTTTGCAAACAGTTTGCAAACTTTGTTTCCAAACAATGTTTCCTAGTGTGGACAGGCTTATTTAGTCAAAATTATTTTTCGCCTCCGCCGAAAATTCCGGAGACGCGACACTTAACTAGGTATTTTGCATAGATTTTTCCTTAAAGAATATTTAATCACTTGTCATTATATCCGTAATAGCGCAGGTGGTTAAATAAATCCTCTCTTTAACCTCCTTTTCTTCTGAGCTGGAATATTTTGCGTGGTGTCTGAGATATAAGCTAATGTTTATAATTCCATTTTGCGTCGTCATGCAAAGTTTAAGAGGGTCGTATTGCATGCGAATCTGCTATTCATAGGGCGTAAGATAGAATTTATTATGACCTTTTCTTTTCTTTTTTCTAGGATGAGGGGGAGGAAGGGATGGTGGGAGGAGGAGAGATTAGCTTGTTTATATAAACTGGTGCGTAATGTTCATTAACCTTTTTCAAATGGAAACGTTTGCTAACCTTAACACGGAACTGTAAGTGACAGGTCAATTCCAGAACAACTGTTTAGGTACTACGCGTATTTCCTACAGCATGATACCAAGTTAAAGAAGAACGACCCTTCACGCGGCAAAACTGAAAATGTAAACAATAAAAAAAAAAAAAAAAATGAAAATTTTAACTCATGATTTTTATTAAAATGCACTAAACACTAAAAAATAATATTTTGAGACGCCCCAGGATTTTCTTACAATTAATCCCGTCTACAAAAATAAAAGCGTGGGCCCCAAACATGGAAGGGAATGCTACAATAAATAAAAATAAATCTTTAATAAAAGCGTGTTTAATATTTTTATTTTTTTTATTTTATACCTTTTACTTTTGGCAGAAATTGTAACCGATTTATTGTGTAAATGAAATTGATGTCCGTTTACGTGGGATGGAGAGAGAAGGGGGAGGGGAAGGGAAAGGGAGGAAGAGGAAGAGTAGGAAGGTGAGGGGAAGGGGAAATGGGAGGGGGAAGGGGGAGGGAGATGGAAGAGGGAAGGGGAAGGGAGTGGGAGGGGGAGGGGAGGGGAGGGGAGGGAAGATGGAAGGTGAGGGGAGGGGAGGGGAGGAGGAAGGAGGAGAGGATGAAGGGGAGGGGAGGGAAAGGGGAGGGGGAAGGGACGAAAGGGCGAAAGTAGCAGGAGGAGGGAATGGGAGGGGATGGGGGAGGTGGGAGGGGAGGGGAGGGGGAAGTGGAGGAAGAGGGAAGGGGAGGGGAGGACACAGCTAAATTAACACTTGATCGTTTAACTAGGGAAGTGGGAGGGGAGAGAGAAGGGGTAGGGGGAGCGAAAAGGGATGGAAGAGGGAAGGGGATGGGAGGGGGAGGACACAGTGCTAAATTAGCACTTGATCGTGTGCTGGGGAGTGGGGAGGGGAAGGGGGATAAAAGAGGAAAGGGGAGGGGATGGAAGAGGGAAGGGGAGGGGGAGGACACAGCTAAATCAACACTTGATTGTGTGCTCTGGACGGTGGAGGGGGAGTGGGAGGGAGGGGGAATGGGAGGGAAGGGGAGGGGGATGGAACAGGGAAGGGAAGCGGAGGACACGACTAAATTAACACTTGATCATGTGCTTGGGAAGGGGGAGGGGAGGGGAAAGGTAGAGAAGGCTGGGGATTAGTTGGGGAAGGGGATGGAAGAAGGAAGGGGAGGAGAAGGACACAATTAAATAACATTTGATATCATGCTCGGGGGGAGGGAAGGGGAAGGGTATCGGAGAGAGAAGGGGAGGGGGAAGGAATATGGAAGGGGGAGGACACAGCTATATTAACACTTGATTGTGTGCTCTGGAAGGGTGAGGGGGAAGTGGGAGGTGAGAGGGGGATTGGGAGGGGAGGGGATGGGGGAGGGGATGGGAAGGGGGGGAGGGAAGGTGAGGGGGAGGTGAGGGAAGGGGAGGGGGATGGGAGGGAAGAGGGAAGGAGAGGGGGAGGACAGAGCTAAGTTAACACTTGATCATGTGCTGGGGGAGGCGGGATGGATATGGAAGAGATACTGGGAGAGTTCTCTGTAGGGTCACTAGAGGTCACTGCTGAGCTACTGATCATGTACTGTCACCGGGATTGAGTAACCCTGAAAAATTTCAAGTCCATCGGACGAAGGAAATAGGTCGAAAATTTAGTTACAAGATTTGACCCAAACAGACAGACAGACAGACGCAGAAGTCAAGTTAAATAAAAGCATGTAAAAACGTATAAACTTTTTGGATAATCGACATTTCTATTTAACTCCAATATCTTCTGTTAAAAAATAGCTTTAATCTGTGTAACTTACCTGTCGAGATTAATTGATTTATGGAAATTTGCACAAACCCAACAACTGGGGCGCTATCGGCCATTCGGTGTTTTAGACAGTGAAGAGGTGGAGTTGGAGACGTTGGACAGCAAGGTTGAAGACAGTGGAATTGAGGCAAAAGTGACTACAGCAAGGGGCAGAAGGGACAGTGCAAAACACCTTTAGTAACGCCTACAGTGCACCAGTTATCCATCTACGGGAGGTTGCCCATCACGAGTTTTCCAGGTGGTTTCCACAAAAAAAAAACTCCTCTTTGGGACATCATGAATAACCAAGAACGGCAGATATGTACAAAAATAATTCCAGAATCAATTCGCAAATGAAACTTTTACGGCATAATTTGTTCACTGAGACTCTTCAGCCATAATTACTAAGAGGATTTATAGCCTCTAGTTTGAGGTCATAAGTCAATATTTTATGACCTTTTCCCAACACCTGCTGTCATGGCGACGACGAGAGAGAATTTAAACTTGAAAAGTTGAAATGTTTTTACCTCGTTTCTGGGGTGAAAAGACGATTTAAACTATGAAGAGCAGCTAATAATTTCGTTTATGAAGGCATGCGCATGAATTTTATATATACACACACACACACACACACACACACACACACACACACACACACACACACATATATATATATATATATATATATATATATATATATATATATATATATATATATATAGTATATTCTAGTCATCGGTTTTGCTAGATAAAACTGCTTAACACCAACAATATATCAGAAAACTACGAATCCTTGAGGAAATAAAATACCATAAATGAGTAAAGAGTTCAGATCGTATAAAAAGCCTGCGAGCAAAAAAGAACAGAAAGATTTCAAGCAAATACTTCTGACACCATTTACAAGAAGCAGAACTCCCTGCATTTCTATTTGCTTAGATTCTGTTTGTTTCTCGCTGAAACAGTTTTCCTAAACGTGCATTTAAAAAAGCTCAAGCGATCTCTCATTGCACAGAAGAGAAGAGGAAGAAAGTTTTGTGTGAAGCAGCTGGCTCATGCTCTCAATTCTCACGTGCATTGCTTGGCCGGGCGCACACACACAAACACACACGCTCATACACATACACACACATACCTACAATATATATATATATATATATATATATATATATATATATATATATATATATATATATATATATATATAATGGTGTATAGATAGTTACAGTAGACATAGAGAAATAGACGGCATCACTACCTCGTCCAAGTGTAGGAAATACAACGTAAGAGAAGAGACCATAAACCACGTTGCCAGCGAATGTCTAGCACCAGCACAAAGCCAGAATAAAAAGTTTCTGTGTATAAAAGGAATAAATCAGAAATCATGCAGCAACAACTGATATGACCACGAACCTGAGGGGAGTAGTAGAAAATGACGTCTGACGGTAGTTTTAGTAACCATAAATCAATTAATCAGTAGCAAACGGGCTGGCAAAATTGTTCTTTGGACTGCAGTATCAAGGGCAGGCAGGGTGATAAAAGTATGTCAACCAGATGTTGTACACAAGAGTGGAGGAGAAAAGGAGGGGAAAAAATAGAAAAGTGCGAAGACCGCCCGGTTGAATCGAGAAGGCTATGGGATATGCCAATAGTGATCATGCCAACAACCACCAGATCAATAGGCACATTCCCAAAATCTCTGAAGAGAAATCTCTTTTAAACTGGGGGCCGAAGTAGCCCCAGGACTCACGCAGACGGGCGTGCTACTAAGAACAGCGCATGTAGTATAAAAATTTATATATTCCTAAGGAAGAAGGAAGCCAACCTTAACACCACACTATAAGTCACCATCCTGAATAGACTGTGATAAATAATAATAATAATAATAATAATAATAATAATAATAATAATAATAATAATGACTTAGGATTCTACGAAGCGCATTACTGCTTTCTCAGTAAATTTCGTCGAGACAAACAGACGTGAGAGCAACAAAACAAAACTACGATTTTCGTTTGCAAAGCTAATAGTAAAAAATTAACTACACTATAAGTGCGTTATCCATTAGAGGCAAATTGCGCAGCCGGTTTGGGCTCATAAAATTTAAAACACTAACGGTATTAGGTAAATTGCTGACAGGGGAGCACGACAATTCTAGGCATAATTTCGAGTAACTGAGGAATAACGGCATTGGTATGCCCACAAAATTTACTGCTCACGTGAATCACGAATTGAAAAGTGGTGGATTTAATGACTGAAACTGCGTTTTATGTTGCGAACAAATTGTCAGCATTTATACTCTAACAAAGATGGGTTGGTATTTTATTTATTGATCACTAACGTGAGGTTATAGGAAATATGAGAGATAAAAGAACATATACATATAATTTTTTTATAGAGCCTCGATGGCCAAGTCGGTAGAGCAGCAGCTTCGGACTTCTTAGAGGTCTGTGGCACGGGTTCAAATCCGCAGCCGACCTGTCAGAGAGGCGGACACTTTGCTATCCGTGTAGACACCCCGGGATTATGTATGTAATCAACGGATAGGTTTGCTTAAAATCAAATTGGTGTTACAGACTATTACACACACAAACAAAGCCTTTCCAACATCTCCTAAAAACATACTAGACACCTCACACGTCTCGAACTGCAAAAATGGGAAAAAGCATAAAAAAAGATACATATTTTTTATATATATCAGGCGCTACTTACATAGTTTTTTTTGTAGCCTTAACGGAATGACTGTGCTTCATGGTAATAGAGGTACGAATAACAAGCTGGGAGTTAACACAGTAACTGATATAGTGTTTTCCCTAAATAGAACTGTTTAAATTTGTTTAAAGGCAAAAAATAGTCTGAAGATAAAAATAATAACTGGAGCTGCATATACTGTAAGTGCAATCTAAGTTTACAGTATAATATCATATTACAACTATATATGAATTAGGAAAATTCCCATGCATATTATATCTCTGATAATAATATATCGCTCCCTTTCGGCAGAAGCATTAAGATACACTTGATCGTGAACTAAAGGTATGGACCTTTGGAGTGTTACCACTTGGCGTTGTAATTGTTTGAGGCAGGAAATTAATGTTTTAGATCTTTACTGCAATTTAGAACTATTTACTAATTCAGTTCTCCACGAAATCAGTCAACTTTAATTCGTATGCACAGCCTAATTTCCCCCCCCCCCCTCTCTCTCTCTCTCTCTCTCTCTCTCTCTTAAGGTAAGTTTTGGTGTTCAGTTCTCTATCTCTTCCTCTCTCTTGCTCTGGAAGTCAGTGGTGGGGTTCAGCTCTCTCTCTCTCTCTCTCTCTCTCTCTCTCTCTCTCTCTCTCTCTTCGAACGCGTAGATTTAAAAAAAAAATTATAAACCAAATAAGGCGATATTGATTATCAGAAGTAACTTGTAACTTGTCATTGAATAACTATAAATAACATCTTTTAGTCAACTGTTGGTGCCGTAGGCTAAGGTTCATGCTAATACGGACGGTTCTTTCTCCTTTTAACCAGAAAACTTTGTGCATTCAGTACTGAAAATATTACTTAGAAATATTCACAACTAGAAACCCACAACCATTAAGATATTTTACAAGTATTTCAAATGTTTTTTGGGGCATAAAACCAACATAGATTTCGGAAGCATGATATTCCCTCGCCTATAATAAATTCTACCTGAAAATAAAATGGGCCATGAATAACATAATAAGATCGAGGTACTTCACAAATGGCACAGAATTCGGGTAATGATCGGTCTCGGCTGAAAAATGCGCCTTCCTTCCTCATTTAAAAACGGCTCATTAGTGAGACGTCAAAAGAACAGAATAAAAGAGGAAGGCGAGATGTTTTATTCACTCGAGAAATAAGAATTTTATTGACGAGGAAGAGGTTCCTAAATAAATAATACACACACACACACATATATGTATATATATATATATATATATATATATATATATATATATATATGTATATATATATATATATATATATATATATATATATATATATATATATATATATATATATATATATATACACACACACGTGCTGTGACGAAAATTAAAATATTCATAAAACAAATCCACGTGAAGATGACACTTTCCTTATGTTAGGAACTTTCACACCTAGATTATTTAATACATATTTTAATTTCATTCACGCTAACATTTCTTTAACTTGTTGCCAGAGTAATAAGTTGTCATTTTTGAAGCTTCTGTTTACAGGAAAAGTAAATTTACTGGCTTGGGATTAGATTACCTACTTTCCTCCAAAGTTATATAAACTTATTCATAACTTAATTCAGTCATAGATCATACAATGAAACACAGAGCTTACAATGTTTGTTCCGAATTTAAACTTCATCATGATATGGTTATCCTCCGAAATTATTTTACTGGGAACTCTTACCCTGTATATATATTTTACAAAATTCTGCAAAAATTTTCAAACAAGAATTTTGTCCCAGACCGTTGTGCATTACTGGTAGCAAACATATGAAGTATATTAAGTTTACTTAATACCGGTTTAAAGTACATAAAGTTAACTTACCTTGGTCATAGTAGTTATATGGTCCGAAAAAAGTAAACACACACACACACATTATATATATATATATATATATATATATATATATATATATATATATATATATATATATATATACATATACGAGTATATATCTAACACAGTTTTCCTCAAATTACCTTCCAAATTATTTTTACTAAAATTTTTACTGTTGGATCACTATCGAGGGAGACGCACACTGTTCTTGTAAACCTTAACTCGAGTGTCGTTTATTTATTTACTTGTTCGCAATGTGGTCTGAGATACGTGGGAGCCCGTTCTCACTGGCTCAGACACAAAATTTTGGAACACAGAGGACTCTCTGTTACAGCAAAGTTCGCTCTCTCAAAACCACCCTTTTCAGCCGTGAAAGAGGACAGTTTAACACAAAACTACCCGTTCACTGACCTTAATTTTAAAGTACTGTCGTTTTGCGTATACAAACCGGGCCTCTAATTTCAGATTTGTTATGAGGAAGATGGTATCGCAACTGAACAACAAACCGTTCGTATACAATTAGAAATTATATGATTTGTTTATTTTTAGAACGTACTGAATAAGAGCAATTTTACTTTGATTTCGCTAGTTATAATCTGCGTTTTCTCTTATTTTATGTTTGCATTTTTTATGACTGTACTTTTAGTTTTGTACTTTCTGTTCGTCTTACTTTTTTTAGCTTTTTAATCTTTGGATCTATTTGCATTCCCAGATTTGTATCTTTTTTATTTTGTTTACCCTGTTTTGTTAAGGTTTTAGTAATACAGTTAATTTTTATTGTATTTTCAACGATAACAATGTTTGTCAACAATTTCAGTCCGAAGATAAGGTCTTGGCAATATTTTCCATTTTCGATTTAGGAATTCCAAGAGACTGCCCTATTACTGAGACTAAATATATCTGTATATAGCCTATGACCTTGAAAGCCGGAATTTTTCCTTTTTTAGGATCTTCTATGGTAACTAAACATCTCCCTAAATTATTAATTTACCATCCTCGAGTCGTTAACCATCAAACAATTGGTTCCATCTTTGAATAGAGAGTCTCTTTCCGCCCTTCTGTTAATAGCTTAAGATGTTTTTTCGTCCTTTCGGTGCCCTTCTTGTCACTCAGTTTTCTTTTCTTGAGGCCTTAGGTTGGTTTTAACTTTTATGTTTCGGTTTTAATATCTATATTTTAACATTAATGATTTTACTGAGTCTTGTGTATTAATTTTAATTGACGTTACCTTTGTATTTTAGCCCTGATGATGAAGCCATGCTTTGAAACGTTGGCTGGAAATAAAGTTGAAAATGCATCACCTCCTCTTCGTCCTACTGTATGCTCTACGTATCCGATTTGCTAGAAGTCAACACTTTCCCGATTATATATATATATATATATATATATATATATATATATATATATATATATATATATATATATATATATATATATATTTATATTATATATATATATATATATATATATATATATATATATATATATATATATATATATATATATATATTATAACATCACCGTGACATTTTATATACATAAATATTAAGCTACTAATATCGTTTTATATACAAATCTCTTTACTTCGGGAACATCACCGACGGGGAATAAAAATTGATAAGTTATTCAGGACCTGGGAGACTCGAACGCTCACAAGAACGTATTAACGACTTTCAGTCGGCTGTCAGGAGAAGTTTGCATTGGAGCCCGAAACAATAGAGGAACTGTAAGTGTCTATTGACTTATCGTCCATTTAGTTTAAATTTTAGACTTCAGTATACCCACACACACACATACTGTATATATATATATATATATATATATATATATATATATATATATATATATATATATATATATATATATATATATATATAAAGCTACTTAGTACTTATGAAAATTCTTATTCTGTAAGATTTTTCTTGCAATATCTCCAACTCAATATGTATATATCATTGAACCTAAAGACTATTTTTGTACAACTTCAAGGAAACGACAAGCTTGAATACATTAGCTATATTTGATATTGAGGTAGAACATCGATACTGATTCCTCTGTATTTTCCCAGGATAGCAAGATATGATACTACAGGGCTCTATCTGCAGAGCTCTAGCAACCATTACGTATTATATTCGACAGTACATTATTCAACAGCACTGACAGAATTGATGCGTTTTTACTTAAAATAATCATGATTTAAGGAGGTTTCACGTATGTAGTGAGCATAACATCCAAATGCAGCTAAATAATGCAATGGGGGATATAGTTATAGATAGGGTAGTTCGAAAGATAATGAAATAATAGACTATTCTGTGAATGATTGATAAAGAAGTATTGATAAAACGAACTAACGAAATATAGTAGCCTCCTTGCTTTCAGAGAAGAAAACTATATATATAGAGAATAAAACTTGTACTTTTTTGTATACTCACAATGACCCTTCAGACACATTACAAAATTTTTCAGACTTGTCAGTCCTGCGCAATAATAAGGAATTGTTTTTCTGTGGAGTCATCATTCTCTTGGTGTTATGGCCTAATTATCATGCATGACGTCATAGCTCTGACAATCGGACGCATTATAAATGTCTGTTTTATACTCCACCTGTTAGGAAAGGAGACTCCGCCGAGGTAATTTTCCAGGGCAAACCGAATTTGAAGTACGTTGATGAGGAAGCCTTGATTATTTTCCAGGAGATGTGAAATATTAAAGTGAGCATGAAGTTTATGAATCATTATGCACATGAAGCTTTGTTGAATAAAACGGTTATTTTTAATCCATTGGGCCGGAAATGAAAGTAGTTAATTTCCATAGTATGCTACACTTCTGTCAATAAAAAACGCGCCATTATGTATAAAAATCAGTGTACTGATGAAACATGGTATAAACGAAAGTCAGAGATAAACTGGATTAAAATGCTTGTTGTTATTGGTCTTTTCCTGGCACGGGTTCTTACCCATAGAGCAGCCCGGTAGTCATGAACGAAATGAACATTTTTGCGGGCAAGATTGAGACATTTTTGAACTCCAGTGTACCCTTCCACAGGAGAAAAATAAATGCAGTAGTGAGTGCTTGCAAGTCGAAGACTGCAAGGCAAGAAAAAGAAAGAAAGCAATCATACGAGAAAAACATGGGATAATGGAATATCAATTACAAAGTTAAAAAACTTTATTTAATTTACCCGATACTTTTTCGCAATAATAAGAGGCATCGACAAAAGCTTTCTAAATTGTCGCTCTGTCTAAAGAGATGTGTTCTGATTAAGTTTTTCGAGGGGAACCGTAGAATGAGAGCATATCTAATGGCTTATGGATTGTGTTTGTCTCTCATACGAGGATTTTAGACTCAGGAAGTCAACATTTTAATTGTTTGTGGATCTCCCTGCAGTGAGGAGATCAAGAAAAAGTGTACAAACATACACACACACACACACATATATATATATGTATATATGTGTATATATATATATATATATATATATATATATATATATATATATATATATATATATATATATATATATATATATATATATATATATATATATATATGTATGTATAGCAGCCGATCGAGACCACAGGTCTACCCCAAAGCCAAATCAAAAAGTCCTTCAAGAGAAGGCATCGTGCTTACCCCATACAAAAATGGGAATAAAAGCACGTTAAAAGAAGAAGAAGATATGTATGTATATATATATATATATATAATCACCTGTTTTTACATCTGTAAAATAGCTGAGAAAAATAAAATTAATCTCAATTGTTTTAATTACTAGAACTGTGTGTTTCCACTCGCCCCTTCATAAACTCTCTCCTTCATTCCCCAAAATGGTTAAGCATATCCCTTCTCTCTGTTCAAATGACTGCTTATGGACTTGTTTCCAGGTGACCGTCATACCTTCTTGGCAGCAAGCAGCGGCAAGGGAGGAGCCAAAAAAAGAGAAAGTTGGCACCGCTGCCATGTTAACCCTCCATGAGGTTAAGTGATGACATGTGGCCTGTACAGAAAACGTGACAAAGATTGACCTTTGCGCCATCTACACAGATGCGATGCATGATCTCCAAGGTTATTTATAGACGATGCAACGGCAATCGAGAGAGAGAAGAGTGCAGAACGCCACCGAAGACAGGTGTCCTTACCCTTGCCTGATCCTCGAACCTTCCATGTGTTTGACCCTGAGGTTCGAACCAGTATACTGTTGTAGTGGCATTCCCTTTAATTCTCTTCTCCATCGCCAGTGGCCTATCGAACGAGAACACCGTCATCTTGACAAAGGTAATGTACCGGAATAAGGTTTCTTAGCCAGTCACAATTACTGTTATTTCTCTGTCTGATTTTAATTTATTTTCCATTGTGCGATCACCATCAGTAATTTGTGTTGGAGCATTCAGTGTTAACGTAATTGTGCGTTTAGTGTTGAACTGAGTTATTTGGTACCATCTGTGCATTCCTCAGTTCCCTTTGAGTGTCTTATCATTCTTGCAAGTAACCATCTTGCATATATTGCAGATAGGCCTCGACTGTGGAATCAATCGGCTCTATCCACGTGCAGTCCCCCTTCTACCCCCATTGCGGTGTTTCCTCTTATGTAAACATCATCAGCGTAGAATTTTTATTCTGTGTAGGATTCATTCATTTAGCAGGCCCTAATTATTACCTGACCAGTAATTCATCATTCTTCTGATCTGTGTTTGTTATGTAAATAGAATTAGTTAAGAGAACCCTTGAGTTTACATAATTTTCCCTCACATGAAGAAGGTCCTAAGCCACAGACTTTCCCTTGCTTTGTCTACGAAGTTGCGCTGATATTGAGTCAGATGTGTAATAAATACAGTAGATTTCTTGATAATGTAAGGAACTCCCTGCGTTCATCCATTGCCGCCCAGAATCAAGTAAGTATCCCTCGGACATTCGTAGCAATATATATATATATATATATATATATATATATATATATATATATATATATATATATATATATATATATATATATATATATATATATATATATATATATATATATATATATATATATATATATATATATATATATATCACTGTCATTGGCAAATCCCTAATTGTGATCCCATTTCATACTCTTGTTTTAAATTAAAAGTCAGTATTTACCATTTCATGTTATTCTATAAAGTACTTACTTTCTCTTTCGTCGGCCTGCTATTTTCTTTTCTTTCAGTATCCAAAAAAGTAAACAAATGAAAAGAAAGAGTATATTTAATATTCCCTGCTTGTTTCTCCTGCTGCATCAGCAACCTTGCATCTTCCACTGGTACCAGGTGAGATTTATTCCATTAAATATAGAAAATAAGGTTCAGGATGAATGAAAAATTGAGTTTAACAATGAAAGGTCTGTTGCGCAAGGGTGCAGCAGAATTAGCTGAAGAGGAAGTTTCGTGTCACGGCTGGCTTGCAGAAAGAGCATTGTTTCCGCTATGAAGCTTCCGTCTAAGAGAGCATGAGCCCTTTACTGCTTTTTCTTGAAAGCGATGCTTAATAATGACATTTCCGACGCGGTCAGGCTCTTTTGTTTTTCGTCCACCGAGGTGGTTGTTTCATATTCGAGGTTGTACGGGATGCTGATTATTTTTCCTTTATTGACACTGTTTATTTCTCTCTCTCTCTCTCTCTCTCTCTCTCTCTCTCTCTCTCTCTCTCTCTCTCTCTCTCTCTCTCTCTCTATATATATATATATATATATATATATATATATATATATATATATATATATATATATATATATATCTTTTTCACATACACATTTGTTCTGTGCATTAGTAGGATTACTAAAAGGACCTCATTCAAACTGGATGGTATCTAACGGAGTTTTTTATTCAGAAAAAAACTCCATTAGATACCATCCAGTTTGAATGAGGTCCTTTTAGTAATATATATATATATATATATATATATATATATATATATATATATATATATATATATATATATATGTGTGTGTGTGTGTGTGTGTGTGTATGTATGTATGTATAGAGGGATAGATAGGTAGAGAGACAGATAAATAGATATAATACAAACACTCTTAAAGCATACAATTATTAGTTTAATAACGTTGTCGTTTAATATATAAGTCCCTCTCTCTCTCTCTCTCTCTCTCTCTCTCTCTCTATTCAATTATTAGTTTAATAACGTTGTCGTTTAATATGTAAGTCAGTCTCTCCCTCTTTCTCTCTCTCTCTCAAAGGATAATAATATAAGTAACTAATGCACACACGTGCATGATAACCTAAAAGCTGAAATGACTCCTGTGATCACTAGATTATGATGTAAAAGTACCTTCTCATTTTGTCTTTTTATATTCAGTGATGAAGCCATTAATAACAACATGTTACTGATGTAACTTACATAATATTATATCATATACATATATCAGACAGTAATATGAGAAAAAAAAGTAAAGCTAATTGGAACTCCTTTGGAATATCAGACATTTCTGAATTAAAATAAAGTAGCAACTCTTATCTCTAGATGTACTCCTGAGTAAAAAGCATGCAATATAGTATGTCTGAAGACAGTCTGGTAGCGAGAGAGAACATTCTCCTTTGATATCGACCTTCAGCTGCGGGCCAATGAGTCTGAATGCATTATTATTTTGCCTTGTCTGTTGTTTGGGGTCAGCGTCGTCAGTGCACCTCACATGCTGCGCTGGAGGCATTATTAAAGGTTGTTTGCAGAGTCTCTGGCTGCTAACTGCAAACACTTTTTGGCCTTATATTTTACTACCATTCTACATCTATTCTTCAATATTTCTACCCAGCCACCACAACACCCCTTTTTCACTGTCTTGAAATGCCCCAGTGTTTTGCTTTAAAGCCGAATTTTCGAAAATCAATCATTCTTTTGCCTTGTCAATCTACCATTCACAAGTACGGCCTATCTCTGAAAGGTAGGTTATTAGGGGGCGATAACAAAACACTTTACAGTGAGTATTCAGACTGGACTGATGGATTGCTATCAATCCTGACATACGTATACTCGTGAACAGAGCCGAGTGATAACTGGGTTACCAATGAGGTGCACAAGACCGACAAGTTTTATACAGAATTCGTTCGTAACTAAATTAGAACGGGTGAGATATATGCAACTCAAAGACCTTACAGCAAATCTAGCTATTCCTCACGAAGCCACAACTTTCTGCGAGTTTGAAAACGATCCTTCAGACTCTTTCCTCTTGAGAATTTCACCAGCTGGCGCCAGGTTGGGTCTATCTTTCTCGGTTGTAGCTCGTTATGAAAGTTTTTTCTTCCTCTTACGGTTTTTTGTGCATGGCTTCAGAATAGCCCTTGTTTCCCGAGTGAAGTGCAGTTTCTTTTTCCTTTACAGACATTTACAATTGTAAGTGACTACTGATGTATTCTTTCTCTACGTTCCTGAATTTATTTTCTTGTCAGGGTATCTGGCATGAAGCAATTTAGGAACCTTTTTCGCAATTTTGGAATGCATTGTCTAATACACGTAAAATAACACCTTGTGTTTGGTTTTTCCTGTGGTACATCTGCTTCAATCTCTATATTTGTGAAACTTTCATATATATATATATATATATATATATATATATATATATATATATATATATATATATATATATATGTATATATATATATATATATATATATATATATATGTACAGATATACACACACACACATATATATATGCTGTATATATATATATACATATATATATATATATATATATATATATATATATATATATATATATATATATATATATATATATATATATATATATAAAGAGGAGATGTATTTAATTAATGCACATCAATATAAATCTAAATGTCATCGCCAACTCTATTTATGATTCACGTCCCTTTATAGGTGTACTTTGAGCTCCTCCATGAAATTGTAATTTCACTCATACTTATGTAGACAACAATAACCGTTCTGCCACAAATAGCTATGCGGAAAATCCAATCAATGGGGTGCAATTTAAATTTAAGGACAGAAACTGATACACAAAGACACAAAAACAGAAGCGGAAGTGGAAAATGACTCACCACAAAACGTAAATATTCCATCCCTACTTCGTTTTATTTCACCGCATATTGGACGACATGAACACTTTTCATTATTCACTGCTCATGGCCAGGAATATTTGGAAGAGATTCCAATCCTTCTCAACCAAATTTGTTTCCTTCTCGATGGATATCTGGGACCGCTTCAACTCTGGTGTTTTTGTTGGAAAAATGTTCTTGAAGAAACTAGGACCACCATCTATTGCTATGTATTCATATTCTCTCTCTCTATCTCTCTCCCTCTCTCTCTCTCTCTCTCTCTCTCTCTCTCTCTCTCTCTCTCTCTCTCTCTCTCTCTCTCTCTCTCTCTCTGGGGGTATTAGTCACCAATACAGAATCTGTCATTAAATGAGCCATAACTGTGGAGATATATTATTTATTTCTTCACGGTCCATTTACTGGAATAAGAAAACGGTGTTTCAACAACTAACAAGGAAATGAATTAATATTTGCTGAACTGATAAAAATCGTTGAAGGGTGACTATTACAATGAATATTTCCTGGGGCAAGTAAAAAATAAAAAAATCACAAGAAGACAACCTTCAATGCTAGAAAGGATCAAGGGAGAATATGAAGTGGTTCAGTCAAAGGCTTTGTAGACAGCAATAATCTATGATCACTATTATCATCATTTCTTACAAACACAAAAGGAAACAGAAACTGGAATACAAACCGACCTTAATCAACTGGACAATACTTACCTCCGCGAGCGCCCGAAACTCTGGGTAAACGTCAGAAGATCACGAAACCACTGAACGAATAAACAAAAACAAATCAGGAAACAAGAGACAACTTCCCCCAGCAAAAGTTGGAGGATAGAAACTTGAAGGAAGCGGTTCCTTTCGACCTCCTCCTCCTCAGGCATAACCTTCTTTCCCTTCCCCCTACCACCCACCCCCAAACCTCCCTACCCCCCTGGTGTTGGCCTCTCTCCGTCCCTTCACAAAAAAGGACACGCCAAAAGATAAACTGGTCTTTTTTTTCCTGACCTGATTGAGCAAGTCTTCTTAGGCAACAAAATGACAAAGTGTATTTCTCCACTGCATCGACTTTTAAAGGTTTTACTTCGGTCTCTTTTTCCTTCTCTGTTGTGAGAGATTGCAACATTTTATATATATATATATATATATATATATATATATATATATATATATATATATATAATATATATATATATATATATATATATATATATATATATATATATATATATATATATATATATATATATATATATATATATATATATATATATATATATATATATGTGTGTGTTTGTGTGGGCGTGGGCGAGTGTCTGTGAGAAAGAGTAAAATAAATTATCAAACAAGAGATCTCTCTCAGATATCCTCGGTGGTAAAGAAAGATTCAATGAAAACAGAAAAATAATTACTCAAATATATATATATATATATATATATATATATATATATATATATATATATATATATATATATATATATATATATATATACTGTAGTATGTGTATATAAGTTAGATTACGCTTATTATGTAGTTATAACACTTAACATCTGACAATTAAGTTGCAGCTGGGGAATCTGCTGAGCCATAAACTCTGCAAGAATTATAACAATATCTTGAAATGATGACAAAAATTGCTTATAAACTTTAGCGATTCTGTATTTTATTTAATATCCTTTAGTATCAAAGGCAACTGGAAAAAACAGGAAAGGGTTCCGGCGCCTTTCGTACCTTACTGAAAGTCCTCGCGAGACACTGTCACTTCAGTCGCCTCATCTCTACGTGAGGGTCCAACTGATGAAACCGCAGATAAGAGAGTAACTTATTATTATTATTATTATTATTATTATTATTATTATTATTATTATTATATATTGTTATGAACTCCTGATTTTTAATGCAAGAGCCACAGCAAATCTGTTTATATTATGCAGATTCACTTCTCCCAGAATCAGTTGCCAAAATAGACAAATAAAAGATTCCTGACAAAAATAACACAGATCTCAAGGAAGAAGAGCCACCCAGGAGACGGAACACATACCAAGAACAAAAAACTTAATAATTAATTTATCAACACTATGTAAACTTAAATATTACAAAGGAATGTCCCCCAAAAAATGATCTAGGGATGGGAAAACTCACTTGCAAACAAAACCTTAGTCACTACCAACATTCTCCTAGCTAACTATGATATCCAGTAAAATAAGAGAAAGAACTAGTAGGAAGTAGAAAACAAGACTTGTACTAAAACTATCATGCGATAGCATAAGAGAGAAAAAATATCCTTAAACCTAATATTTCCAATATATGGCAAACAATAACAAGGAAACCATCACCGTTTCACAGAAGAAAATATTTGAACATCAAATAGCTTATTTAGCTAAGTAAATCTGTCCTTGAGGCAGGGGTTTCACATCAAAAACACTTGGGAGAAAAAAAAAACAAGGGGGTGGCGAGATGACGATGGTTCTGGCAACGACCCAACAATCCACTACGGTGAGTATTGATAATAATACAATAAATAGTGAAGAATTAAGTAGGTAATCTTCAACCATCTTCGAACTCAGAGGAACTCCTGACGACTCCAGGAGACAACGCCACAAAGCACTCTCAGGTCGGCAAACAGGTTGACCCACAGCACAGCTTGAGGTAAGAGGGCATAAAGCAAACCTCAAAGCTGCAACTCAGCACTGGATACTGTTAGTAGGAGCATGCTTACGATACTCTCGGGACATGACCCGAAGAAAAACAGAGACCACTGATAATGTTGCAGAGGTCAGCAAGTGCACAAAAATAGCAGGGTGGCGAGATCTCCCAGTGGAGCCAAAAAAAAAAAACCTTTCGCTAGAACAGACAAGACCTCACTTCAGATCGGGAAAACGGGAGAACAAGAAGGGGAACTAGCGAACCAGCAAAACACCACAGAACAACAATCTGCTCGTTGATTATGAAAGGAACAAAGCAAGCGCGTGAAATACTACTATACTAAAATAGTAACACCTTACGAGGGGGAGCCAAAAAGAGCCCAACACCAGCTTCTTGGGACTTTTAAAGAAAGTGAAAATTTATGTAATAATCAATGAAATAATTCAAGAAATTATGATAACATATATATATATATATATATATATATATATATATATATATATATATATATATATATATATATATATATATAT
Source organism: Macrobrachium rosenbergii (assembly GCA_039081455.1). Taxonomy (NCBI): domain Eukaryota; kingdom Metazoa; phylum Arthropoda; class Malacostraca; order Decapoda; family Palaemonidae; genus Macrobrachium; species Macrobrachium rosenbergii. The sequence continues at coordinate 7,789,662 of JANJGK010000017.1, read as the reverse complement.
ATATATTTGCATGTGTTTATACATGTAAATGATGATTTTCGCTATTCAGCATCGTTTCTTTTCCCTGGTATACTTGCTCGAAGCTATACAACTTGCCTCTGAAAACACTTTCCAGCACATGCTTATAGGCGTTGTGAGCAAGTTTAGGAAAATCAGTTTGCTGAAACGTGCTTCTGCCTCGAGGAGAAACAAATGATTACATTATCTCCGCGTTTCGCTCCGGCGTGCCCGTCTGCGATCTTATTATGTCAGACAGAGATTTTTGCCTGTTCAGAAAAAATGCGTTCACAAATTCCACTTAACTGTATCATTGGGAAGAAGGGGAAAATTCCGGGATTTTAACGCCTAGTTTGGTTTTTTCTTTTTTTTAAGCTGATTTTTTTCGTCTGGGAAAAATACCTATATCTGCAAGGGATTTTTTCTTTTGTAAACTAGGAACTCTGATTTTCTAGATGAATCTTCTTTTATCTTTACACAAATATCACGGCTGGATTTTTTGCAGTGAGAAAACACTATTCCCATTAGACGTATGCAGTCTGATATTTGTTCTCTCAATTATTCTATCACAAAACCTTGGAATTAATTAATTTCTTAACAAGTATTGAAATTTTTTCACGGTCTTTACTTTTTTTTTTATAAATGTTACGGTAACTATATTCATGTAAAAATCAAATATATATATATATATATATATATATATATATATATATATATATATATATATATATATATATATATATATATATATATATATATATATATATATGCGTGTGTGTGTGTGTCTGTGAGTATGTGTAACTACAACCTGATAAATGTAACCATACATACAGAATTAAAATAAAAAAAGGGAAAATTAAACTCATGTAAAAATCAATATATATATATATATATATATATATATATATATATATATATATATATATATATATATATATCTTCTTCTTCTTTTTCTTTTAACGTGCTTTTATTCCCATTTTTGTATGGGGTAAGCACGATGCCTTCTTTGAAGGACTTTTTGATTTGGCTTTGGGGTAGACCTGTGGTCTCGATCGGCTGCCCTGCCTGACATCGCTTAGACCACGGTACGTATCTTTCATGTATCATACCAGACCCAACGCCCTTTCTTCCCAGCAGCGAGAAGTTATTGCGCGGGTATGGCGAGAGTTCGAGACGTGTGAGATGTTTGTTATGTTTTTAGAAGGTGTTGTAGTGGCTTTGTTTTGTGTGTGTATTTAGTCTGTAACATCCATTTGCTTTTTTTTAAGCAAACCTATCCGTTGATTACATATATAATCCCGGGATGTCTACACGGATAGCAAAGTGTCTGCCTCTCTGATCAGCCTGCTTGCGGGATTGAACCCGCGCCACAGACCTCTACGAAGTCCGAAGCTGCTGCTGTAACCGACTGAGCCATCGAGGCTCTATATATATATATATATATATATATATATATATATATATATATATATATATATATATATATATATATATATATATATATATATATATATATATATATATATATATATATATATATATATATATATATATATATACATGCGTGTGTGTGTGTATGTGGGTATGTGTAACTACAACCTGATAAATGTAACCATAAATACAGTATTAAAATAGAAAAAGGGAAAATTAAACGATGTCACTAACAAACGTTAACTAACAGAGATCTCAGACATGAATAAAAAAAAACTCTGATTCTCCAGATTAAAAGATAAATAAACATCTGTAACGAAACCAAATTAAAATAGCTCATTGGCCGCTTATATTACTTCAAAGGAAAGCGAAAGGATCATTATCTGGATCCTTGGGCCGTTCGAATAATAATTGCAACGGGGTCCTGAGACTGCAAATGACAGAGGCAATATTGTCAGACGCAGGAGGTAGAAATAACCTAAATAATCTTCTCGGGACATGTCAGTGCAGTTAGAACCCCAAATGTTCAAGCGAACATGCAATGCATTACTACACTGCAGCAATTCACCTCTTATCTTCATAACTAATCTACGTTTTTGTGCATTTTTCCTATTAATTTATTAATATATTTTTCCTTTTTTGACTTTCCCAATAGTTCATCTCTTTTTTTTTTTTTTTTTTTTTGTATTTCCGATTACCTTCTTCAACTTCACTCAAATAAACACCAAATTCTCTTGGAAGATAAAATTTCCAATCAGTGGCCCCTGTAGGCTTGTTCCATGTAAATAAAGGTTTATCTTCTGAATAATAAGAATAATATTGAATTTAAATCGAGGTTTTATCAGCTTGTGGCTATCCTCGACAGCAACTTCTCCTTTCCTTCGTCAGGCCGTTATAGCAACGGCAATTTTCAGAAAGAAGGCAGTATTTCTATTTCATCTTCTATGGATATGTAAGAAGTCCCGTGGATGGTTCCCACGAATATTTAGTTACACGGGAATATAACCCTGAGTTATCCTTCCGCCTGTAAACGAATATTTAAGATCAGATTCCTGGTCCCAAAATGCAGTTACATCAGTATTGATATCCTTTGTAAGTGCCTTCAGACTACTAATTATACACACACCCCCCTCACACAAGTGTGTGTATATATATATATATATATATATATATATATATATATATATATATATTATATATATATATATATATATATATATATATATATATATATATATGTATATATATATATATATATATATATATATATATATATTTATATTTATTTATTTATTTATTTATCGACGGGGTAAAGAGGGAAAGCACAGAGCATTTTCATGACTTATTGTGCCGACGTTTCACAAACCATCTCGGTTGCATTTACACGCACACACAGATATAATGTGTGTGCCTGTGTTCTAGAAAAGAAGACAAAAGTGTAGTTTTACTTGAAAAACCTGTTACTCTTCCAGGTAAAGTGGCGGGGGTAGGTGTTCGATGGGAGGTGGATTCTAGAGTTGGGAAAGAAACTAACGTCTAGCAGCAATTTGTAAAATACTTGAAAGGGAAAGGGTCACACCAATTTGGTCCATGCCTATCAAAGAGGAAAAAGGCTGTTAGCTGCGAGAAAAAAAAAAAAAATAAAACACACGTTGGTAGAATGTTTTTGTTGCCACAGTGACGATATATATATATATATATATATATATATATATATATATATATATATATATATATATATATATATATATATATAATATATATATATATATATATATATATATATATATATATATATATATATATATATATATATATATATATATATATATATATATATATATATATATATATATATATATATATATATATATATAGTTTCCCTAATCTTTCCGAACCACACATTATCAGTTGAGGATGACGATGTATTAAAAAGAAGCAATATTCATTGTATTTCATTATAAGATTAATAGATAGTCATTTTTCCATCATTTCACATTACTCTATAGTAATACAACTCAGCAGTTTTTATATCTTCGACATTCCATATAAGAAAAATTTCTTTCGCAGGTAAGAAACAAAAGTAAATTTTTCACTAGAAATATTAACCAGGGATATAAACAATTCATTAAAAACTAATCATATCCGTGAGACAATTCCCTTAAGTAAAAACAAAAAGTAACCCTGGAAATCGAAAAATTAATTTAAGCTCGCCATTAGCAACTGGAGAAATTTAGACGGTAAATTTACTCTGATTGCTCAAAGATTCCATTAAAGATACCTAAACACATTTATTTTGGGACAGTCTTTAGGAGTTAATTGTTCAATGTGAACAATAGACTTCAGTTAAGAAATTTTATCTTTTTTTTTATTATTTTCACTAAATTTTCTCGAATGTAATTTTGAATTCAGAACGCTTCTCGCTTACATTTACTTGTCAATATTATTTTTTTACGAATAGCACTTACTGATGATGCTGGTTGAAGTAATTTTTAAAAATAGAAATCTATTCTTTTATTCTCCAGACTAGACAGAACTGAATCCTTTATAGAAAACCTCGCCATTGCTATGTTTTCAAACATTTGATGTAGGACAATACTTCTCTTTTTATGGGCTACTTTAGAACTTCCTCATACAGATATTTTTCTTGAACTAAATATCCGGTAGCCAGTAAAAAAGGGCATATAAACTGCTGTTTTTTTTTTCCTTTATTTCCGTCAAATCTTTCTTTCAGATGAAAACCTTTATGGACAGAGACAGCAGCCTAAAACACAATAGGGCTTCAAAGAAAAATAAGCCTGCACAGAGCAAGCTATAGAAAAAAGGTGATAAATAAATGATGAATATAAATATCCGTGATAAGTGGCAATACTACTTTAATGAAGATATTCCACAACAAATGCTAATTCTGGATCAAATCTGGGCTGTCGTTGCAATCTCTTCAGGTTAGTTCTAACGGCATCTCTCCACAACACTCACTCCAGAAGCCTAAGGGATTGCCACAGATAATGGAAGGCTCTTAGAGTAATTATTTGACAAACGAAGCTATTACGTAATGGTTTAGGTAGACAATCTGTCAGTAGCGCCCGTAGAAATTTGATCAGGGGTGGGGGGCACTTTTCCAGATCACCCAGTCTCTCTCCCCCCAAAATTGATGAGGACCCAGCCCACCTAGGAAATTTGAACCACTGCTTTATTTTCAGATATTATTACTAATGAAGCAACATTAATTTTGTAATAAAAAAAATACCAAAATGATTAGTGAATGATTAAAAAATCAAAATCGTAAATGAATTAGATCTTTCTTTCGAAATTTTATATATCCTGTAGTGCCTTTGATTAATCTTAGATTATCGTGAAAGACAAATTGTTTAACTACAATATAGAGTCAAGTCACCTCTTGATCTTTCTAGAAAATATATCGGTATCAGAAGAAATTTCCCGATGATTTTCTGATAAGCCACGGTGAATATATGATTTGGCAAGACCATTCAGTCGATCTTGTCCCATTGTTGCTCTCCTATAACTCTTTACGGGATTGAGGGTAGATGCAGAAGAAACAGGCAGAGATGCATATATTTGTAACAGCCTTCTAGTCACTGGATAATTTTCAGAACACCTTTCTAAAATCTCGCACACTGACAGTGGGAGAGAGTTTTTTTCAAAAGTATCCCACCTTCCTCTCCAAAGTTTGTGTTCAACTTCATATTCCTCAGCATTAGTTATATGGTCAACGCAGGAACTAAGTTCTGGAATGTGGTGCGACTGAAATAACTTGGCATCAATGAGCACAATGAGCTAGTAACACTGATAATTAGCAAATCTATCATGAAACTGAGCAATGACGAAATCCAAAAATAGCAAAAAAAAAAAAAAATGGCTCTCTTATAATAATCCTCTAAACTTCTATATGGGGGGGGGGTTAGATCTGTATCGCTGACTGATAGCTACTCTGGGCATCTTAACTTCAGTATTTAAGGCACTTGAAATCTCTGTGGCAGATTCGAAACATTTTTGGAAGCCTCTGTCATTAGCTCGCATTTCAGTAACATTCCGCTGTTAATTTGATCCGGGTTGAGCACTCAAGCATATCAGTTTGGGCTGATTGTAATTGTTGAGAGCGGGGTTTAGTTACAGTAAGAACTGCCAGTAATATGCAAAGAGATACAACAAATTCAAAATCTTATTTCTTGAGCAAATTTCTAGCATTATTTGGTGATTTCCAAGTGCCATTTCCTCAAGTGCTTTAACAATGCATGGCAACATTTTTTTTTAATATTATGATGGCATCATGTCTTTCTACCCATCTTGTGTCACTGAATTGCTGAAATCTCACTTGCCTAGTTTGTTCACTAACAGCATCTTTCTTAACAAACTCTTCTAAAACATTTGTTCATTGTGGAGAGACATGAAAAAAGTTAACACCCCCAGATGCATCACTCCAACAGTCACGAATCTCGGCTACCTGACTTGACTCGGAAATTACCGAATTTAAAGAATGCGCAGCGCAATGAACATAAACTGCCGCAGGGCTTTGCTTCCTGATGATGGCGTGGCATCCCTTAAATTCTCCACTCATCGCGCTTGCACCATCGTAGCCTTGGCCTATCATGCAAAATGAATCTAACTTGTTGACAGATAATTTTTCTAAAAGGGTTTCAGCAATACCACGCTAAGTCAAGTCCCTGATCTCATAAAAACCAATGGAATCCTCTCTTATCTTATTATCATCTATACATCGTACACCGACAGAGAGTTGTTCCGTTCTCGGATTGTCGGTACTTTCGTCGGCAATGAGAGGAAAAAATCTTGCTCTCCTGATTCTATCTGATATTTTTTCAGATAAGCACTCATCGATGCACTCAATCACATAGTTCTCTCTCTGTCTCTCTCTCTCTCTCTCTCTCTCTCTCTCTCTCTCTCTCTCTCTCTCTCTCTCTCACACACACACACACACACACACACACACACACACACATATATATATATATATATATATATATATATATATATATATATATATATATATATATATATATATATATATATATATATATATATATATATATAATTCTTTTCACCTCGGCCTAGAGAGGTGGAGGGGGGGGGCACGTGTCCATGTGGCCCCCACCCCTGCGGGCGCTACTGCAACCTGCTTCTCTTCCTTCCAACTAATTATTCTATTTTGGCATTAGGAGGATTTGAGATTGCATTTCAGATCCTGATATTGCTTCGAGGATCAAACGCCAACGGTATTGGACAAGATATTATAGAATGGTATATATATCCGCGTAACTTCTTCGTTGTCTTTCTGCCCATGCTACTGATAATTCCATCAACAACATCCTCAAGAAGGTAGAGGATCTTGACAGGGCTAAGCTATACGGCGCAACGGCTTGATTAAATGAGGCCAGGCGAAGGCAATTGCTTGAAGTCACGCAAACTTCTTTACGTGGTAAAAATAATCCCATTTCCCTCTGGAAGTAATCCAATTTTTTTTCTTTGCTTCTTCCAACGTAAAATCTATATTGGTTCAAACAGAAAGAGAGCAATAGAGGCATAAAAAAGGCGAGATTTCTCAGTGAAAGCGAGTCTATCGTTAAAATCATGTTCGATTCGTCAGATAATTAGCGTGAAAAAAGCGACAGTTATCTAACCCTTAAATGAGTCAGTACCTTTAGAATATTTTTTTCTTTATTAAATCTATTCCTCTCTATATCTCCAAACATTCAGTTTCATCCGCATAGTTGAGCTAATAACATCATTGATTTATCCATGTATTGATGGAACAATAATTTTTTTTCTCTTGTTATCGTGGAGAAAAATTCACAATCGTTTTATTTTAACTTGAACGAAAAATATTATCTTTTAGATTGGCTGTTTTTGTCAATGAGATCACTTATACGAAATGTTCAGTTCGTTTACTGACGGCTGCTCTGATTTATGAAAAGAAAGAACTTATTGTACGGTCAAACGAGGTCAGAACGTAGCATTACCTTTCTCTCTCTCTCTCTCTCTCTCTCTCTCTCTCTCTCTCTCTCTCTCTCTGCGGACGCTCATCACGACTCACTGAAGTTAGCTAAGGGCTGGAAAACTGAGGCAATGCTTAGTTAACAATATTTCTTCCCAAGTATGATCTGGAGAGCGAACGGGTGTCTATTCCCTCGTAAGACGTAGGCAGGGCCACTTGCGTTACAAAGCTAGAGAGAGAGAGAGAGAGAGAGAGAGAGAGAGAGAGAGAGAGAGAGAGAGAGAGAGAGAGAGAGAGAGACTAGAGTAATCGTATGCGTGTTGTGAGAGCTTAATTTAGCTTCTGATACGTGATGATTGAAAAGCATAATCACGAATTATTGATATTTCTGATCGCCTTCTCGACCCACTTCAAACCACCGGCCCCCCCCCCCCAAACACACACACAACCTCCCACACGAGCAAACACACACCACCCCCACAAAAAAATAAAAGAATGAATAAAAACCCATAGCCACAATGACCTCATTATTGAGGAAGTCAGATGCCTCAACACGGAAGTAATGTGGATTAAATTAAATACGCAATTCCCGCCCCCCCCCCCCGCCCCAGTGCAGTGATGGCATACAATGGCTGAGTAATTTACAGCTTCGGCAGGGGTAGATTTACTAATATTTACCATTATTTTTATCATTTCATTAGGTAATCGTTTCTATATTGACCTACTTATTATCCACAAAAATCTCTTCCCTGTCTCTTCCTCTCTATAATCGTATATCGTGATATTTATTACCATACATGAATGCAGGTATGCATCGTGCTTACTGTGCAAATAACTATCTTTCGTCATATCCACATACTTTTTTCTATGTATTTTTTTTTTGCTACATTTTGCATAAGGTTGTTTATACATTGGACCTAAAGAGTCCAATTAAAAACAAATTTTGCATAAGGCTCTTCGTGCATAGAACCTACAGATACCACTAAAAACAAGCACAAAAATAAATCATCCTGCTATCTCGAACATTTAGATGTTATGGTGCGTATTGTTTCATTTGCTGCAGAT
>JANJGK010000017.1:7773698-7778698 GCA_039081455.1 Macrobrachium rosenbergii | reverse complement strand
TCTTAACGAAAATCTCTTGAAACACCTCAGTGAACTGAACATTCAAAAGGGAAGAAGTCGAAAAGCTCCCAGAATTTGGTTAGTACTAGCACTGCAAGAAACAGTGAAAATAAGGGAAACGAATAAAGACACCGAGGACAAAAGAGAAGATAGAAAAGTCCCTCAGAGTGGCGCAGTTTATTGCACAATCTGTTCGTAACAAAGTAGATCTCTTAGAAGTAATAGATAATCACAGAAACATCGATAGCAAGAGGCAACAGGCAACAAGAGACTTTGTAGGAGAGTACCAAATAGCAGGATATAAATTGCTCAAAAAAGACAGAGCCAATAAAAAAAGGTGGAGGTGTTATGTTATATGTCAAGACCCAGCTCACTCCAATAGAGTGTAAAAATTACAGCCACGCAAGAAGTAATTGGCATCAATATAAGCAGTTTAGGGAAGAAGCTAGACTCTAGTACTAGTGTACAGACCTCCCCACCAACCACAAATGTCCGACGAGGAGCTGTATGCACTACTAGGACAAGAAATAAACAACAAACTCTGCATAATAATGGGAGATTTCAATGCAGCAGTACACTGGGACACTAGACCTCCACATCAAACTTAGAAGGAAAGAGACTTTTAGAATTTGTCATAAATTAATTCCTCCACCAATGGGTTGACAAACCAACTAGAAGAAACAACATACTAGACATCGTCCTATCAACAGAAGATGACCTAGTGTCTGACCTTTCAGTAGGTGCAAATCTAAGCAAAAGCACCCATAAAATGATTACATTTTCATATTAATATTTGCCATAAAAAAGAAAAGAAGATGCTAAAGAGATTAAACTGCCGTCGAGGAGACCTAAAAAAACTAAAGGATTATGTAAAAAATCTAGAGTACGACAAGAACACAGACATAGATAGTACAGTACTGGGAAGCCTTTCTAGCAGACTACACAAACAAAATACGCTCCAGATTTATACCATTTAAAGCAAATACAGACAAACGGCAAACCCTCAGCTTAAGTGGTTCAACAGAGAAATTAAAATTAAAATCAGAGGAAAGAGACAGATTACACAAATCAATGAATCCACATCCAACACCACAAGAAGCAAGCAGGCATAAGAGCTATGTAGAATGGTGGACAAATTAGTAAGAAAATGCAAAGATAAATTAGGATAAGAGAGTTGCATCATTTGTAAGAAAAAACCCAAAAGATTCTTTGTGCATGTTAATAGTAGGAAGCCAATAAAAAGAGACAATAGAGGAAACCTAGTGAACTCAGACTTGGAAAAAGCTGAGTTATTGAATAAGTTTTTTACTGTGTTTCACAACTGAAGACACTACCTCAATCCCTGAACCAGCTATTAAATATGAAGGGGGCAGAAACCGCTTGACAAAATACTATTTACAGGAGAAGGCGTTAAAACAAAATACAAAAACTAAACAAGTTCAAATCTCTGGCCCGAATGGGATTCATCCAAGAGAAATTAAAGAGTTACAAGAGGAGATAGTTCCTCAACTATATAAACTCTACAGAAAAACTGCAGAACAACGAAAAGGATGGGAAACCAGGTAATGTGCCCCAGTTTACAAAAAAAGGTCCAAGGGAAGAGCCAGGAAATTATAGACCAATCTGTCTAACGTCAGTCCCTTGCAAGATTTTTGAGTCCATAATTGCAGACCAAATTGTGGATCACATTGATAGAAAGCAACCTGTTGTTAAACAGTCAACACGGCTTCAGACAAAACAAAACAGATCCTGCCTATCAAACCGCTTGGAGTTTTTTCATAAAGCAAGCTTGGTTATTTATGACAGTAGTAGAGCAAGAGATATACTCTCTACTTAGATTTCCAAAAGGCCTTCAACAAAGTTCCAGGATCGAAGACTGGCTAACTAATAGAAAACAGAGAGTTGTAATAAAAGGCAAAGAATCAGAATGGGGCAGATGTGACAAGCGGAGTTCCTCAGGGTTCTGTCCTTGGTCTGCTCTCGTTTTTTTATTTACAATAATGACATTGGTGTAGGCTTACCTAGCAGGATAGCCAAATTTGCAGATGGCACGAAAGTAGGTAAAAATCCCAGAAAACAACAGATATTAGTGTCTAATCCATAATTTTCGAGGTTGTTGAGATGAATTTTGAACACTCCCGATGCCCTTTATTTACAAGTTCAGCCCTGAAAGGAAAGGTAGGATGAGAAGGGTGAAAAAAAAATGTCCATAAATGACAGATATTAGCGTCTAATCCATAGTTTACAAGGTCGCTACAATAAATAGTAACACTCATGATGCCTTTTAAGTCCAAGTTAACCCTGATAGGAATGGGGAGAAGGGGTGAAATATAAAATGTCAAAAATGCTTGCTACGCAATTGAAGAAACTCTCTTAACAGGAAAGGGAGAGAGAGAGAGAGAGAGAGAGAGAGAGAGAGAGAGAGAGAGAGAAGAGAGAGAGAGAGAGAGAGAGAGAGAGTTTATTGGCTGTCATTCAGAGTTTTCCTGGGCAGCACTGGGTTGGTCAGCTAGCGTATATATATATATATATATATATATATATATATATATTATATATATAATATATATATATAATATATTCCTGTGTGTGCGTCAGAATGTAAATCAGCAGAGGAAAACTCGCATTGTCAGTATTCATTAATTACAAGTGCGCAGAACAAGTTATCACATAATTCCATGCTAATTAAAGCAATCTTCCCATGAAAATCCGATCAAAAGAGCGAAATATATTATAGAGAATATATTATATACTGTAGCGAGAAGCGTAGGTCGTGAGACTGACATTTGTCGAAATGCAGGTAGAGTGGAAAAAGAGTGAAGAATGTGAAATATGATGGAACATATATTAATGATATATTTCGTTTGCCAATCGAATCGTTATTTTCAGAAATACCAGGCCGAGAGCCATCGAAATAGGTTTGAAGTTCCTGATCATGGTTATTTTTTTGTTTTGTTTTATGATTCTATAATTCAGTTTTTGAGACATTACCTTTTTTTCTTTCTTGTTTGCACATACGATTGTTATACTTTTGTAAAAAGAGTGTCATTACTTAATTTATTATAATAAAATATGAAAACAATTCCTGAGGTAACACATCATGCTTAAGCACATCGATCCCTAAAAGAGAAAAAATCGTCCCTTGTATCCAACAGATTTAATTCCACTATTATCCACGAATACGTATACCTTGACTTTCTTCTGTTTAGATGTATCTATATCTCCTCCTTTCTATCAGTCATGGAATTACCTAACGAAAATTATTAGAAAATGCACGATGGGTGTAAACACCCGCAAGAAACGCATTTTACAAAGAATGCAAAAAATTTTTGTTGATTATCATTTGCATTATAGATAAAAATGCTAGTGTATTTCTTCCCAAAACCATTCCATTTGCAACATTGTGTAGAGGGTTTAGACTCGCAGCTTTAATAATGGTGACCCGTTTAATCTTCACTGATTAGTTACTTGCCACATCAGGACAGCACTTAAAGAGAATTGTAAATGGTCACTTATTAAGTACGATTCTTTAAAATGTTTTGGCTAAAAAACTTGCCGAGCCATTTCATTATTAGATATATAAAGTTCTGACCATTTTCATGATCCATTTACGGAGATTGATGTGATACAGTGTTCAAACGCATGGTGTGAAATGACATACAAAATGCGAGGAATAAAATTAAACATTATTGGTCTATTTGGATGGTATAGTTTATTATGTATGATTATACAAAATATTTTAATACCCTTGGCTCGCAGATGTTTCCATTTTTCTTTTTTGCCGTTCTCTCTTCTTGGAGACAAATCATCATTGAAAATTATCAATAACCTTCTTATAACAATTCTTGTGCATTAATTTTTCATATACCAAGGTGTCTTTCTTACCTAACGTCTTAAACAGATCAATTTCTTTGTCTCTGTCTCACCAGGGTCTACCATATCTTTACCATTACCTTAGTTTATCCTTCGTTTCCCCTTGAACAACGCACACCCTCAAACTTACACTGAGTTCCCTCCCCATTCTAAAACAGTGATTCTAGATGTGGTACTCCAAGTCGTTTGTCACGCACAAATATCACTTTATTAATGGGATGGAAAACTCGACAACATGGCGCCCAGCCAAATGTTAGCTGGAAGTAGCGTCGTATAAGTGATTGCTATACTGAACATTTACAAAAAATATCCCATTTCTTAGAGGAAATAGAAACCGTTCTTGTGAAGTCAGCCCTCACACACTCTAAAGACAACAGAATAACTTACAGTATCGTCATCCAAAAGAGAAAAAAAATTATAAAAAAATATATGGTTGAATGATACAGAGATCATATTTGTGTAAAATTGGATGAAAATTCATTCAAAGCCAATATGAAACACAACTGATTTAAAAAATGTCCATTTTAGTGCGTTTTATATTAGTAGGGTTCCAGGCGGGGTCGGAAAGGTATATGAAAAATAAATTTGACCACAAGGTTTGATGTGGTGCTATATATGAAATATTATCCATATATTAATATTCTCTTTATATTCTTACATAAGAGCTCGAACATCATGCAGCACTGAAGTACAACAAGTTCTTAAACAGGATCCAACAAATGAATATAAAAAAATACATTCATCCGCGCACGCAGAAAATACATTTATTAGAAACACAGAAGACTATCGTTAGCCTTCAGGTAAGGAGGCAATATCAATATTGTTTGGGCAAGGCTTCCAATCCCAACGTATTGATCTCCTTATTCGCCAGTTTTGGACCCTGATTTTGCGCAGCGTGCCAGACTTAATCGATCTGTAAAAAGATCAGGAGAAATCTCAATCACAGGATCATATTTATCGAGCTCCGATCTCGAGATATGAGAGAAGGAGAAAGACTGAGCGTCTGGTAAAACCCCAAAGGACGAACTTCTCTATTCCAATTAGCACGGCAGCATCATGCTCTACGAGATTCATACTTCCTAATGAAGAGATAGATGTCATGTGTCAAAAAAATGGTGCAAGAGAAA
>JANJGK010000017.1:7747946-7773598 GCA_039081455.1 Macrobrachium rosenbergii | reverse complement strand
AACCCAAAATGAAAAAATAGAAATATTGAATATAAGTGAAACCTGGTATTCCCAAGAGACTGGTAATGATGACCAGATAAAGGGTTTCCAAACTTATAGATCAGATAGAAAAAATAGAAATCAAGGGGGAACCGCGATATATGGGAGAGATGCCAATCAAGGAAAAATCTGTGAGAAATATAGTAACACAGAATGTGAATTAATAGCGGTAGAATTTGAATCTGAAAAATTAGTGAACATTGTAATATATAGACCCCCTAATACTAAAGAGTTTGACATAATAATTGAAAAATTGGATGAAATATGTAGAAATCACAAGGACTGGACTATACTCCTAACCGGAGACTTTAACTTTCCTTTTGTAGAATGGAAAGAACGAATAGGAGACTGTGGTTGTATTTATACATATAAAAAAGAGAGCAATAGTAGTGCAGAAGATAAGAGGCAATTTGAAAAGCTATTAGATATGCTACTAGAACATAACATTCAGCAAATAAATCACCTACCAACAAGAAAGGATAATATTTTAGACCTAGTATTTGTGAATGAGGTGAACTATGTTAAAGAAATAATAGTATATAACACGAGTATTTCGGACCATAATGTCATAGAACTAACAGTCCGTTCCAGAACATACGAAAACAAAGAAAAGCAAGAGACGAAAAAATGGGAAGGATATGGAAAATACAATTTCTATAGTAAGAATATAAATTGGTCAAAAATAAATGAAGAATTAAACAAAGAATGGGAAAACATATTTGTAAGTGATGATATACAGGTAAATACCGATATATTATATAAAATATTAGAGGAAATAGTGGAAAAATATATACCGAAGAAAAAAAGTAAGCATCAGTCACGAATTCCAAGAGACAGAAGGATCTTGTTCCAGAAAATTAGAAAGTGGAAAAAAGCTCTTGCAAAAGAAAAGAATGCATGGAAAGTGATGGAACTAAAAAGTAAGATAGAAAATGCAGAACAAAAGATTATACAATCAAAAGAAAATGAAAAATGGAACCTAGAAGAAATGACACTACAAAATATCAAGCAAAACCCTAAAATTTTTTATTCATATGCAAAAAAGATGAATAAAATAAGAGTAGAAATAGGCCCTCTAAGAATTGAAGGGCGATTAACGAATGAAAAAAAGGAAATATGTAACATATTAGCAGAAAGATATAAGAGTGAATTTACACCTAGAATTGACAATGAAGATAATGATACAGAAATAAGAGATGAAAATACTGAATACTTATCAGATATAGATATTACAGAAGCCGATATTGTGCAGGCTATTAATGAAATTAAAAATGGATCAGCAGCAGGACCAGATGGAGTACCTGCCATATTGTTAAAGAAAGTGGTTCATTCAATCGCAAAGCCGCTAGCAATATTATTAAGGCAAAGTATAGATACAGGCAAGATTTATGATGAGCATAAATTAGCATATATTACTCCTACTTTCAAAAGTGGTTCAAGACTAGAGGCAAGTAATTATAGGCCTGTGAGTCTGACATCTCATATTATGAAAGTATATGAAAGGGTAATGAAAAAAAATATAATGAAACATTTAATGAAAAATAGATTGTTCAATATAGGACAACATGGTTTTGTACCCGGAAAAAGTACACAAACCCAACTGTTAGTCCACCATGAAAGCATATATAAAAATATGATAAATGAAAAAGATACAGATGTGGTTTACCTAGACTTTGCAAAAGCTTTTGACAAGGTAGATCATAATATATTAGCGAAAAAAATTAGAAAACATAACATTGTTGACAAAGTAGGAAGATGGATAAAAGAATTTTTGCAAAATAGAAAACAGATAGTGATTGCAAACGATGAGAAATCGGATGAAGCTACGGTAATATCCGCTGTACCACAGGGTACGGTGTTAGCTGCATTGCTGTTTGTGATTATGATTGCAGACATAGACAGTAATGTTAAGGATTCAGTAGTAAGAAGTTTCGCAGATGACACAAGAATAAGTAGAGAAATTGCTTGTGATGAAGATAGGAACTCGCTACAAAGAGACCTAAACAAAATATATAAATGGGCAGAGATAAATAGGATGGTATTTAACTCTGATAAATTTGAATCAATGAACTATGGTGATAAAGTAGGAATGCTATATGCATATAAAGGACCTAATAATGAGACAATCACAAACAAGGAAGCAGTTAAAGACCTTGGTGTGATGTTGAATAGGAATATGTTATGCAATGATCAAATAGCAATTCTATTGGCAAAATGCAAAGCAAAAATGGGAATGTTGTTCCGGCACTTCAAAACTAGAAAAGCTGAACACATGATTATGCTTTATAAAACGTACGTACGTAGTCCACTTGAATATTGCAATATAATATGGTACCCACACTACCAAAAGGATATTGCACAAATAGAGAGTGTACAAAGGTCATTTACAGCTAGAATAGAAGAAGTTAAGGACCTTGACTACTGGGAAAGACTACAATTCTTAAATTTATATAGTCTTGAAAGGAGAAGAGAACGCTACATGGTAATTCAAGCATGGAAACAGATAGAAGGAATTACCGAAAACATCATGGAACTAAAATTATCAAAAAGAGCAAGCAGAGGTAGATTAATAGTGCCAAAAACTATACCAGGAAAATTAAGGAAAGCACACAGGACATTAATCCACCACGCACCAGCATCGATAATGCAGCGTCTATTCAATGCGCTACCAGCTCATCTGAGGAACATAACAGGAGTGAGCGTAGATGTGTTTAAGAATAAGCTCGACAAATATCTAAGATGCATCCCAGACCATCCAAGACTGGAAGATGCAAAATATACCGGAAGATGCGTTAGCAACTCTCTGGTAGACATCAAAGGTGCCTCACACTGAGGGACCTGGGGCAACCCGAACGAATTGTAAGGTCTGTAAGGTAAGGTAAGGTCTCTCTCTCTCTCTCTCTCTCTCTCTCTCTCTCTCTCTCTCTCTCCAGACTGCAGTTCAATGTGACCAGTAAAAAGGAGTCAGCTGTGAATGCAATAATATTTTAATTTAATCTCTCTCTCTCTCTCTCTCTCTCTCTCTCTCTCTCTCTCTCTCTCTCTCTCTCTCTCTCTCTCTCTCTCAGACTGCAGTTCAATGTGACCAGTAGAAAGGAGTCAGCTGTGAATGCAATAATATTTTAATTTAATCTCTCTCTCTCTCTCTCTCCAGACTGCAGTTCAATGTGACAAGTAAAAAGGAGTCACCTGTGGATGCAATAATGTTTTAATTTAAACTATCTCTCTCTTTCTATAGCTTCTTTACGTAAGTGGCACTGCGCATGTCTTACAAGGGAGTAGATACACGTTCGATCCCCAGACCGTACTTGGAAAGGAACATTATTGGGGAATGTTCTTGATATTCAATATGTATCAGTTTAACTAAGCACTGAGTCAGTTTTCCAGCTCTTAGTCAACTTCAGTGGGTCGTAGTCAGGGTTACTCGTGTGCGCGTATATGCGCGAGCTTTGACGGTGCATCTGTGTCCTCACGTGGCTTTGTTTGCAGTAAGTGGTTAACTAAGGATCTGACGCAGTGTGATGGCAATTTAAAGGCATCGCCAACTACACCAAAGTATCATTAATAAAATCTAAAATCGAGGTATATTTCCATAAGTGTTCTGTCCATTTAATGAATGACTTAAGTACTCTTCACCTTTACCAGTAAAGCTCATTTGTCTTAAAAAAAAAACATATATATATATATATATATATATATATATATATATATATATATATATATATATATTATATATATATATATATATATATATATATATATATATATATATATATATATATAAATATATATATATATATATATATATATATATATATATATATATATATATATATATATATATATATATATATATATATATATATATATTTCGAATCTTTCTATGCGGCATTGTTTACTGTTCGGTTTCCCGCTTTGTGTTCCCTACTTAAAAAACATGTCTGTTTTGAACAAGCTGGAGAAAGTCCTCTCTCTCTCTCTCTCTCTCTTTTCTGTAGTATAGCGTGACCAGGGTATGGAATAAGCACTCAGAGCAGTAACGCCCCATCTTCCTGACCTTCTTTCGTCCTAGTGAGGAGTGTAATTTAACAAATAGTCTAAATTTTCTGGAGATTCTTTGTTTTGTTCTGCTTTTTTATTTTGTTTATTCGAACAACTACATTTCGATAGAATGAACTTTGGGTCGTAGGGATATGCGCTACTTCAATTAATATTTTCTTTTAATGTAGGTTTTACACTTCATACTTCATAACAAAAAAAATATATCGATTGGTACCTTCTAAATCAAATATTTCAAATGTTGTTTGGCAATATCCATTTTCAGCATTGTAATTCACTGACGAACTGTAGTCTTAATGCATTACCGTTTGCCATAGAATATAATGAAAAGTAAATAAGAATTTAACTGGGTTATAGGACTCAACTATACAGTGTCCTCAATTAATACGTAGTCTCATTGATTTACAAAATACTATTCTTTTATTTCTTTTTGCTTTTGCAGCTCTTTTATATATCTCTCCGAATTATAAGTAAAAAAAACTAATATCATTAGTTGCTTTGATTATCAAAACCAAAGTAATAATTTATTCGTCAATGAAAACTTTACCAGAAATCTGCTTTGTTCTATTCGTTATCTCATGGCAGATGAAACTGCCTTCAATTTTAATCTACTACAGAATAATTTTTCCGATAATCTATGCACAAGAGAACAAGAAACTTTTCCCCTTACCTGACTAAATTAAGGAGTAATATCTTCGATATTCCGTCACCCCTTCAGTTCAAAACTTCGATGAAGACTTTGTATATCTCTTCTCTATTGGCTTAGCATCTGATTCCCGGTACCTAAGGGGGAAGTTGAGGCCACACGGGCCAACAGTTAAAACTTACAGAGGATAATTATAGGCACCCTTATCGGGTCAAGTTTTCTCTAAGGAAATGTTGGAGACTAAGATAATTTGCATGACATTATCGTTGGGGCTTCGTCAGAAACAAGAGGTATGGGAAAAGGACGCAAAAGGAGACTATAGGATTGGAAAAAGATGACTTCTCCACTGGAGAACAGTTAATGAAAGTGAAAGCGATTAGACAAAGGATGCGATAAGAAGTTGAGTGAAGACGGAGTATTTTTACCATTGAAATGTTTTGCTTAACAAATTAACGTTTTTTGGTTACAAAGATAGAAGGAAAAGAACAAAGAAGTAAGAATAAAAATTTAAGATAAGACAAAAAAAAGACAAACCTTCCTCTGACAAAACGAAGATAAATATGTATCTCTCTCTAGCAAAAGTGTCGAGAAAGAGTTGTTTCTCTATTTTTGTATCATTCGTTATCCTTTTCTGCTCTACTCTCCGACTTTTCGTACCTCAGCTGCGACACCAAACACAATGTTATGCAAATTAGTTCGGGATTAGAACTTCTTTAAAAGGAAACTTCCTTCCTCGCAGTCTACACAAAGCAGATTCGATAAGAAGTTTTATTCCGAGTTTTAAAAGGGGTCCCCAGCACCCATTCAACCCTACCCCTACACCCGGGTTCCACGGCCCCCGCCCCTCCCCCCTCCTCCCAACCCACCGCCGTTCCTAGCACCAACTTCTGAGTCCGACAGAAGATGTTCACGAGAAGACGAGATTAAGTGAGTCTGAAGTTTCCGAAATGGAGATCCTTCTCGGCGGGAGTTCTGATCTTGAGAAGTGATCGATCAGCGGAGATAACGTCATTTTTAAATCCAAAGAGTAAAAACTGCCTTCCTCGTTTGAGAACGAGTGTCGAAATTTGATGTTATACATAATTTTAGGCATGATGCTAGTTTTTCTTTTTTTTGTATTTGTTTATTTTTGAAGTGACGGTAAATATAGGCATCCAATATCATTGCATCTACTTGTGTCTGGCGAAAGGTCTCGAGCATCCACCGCTGGTTGCAATGATATCGTCTATGTGTATTTACCGATAGCTCCATAAGAAATTTTTTTTTTCAGAATCAACCTTTCTCCTGCGTGCCCAAACATTTTTATAATTTCTTTTTATATTTTGAAAACAAAAACACTTATTACTAAAGTTCATTATTATAGTGATTCCATTTGTGCTGCTTGTTTTAACAATTATTCTCTTGGTCAATTATGATTATGTCTACATCTTATTCATTTTACCAAGGAGCAATTATAAGCCTGTCCATTATACCACAACAGTAATTGCTTGATATATATGAAAAAAATATAATATTAAGAAGGAACTGCTATAACAAAAAGCAATAAAAAAATTAGAAGTTAACTTCCAGTATAGGTAAGATTCTGTTTGGTGTGATTTAGTCATCGACAGAAGAGAATTTACAAACAAACTTACGGCCAGAGAAGGGAAACACTTTAATGCCAAAATAGCATGGAATGAAGAGACTTGTTCCTCTAAATGCTTCCTTAATACTCTAGTCACGCTACAGTGCGGATAGGAGAGAGAGAGAGAGAGAGAGAGAGAGAGAGAGAGAGAGAGAGAGAGAGAGAGAGAGAGAGAGAGAGAGAGAGAGAGTCCTATAAACCCCATGAGTTATCGTCCTTGGAACTTTGAAATATTACACCAAAAGTAACTGACATTAAGGATAATATATACTTATACACACACAAACACACACATATACACTATATATATGTATGTGTGTGTGTGTGTGGAGAGAGAGAGAGGTCCCACAAATCCCATAAAATATCGTCCCTGGAACTTGGAAATAAAGTACCAAAAGAAACTCACATAAATGGTATAAGAAGTAAACGCCCAGAGATTTTATTGCTGTGAAAGAAATGTCGGAAGTGATTAGAACATAATTTTGTAAAAGCGATTAGTTTTTTCTTGGTGAAGGTGGAAAGACCTGACAACGATCGCGAAATGAGCAAACAGGAACAGAAAAGAGCAGAGCACTTTGAGCGATGTTGCTCGTGAAGATGAAAGAAAAGGTATAGCACTTTTCTGCCCAAAGTCTGTAAAACATATCTAAACAAACATAACTGGAGATAATAACAATAACAAATCGTCCTTCAATACATCGACAGTCAAACATACGCAATGAAGAGAAAACAAATAAAAAAAGGTCCCCTGGTTCTTTGTGATGTCTCCGACAGGGGCCGTTTGATGCTTATATGGTTTAATCACTGGAGAGCTTAGAATCCTCTGAGAGGAAATATGTAGGTCTAACGATCCCAGGAAGGGGTTCTGGAAAGGATGACATAAAAATCCTCTTTCGTGAAGCCTAATGAGGATTAGAAGGGCTTAGCCATGGCACGTGTGCTGCTATAGATTCACTTAAAGGTAAGGAGGATTACATGTATGTATGTATGTATGTATCTATACACACACACACACACATACACACACACACACACACACACACACATATATATATATATATATATATATATATATATATATATATATATATATATATATATATATATATATATATAATACACACACATATATGTATAATATATACACACACACGCAAACACACACACACACACATATATATATATATATATATATATATATATATATATATATATATATATATATATATATATATATATATGTGTGTGTGTGTGTGTGTGTGTGTGTGTGTGTGTGTATACCTCTCCTGGAGGTCTTTAACTGGTTTCAACGTGAAAAATTCGTTCTGTGCTTTAGCCTTTCATATAAGACACTCTAAGTTCGTTTGGCTTAGTGGATGTTTTCTAGTCACAATAATCTACCGTCCTTTTAAGCAACGACGTGACTTCTAAGGTAGAGTTTACAATAACTGACGTTGTGACTTGTTTTTCATTCATTCCAAGTAGCAATAAACCACTAGCCACTCAAAACAGTGTTATTGGCATCCGTGAATCCTCTAAGAACATTTTTCCATTGATAACACGAACATGGAAACTCTTAGTATCTTTCTAGAGGCAAGTTACATTCTACTCTCGGATCCCAGCTAATCAAGAGCTGTAGGAAACTGATATTAGAAAACTCCCGGCAATATTAAGTTCTACGTAAATTTTTTCTTAGGCATCACATTGTGCTTTGAGTGTTCATCTAGTATTGATAACAAACAAAGACTTTTTGTCAGAATCTTTAGGACAGTCGGCATGACGCTGACCCTTTTCAGCTGAAGATTTAAAGAAAGAAAAAGAAATATACTCCTCTCTATCTGTTTATCACCTTTGCTTGTCTCTGTCTCTGTCTGTCTGTCTCTCTCGGTCTGTCTGTCTGTCTCTCTCTCTCTCTCTGCAGGCTAATTTCCATTTGGAGCTTTCGAGGGTATACAGTCTGTTGACTCTTTCCATTAAGGTTTTCAGCTGAAGATTTAAATACAGAAAAGACAGAAAGAAAGAAAGAAAAACAGTGCATCCTCTTTACCACCGTTTCCTGATTCCCTTTTGCTTGTGGACCTTTGCTGGTTTACGTCATCCTGAAAGCAGCCGTTGGAAAGGTGGCTAGATCCAAAGCACTGTATTCACGGAAGCTACACATAATGCAGGCGGGGGGGTGGGGGGGCTGTCTAGGACAGCCTCGTCTTTGGTGCCTGGAATTTTATGAAACTTCTATGGCGGTCATGTACTGTACGTGAACTGAATGTTGCAGAATCGCTTTACTTTTATTGTTAGATGTTGATAAAATATTTTACAACAAATTTTGTTGTTGTGTTATTGTTGTAGTCATTTGTATAATCTGGACTAATGTTTTTATTGATATCAGGTAATAATTACATTAACATCTTTTTTGCATTATTTCTTCCTTTTCAGGACTTACTTTGCCTTATCATTTTGTGTAATCACTTGTCTTAAAGCTCAATGATACAACAGATTTTCTCTGGACAACATAGAGGATGATTTCTTATACTGTATGACCAGAGGATCCTATTATGCTTTTTGTTGCATCGTAAATTTCTTTTACTCGTTTAAATCATTACTCATTTTTCCTGGCTAATGTCCGATTACAATTGTTATGCTCCTTTGTCTTGATTCATACTACATTGTGTTTGATCCAATTTCATTAATAAAATTAAAACAAAAAATTCAGCGTTTCTACTACATCTGTTCATAAATCAAGATGTAATTTTCTCGAAGAATGCCGGTGGACATAAATGGACTAAATAATGTGGTTGGCTGCAAGCAATATAAAAGCAGACACGCCAATTACTTTCGTATTATCAATCACGGTTTGCCTGTCTGTCATCTGAAGCCAAAAACTTTGCCTCAGTAAAAACACGCTACGTTAGTTACACCTGGCTCGGAGGGGACTGGGGGCGAGGTGGGGGAGTATCACTGATGATGATATTTGCGTTGGGTGGGAGGCTGAATGGGATGCCAACGTCTTCCGATGCGCCGTTTTCTCTTCCAGGACGTGCAGCGACGTGGCGTGGATTCTGGTGTCGCTCCCAGGATCAGGAATAAATATTTCCACGCATTTCCATGTCGACTGTCGAAAGGAGCTTCGTGGATAACGGTTTATCTATCTGTGTATCCCTCTATCTATTTATACACACACATACACCCATATATGTATAAATATATATATATATATATATATATATATATATATATATATATATATATATATATATATATATATATATATATATATATATATATATATATATATATATATATATAAAAGAAAATGTGTATTGTACTGGTACGTAGTTAACTGATCAAACTGCCAGATATCATCTCCCTTTTTACTTTTTCTCTTTTTTTTTTTTGCTATCGGTAGACACTGTTTTCATGTTTTACTTAAAATGAAAGAACAGCATTATGTAAAAAAAAAAACGTTTATGGCTCTATCCTTAAATCCTTCTTTCAAACGAAAGCAATTTCAGTTAGAAAGTTAATCTGAGTATATGGAAATTACCACCGCAAAAGATATGACGAGATAAAATGGATGCCCTTAGCGAGAAAACGTATGCCCTTAACGAGAACATGAATGACCTTAACGAGGAAGCGAGAAAAATATTGTGCTGTCATTGGCGAGAAAGCGAATTCCCTTTGCAAGAAAATTGATCCCCTTGCGAGAAAGATAATTCCCTTAGCGAGAAAGATTATTCCCTTCGCGAAAAATAAGAATTCTCTTAGCAAGAAAATTAATTTCGTTAGCGAAAATGAAATAATGTACTTCCACTAATGGAAGGAAAAGAGGCCCCATGAATAAATGAATCCCTTCCACGAAAAATCCCTGTAATAAGATTTTTGATCCCACAGAAACCATCTGGAAAACGAGAAGGCTTTCTTTCCCGTTTATTCATTCATAAATGCTCTTATGAAGGGTTCAAGACTTTTTATGTGTTAAAAAAAACTTTCCTTCTATTAGTTAAAATGCGTTGGAAATTATGAAACTGAAATATCGGAGTTGATCGTCTTCTTCGTGACAACTTCTGCAGGTTCATGGATTTTGTTGGTGTGACCAACGCTTGGTTGAGGTAGATTTAAAGCCTAATAAAATGAATGAATATTACTCAATATTATTAAATACTTCCATAATAAGTTTACACTTTCCTTAAAAATTTCTACTTTGCATTCTCCTAAATACTAATTCCCCTGCCTCACTTCTCTCTCTGTCTCTCTCGCTCTCTCTCTCTCTCTCTCTCTCTCTCTCATATTATACAATACTATTAGAATTTTTCAATAAAACATTTTATATTTTCATGAGAAAACTATTTGGCATTCTCCTTACTGCTAAATTCTCTCTCTCTCTCTCTCTCTCTCTCTCTCTCTCTCTCTCTCTCTCTCTCTCTCTCTCTCTCTCTCTCTCTCTCTCCCTGCATAAATTGTCAGTCTTCTTTGATTTGGGTTAATCTACAATTTCCTTAACTTTGAAAGAGACTACAAGAAGCTTCAATATGAAATGAAATGTCAGATAAAATCATCAGAGTAAAATCCGTACTCATTCACTTTTTCCTTTCCATCCCCCTTCACTTTCTCATCTCCCATCCCAGCTCCTTCTTCCAAAACTCATTTCCTTTCCTCCGACGGATGTTGTTTTAACCTCCTCTTGAAAATTTCATCGATCCTCCGTAAATAAAAAAAAAATATATATGACGTAAAAAAAAATATGACGTTTCAAAGTTGCAGATATTTGCTGAGGAGAAGTGGAAAAAGATAGTTGGTCAAATGATAGGTATAACGGACTATTGCTTTCTGGCGTTTTAGAGAAAATAAGATAACCAACAGTAAATTGGCAAATGACGTTGTTGGTGCTATCACATAAATGTTAGTTATCACTCGCTGGAACAACTTCTATTATGCTCTGTTCAATTGTCGTAAATGACAGTTCGCCTTAGGGGATTCAGAGCCTCCACAAGGTTTGGAGTTCATATTAATAATAATAATAATAATAATAATAATAATAATAATAATAATAATAATAATAATAATAATAATAATAATAATAATAAGCTTGTCTGGATTTATCCAGGCAATGTAAATAACAAGAGCTTTCCAACTTAATCGTGGTCAGCATTATAAACCATAAACCTTTCTGGTTTCAGCTGAGAAAAATGTCCTTCAAAATATGATAACAGACTAATTCTCTAGTATTATGTTCTCTTGAACTCTGCACTTACGAGAAGAATTTGAATGAATTTATCACACTAGTTTTCGTATGAATGATAAAAGTCACATTGTTCACTTACAAAGTCAAACCACTGAAAACACTATCCATCTATCCGGTAGCCGATTTGTATATTACAGATCTTGATTTTGGCAATATATGTCCTTCAAAAAATTTCTTCGGTAAATGTTGATTAGAAGAAGACTTTTCCACTGGATTTTTACATTACGATTACAACAAAATACCTAATGTATACAATACTCAATTCATAGTCTTCGATAGCAAGTTATAATTTCCAGTGATTTTTTTTTTTGCTTCTTAATTTCACCTAACAATAAAAAAAGTATTTACGTATTTTTTCTCATTTGAGAGAAATATGTTTAGAGAACAGTTTGGTATTTTTATACTGCATCGTTGTTTGTAAATGTTATTTTACCCGGTTGTTTATCTGATGGTTGATATTTATGCCATATTAGTATTTCATTTTACCGCTATATTTCTTCGTTTGGTCGTCAATATTATTTGTCTTTTATTTCTTAACTGTGCTAAGTAAAGTTACTCAGCTTTCAAATGCATATTCTTTTGTTATTTCTCCATGACTGTAAGGAGAAAAATAAATTAGATGCCTTATGTGAAATGTAAAAAAGTCCCAAATATAATCTTCCAGTAAAGGGGATGTTCTCATTCGTATATCAAGTTGACACATCATATACTATTCATATCAGAGTTATCAATGCACCTGTCTGTTTATTAAATGAAATGTAAATAAATTTCTTGACAGAAGATGCATTTAGTGTTATGCTGTTGAGCAGAAGATCATTTCATAATTTCTTTCCAAACAAAACCGGGAGAAGCATGAAATTTGCTACTATATTTTCGTTTTCTTGTGCGGAATATAAAAGCACACAATTTTCTCTCTGTATGGTTGGGAAGAGAGAGAGAGAGAGAGAGAGAGAGAGAGAGAGAGAGAGAGAGAGAGAGAGAGAGAGAGAGAGAGAGAGAGAGAGAGGCTTTCATGCACGCCTCAATACTATTATCCAGGGAATGTATGCATGAAGTTTCCCAGAGAGCATACTTGTGAGAGTGACTCCATAAGCAGTGTCACACAAGGGCTGACGTTCCTTGGGCTGATACACACACACACACACATATATATAATAATAATAATAATAATAATAATAATAATAATAATAATAATAATAATAATAATAATAATAACAATAATAAAAGGGTCTCCTTTAAACAGGAATAAAAGCCCTGTAAGATATTTCGAAAAGATCAATGTCTTCATATACGGGAAAGTAAGCAAAACTTTCGTGTAAATCCTTTAGTGTTTCCTTTAATGTTGTCAAAATATGAATGTTCTCATATTCAACCATTTTCTGACAAAAAGTTGTATCCTTGAGGTATTTTCTCAAAATGATGTAAAATTTATATATAAAAAAAAAACACTGAAAACCTAAGAATTCAAGGAGTAAAGGCAGTCCTCATTTATTGTACTGGTTACAGTTATTCTTCACTAAAGGTCTTAAGTGGTAATTGCGTCACTTTGTCAACAGAACAATGTTAATCAAGTAGCGTATTAGAGACTGGACGAGAACTCCGTTGAAAATAGTATCGACGAAATAGTATATTCTCAAACAAAGAACCTTTCCCTTTACACAGTTACTTACCCGAACGCATCTGTTAAAAAAGGAATGAAAAGACCCAAGAAAAAGAAAACGAGAAAGGCATAACGTCACCGAAGGGACCGTCAGTTCCATGTCTGACGCCGAGCTCTTACAAGCAAACTTTGGCAAATATCCAGTGTACATTCTTCGGGGAATTGAGTCTTGCATGGAACCGATCTCTTCCACAACACCACAAAGGAAAATTAGTTTTTTCTTCCTTCACAGAAAGAACCAGGAAAATGCCTTCCTCGGTCTAACATTCCTGCTAGAACGACACTGGGACTTGAATGTGTAATGCAGAATTCTAATGAGCCTATTCCTGCAGGTTCTTTTATTTCCTCCTACGCACAAGGAAATATTTTTTTTTTATATAGGGGCATATGTATACATATATTTAAATAAAAAGAGTGTCTGTTAGTTTTAAAAGAGTCCAGAGGTCCACATTAAGCCTCTTATCCCCTCACTATCTTACTACGGTTACTGGTCGCTTAAGCCAAGGCCTATCCGATTCTCTGTCTAGTGAAAAAAGTTCCTAGCATTTAATGCAAACTAACTCATTGTCATCCACTTTGGGGATTCATATGGTATATTTCATATTTGACTGTTTTACAGTCTGCCATTGATGTTAATTGATGATCAAAATCATTTTTCGTACTTTTGATCTTTAAATTTACAGAATTTCATCATACAAACACACACACACACACACACACACACACACACATATATATATATATATATATATATATATATATATATATATATATATATATATATATATATATATATGACTATTTATCACATCACCGTGATTCATATACAATCAGAAAGCTACAAACGTCCTTTAATATCCAATTCACTCTACCTCGGAAATAATATATTTTCATATATGTTACCGAAGGGGAATTTTTAGTTGATAATAAGTCCACCGTCCCGTGGGGTCGAACCAGCGACGGACGAGGAATCAGGACTATATATATTATATATATATGTATCTATATATATATATATATATATATATATATATATATATATATATATATATATATATATATATATATATATATATATATATATATATATATATATATATATATATATATATAAACTCCACCAGTCTCATCATGGATGCATGCATGTATGTGTGTGTGCATGGGTGTGTGTGAACGTGTGTATATGTAAACATAAGATTCCGGTATTTCTTCCATGAAAAGACCTATCCGTCTGTCGCGGAGAAACCCTTGGATTCGGCTTCTTCGCTCTTAAAATAGTTCCATCAGACCCACAAGAAAAGATTTATCGTCCAACTGGATGTTTTTGAAAGGCCTTAGCTCCAAGTCCGTGGCGCTTGCGAAAGGTTGCTTGTCTTCCTATTGTCTGAATCTTTTTGAGCATTTGGTTACAAGGTAAATAAAGCACAGCAAAACATTCTTTATGTTTTCAAAAGGAATGGCTTATGAGTGATATGTTTTCAATTCAGGATATCTGGTTGCCTGCATATATTAACGTACAAATATACACAGAAAACACACTATAAATTTAAACAGCGATTCGGGTTCCCATGACAGATGGACAGATGTATAAATAGAGATACATTAATATAGAGACCAATTGTGGAACAAATTTGAAAATGGAACGTTCTTGTATAAACAGAGATACATTATTATAGATATCTGTCGTGGAATAGGATTTGATGATAGAAAGGTCTTGTATGAATAGTCAAAGTTAAAGTCCTCCTGGGCCTCTGTAGGCTCATAGGGCAGGCGCTGATCTCCTGTTTCAGAGATACATTAATATAGAAATCTGATGTGGAGTAGAATTTGAAAATGGAAAGTTCTGAAAAATAGTTAAATATACTATTTGTTACAGAAAAAAGAAATCATTAATTTCACTAATATCTATTTATGAAGTATACTGCTAATAATTTTGTTTATCCTTGGAGAAAAGTATTCTTAATTTACCTTTAATTTTTATGAATATCAAATGCCTAAATTAGCTAGGGAAATGTACGCTACTAGAGAGACGACAGATACCTCAGACGAAACATAATGGAGAAAATGGGAAAAAATCCCATTATCTGATCTTGACTACCTCAAACTTATTCTACAGGTGATATTTTTACTCCAGAAAATAGGGTTAAAATAGTTATGAATATCAATTTCATTCAGATGAAAAACTTGATAAGAGAAGAAATTAAATCTATATTTCATATAAAAGAAGCTTCGCCTTTGCTAATTTCTTCACCTCCCATTCCCTTCTTTTAGTTTTCTTCTCAATGAAATCGGTATCCATTAGGAAACTATTTCATCTTTCAGCATTGTTTTGTTATGAATATGTTGCCCGTGAACCGCGCCCTCCTTCCTGGAAATTAGGCTACAAGATAACATATGACTTAAATGGGAAAAGAATTTCTCCTTCTAACATAAAATCTTAAGAGAGATCTTTTTATGAATGGCCCCCTGGAAATAGTTATGACGTACGCTAAAGTTGAAATCGTTTTGGTTAGAAGACTGCAAATATGGAACCAAGAAGAATTCACAAAGAAACTAAATTTAGGATAACAGATATACATGTATATATATATGTATATATATATATATATATAATATATATATATATATATATATATATATATATATATATATATATATATATATATATATATATATATATATATGTGTGTGTGTGTGTGTGTGTGTGTGTGTGTGTGTGTGTGTGTGTGTGTGTGTGTGTGTGTGTGCGCGCGCGTGTGTTTTATTCATCTGTCCAATTTTCCTATCGATACACAAAGGTGTCTTCCGTATTAACACCTGAAAATTTTTTCCCGATTTATCATAACAGTATTTCACTTATTTTATCTCAGCGTGGTAACTAATCTTTTCAGAACTGCAATGCCAAATTATAGTGAGCATTAATCACCAAGTGATGATTAATTTCATGGTCAAAATCTAATATTGGAAAAATTCATGAAAGATCAACTCTGGAAAAAAAATATACAACTATAATCTCGATGGCTGAACCAACTTTGACAAAGACTGGATTCATTAATCCCCTGCACTGAATATTTTTTCAAAAGAAACAAATCGGATATTTCGAATGAATGGCAGAACAATTGATAAACTTTGTATAGGTGTTCGTATTGAAATATGTACATAGATTACAGTAACTGTTTCAGGCTTCAGTAAATCTACTGAGCTATAACGGTATTGTTTTGTATAATACTGACCGACGGTGAAGAGAGAACATTCTCTCTCTCTCTCTCTCTCTACATACATACATACATACATACATACACACACACACACACACACACATATATATACATATATATATATACATATATATATATATATATATATATATATATATATATATATATATATATATATATATATATATATATATTATATTATATATATATATATATATATATATATATATATATATATATATATATATATATATATATATATATATTACTTTTGTATAAATACATACCAATAAATGTCTATATTCCAAACTTCTACACTAACATGTTGTATTAGGTCTCTATGAGAATTCTACAATTCTTGTATTCTTACCACCTTTTAAAACTGATTGTTAGCATATGCTGCTAATATTAGCATGTATGCTAAAATTAAAATTTATGATAATGTTGCAGCCAGGGTTGGAGTAATTACAATTCAAAATCTTAATTACAGTTACAATTACAATTACATTATTAAAATTTTAAATTGCAATTATAATTATAATTACTCATGTGAAGTTCAATTACAATTACAATTACCACAAGACAGTCAATTATAATTACAATTATAATTACTCAGCTTCCAACAGTAAGCTTTGGTTGGAAAGAAAAACGCTACATCGTGCTGCTGTCATTTATTGAAAAATTACAACACTAGCTTGCACAATAACTAGATTAAAAATTTCCTATGATTAAAGGTATTTGCCCATTTAAATAAACAGCAGTGCATCTAGCTATGTAAATAGGAAAAAGATTGATTTAAGATTTAATTCTTGTACTTTTGAAAACATGGGTGAAAACAAATCTAACTTCTGACAGGCTTGTAAAAACTAAAGGTATTTGCTCATTTAAATAAACAGCGGTGCAACTAGCTATGAAAACAGGAAAAAAGATTGATTTAAGATTTAATTCTTGTACTTCTGAAAAAATGCGTGAAAACAAATCTAACTACTGATAGGCTTGTGAAAACTAAATTGCCATTTCATTTTTGAAGAAGTTGTAGGTGGTAGGATAACTTATATCTGAGTGGCTGCACTGGCTGGTAGTTTCTTAAACAATTCACTGTTACACTTGATCATTATCATTGATCTGAAAGAAGAGACCCCAAGTTGAGCTCTGTTTGCAGTAAAATAGTTTCCTGCAATGCTAAAAACTCGTTCAGATGGAGGTGATGTAGCAGTACACCGTAATACATCTTTTGCAAGATTCTTCAATGGACTCATCGCATGTGGTGCTTCTTTCCAGTAAAGTAATGGATCACTGCAAAATGGTTGAGTTCCTTCCTCTACATATTGCTTCATCAAAAGATTCATTGACACAGTGCTTCCCTCTGATCCTTGTTGATTTACGACTTTGGAGGAACCTGGCAGGAAAGAGAACAATTTAGGTCTTTTTGGTTCAGGATCTTCAGGTAAACCTTGAGCAATATCATAAGTATTTCCGTCTTCTCTTGCTCTTTTCTTGTCCATGTGAACCACCTCCGCTGGAAGCATCTCTTTGACATGTGCCAGCGCTTGGTCCTTCTGCTTTTGTGATGAAATCCAGTTCAGTTTAAATCTAGGATCTAGCAAGGCTGCTACTTGAACATCTTTTATTTTCATGTAGGGATCCAATCTCTTCCTTACAGAGTCCAGTAGTACTTTAGCTAGTTTCTCACAGTACTTCATCTTATACAGATTACAGTATTTACATATTTTAGTATGACTTACTTTTTTGCAATTACAATTACTTTATAAAGTAATTAATTATAATTACAATTACCTCACTAAGTTCTACATCCAATTACAATTACATACTTTAATGTAATTAATTACATTTCAATTAAATTACAATTACAATTACTCCAACCCTGGAACTTGCAGCCCTTTTCGTTCACAATAAGAGTGGACATATCAGATGCAGTATTCAAGATGTTTTATATCAATTACTATATAATTTCAGATACTTATAATACTAATACACACACACGTGTATATATATATATATATATATATATATATATATATATATATATATATATATATATACATATACGTGTGTGAGTGTGTAGATGCATGGGCATTAACAAGAATTGCTCATAATCTTTAGAAATTTCTAGCTTCATCTTGTTTATTCTTCCACAGGGTTAGGTTCTACTGCATTCATATATATATATATATATATATATATATATATATATATATATATATATATATATGTGTGTGTGTGTGTGTGTGTGTATGCATGTTTGTATGTATATACTACTATAATGTAAAAAATAATTCTATCTTGCTTGTAATCAATACATTACAACCAAATTTCACGAACGACTCTATGTTGTCTTTATATAAAACAAAAAATTCCATAAAATTAGATATATTATAGAAATCTTCATTTTTATGAAGGTACAAAATATAATTTAATCCATAATATTGCCTTTTGGAAAGAATAAGTCAATCGACATTTCCTCTACTCTTGGCTGAGAACTAGGCCTATACCATGAAATATAAAGAAATAAATTTTTTCCTGCTTTTCTCTGTTTCAATGTTTCTTCTGCGTATTGTGGAAATAACGAGGCACAACGAAACTCTAATCCTCCTCGAGAATATATGCATGAACTCTGCGAGAAGGGCTCATGCAAGCTATTTCGCAGTCATAATGTATAAACATAAATTATTTCCTGAGCTGGGACTGGGATCTTTTTTGTTACGTTTTATTTATGTCCTTTGAAGTTCCTCGGCAAAAGGACTTACGACACTTACAAACAAACACATAAGAGCAGCACATAAGAGCAAAAACTGAACTCGGACAATTAAAGATTTGTATAACTCTAAGGACTACCATCCCTCAGTTAAAGAAAAACCTACTACACGTAACGCCCATTTAAAACTCATAAAAAAAAGAGAAAAAAAGGAAAAAAAGAAAAGAAGTGATCATAACTACAGCAGCACCCAAGAATTAACCCATACGATTCCTTTAACCCGTCTTTTTAATTTTAGATATATGTGTCAACCGAGACACGCCCGTGTTTTCATCCAGAACAACAAATCTATTTCCCTAGTTTCTACAATGCGGAAAGGACCTTCAAATGAAACTGATTCCTGACATTCATCTTCACATAAACCCTATCTCCAACAGCCACGTTAACTCTATCAGGCTTTGTGTTGCTCCTATCTACCATGTCTCGCGTTTTCATTTCAAGATTCTTAGCAAGGCGCGCATATCTCTCTTTCGCGGTACCTACAAGCGACTTGATCATATCGTCACCCGATGGACTGGGCAACAAATCGAACGCACCCCGCACTTGGTAACCAAACAGCGCCTCATTGGGAGACATTCCAATGGTATCACTGAACATAGTGTTAATACTATGTTGGACCTGTGGAAGATATCGATCCCAATTTGGATCATTACCACCCACGGCCATCCGAAGAGCTTCAATGACCTTCCTATTTGCTTGTTCACACAGGCCATTCGCTTCTGGTCTATACGGAATAATAGTTACTTTCCTAATACCCATTACATCCGCAAGATACTCTAACGTCCTATTCACAAATTCATGCCCATTATCTGTAATCAGATCCTCTGGCACCCCGTACCGGCAAATATACCCATTAAAGAATGTGATCGCCACCTCTTCCGCTGTTTTATGCTTCAACGGGAAAATCTCTACGAACCTAGTTAATTCGTCAACAACCACCAACAGGTAAGTATGGCCATAACTAGATTCACAGATATTGCTCAACAGGTCCATGTGGACTCTTGCTGTGGGTCTGGTAGGAATCAGAAATGAACCCAATTTACATGAAACAACCCTCGATGGCTTACATGCATTACAAACTGAACAACTTCTCACAAAGTCTTCTACCGAACTAAGCATATTCTTCCAAAAGAATTGTCCCCGTGCATTTTGATTCATCTTCTCAATCCCCAAATGCGGGCTGCCAGACATACTGTGAACAATATCTAACACCGTAGGTACTAAACTCGTAGGAACGACTATTTGCGTTGTATCCCCCTTATCTTCACTATTTCCCAGTCTGTTTCGAATCTTCCTAACTAACAAATTACCCTCTAATTCAAGCCCTGCAAAAGGCAGCTTATAACCCTTCCTAACTAATTCCCCATCTAAGAAACGCCTTTGCGTCTTGCAGAATTTCATCTTCATCTTGCTTCGCTTCTACTAAACTAATACCCCAATCTATGCTATCTCCTGTTACGTTACATACATGAGTACCTTCTCGTCAGAAAAAACTTCCACTAAAGGCGTCTGCTCTATATATATATATATATATATATATATATATATATATATATATATATATATATATATATATATATATATATATATATATATATATATATATATATAATTTAACCTGGGGAAACGCTTATCATGAGCCAGTTATAGACTCTAGATGAATGATTTCGTTACTTACCTCTATTTATGAATAAAATCTGACAGCTGTTGATTAAGGAAATTATTAAAAAAACAGGGAAAAAGGGGGAATTTAACTGAGCTGAGGGCTCTAATCACAAGGTATTTGTAAGTAAACACGTTAGTGTAAGTTTAAAATTATGTGTATTTACATAAAATGAACTATCAGAGGATGAAATAGACTAATCAGGCAGGCAAAGCCTGAGAGGTTAATTATGACTGGGAAAACTTGAAGGTATATCCATCAGTGTGATGATGCTGATACAAGGCACAGTTAAGAGAGATTTCCACGGCTAATTAAGGACGCAGTAAAATAGGCATACGACAAGGTGAGCACAGAGGGTGCCAAAGAAGCCTTGAACACAAAAATTTATGTAATTATTTAAACACAGCCATTTACGTAACACTGTCCTAACAAGGCAAGGTCGATATTGAACTACTGGCACTTAGAAATTGAAATAGGAAGTTTAGTATGAGAATCAAAACAGTGTGACTGACTGGAAGAACTTTTGCAACAGATCACTTTACCTTGTGGGAGAGGTGGCTTCAGTGAGGGTAATGGCAGCGGAGAAGGGTAAAGAACTTTGCTGGTAAGAATACTAAGGGTCCCTAAAAGATAGGACCACGTGGTAGGGCATGGCTCTCTGAAGGAGGTTGGAATGGAAAAGGGAGATGTGTCTCGCTGATGTCCAACTATGTCTCTCTCTTGTTCCTTTGGTGATGCCCTTATATGACTTCAGTCAGGGGTTAGGAGGTCATCCACAGGTAGATGGGGTTGGTGTCTTTTCCCTATGCACGTACATCATCATTTATGACTCAAGATCCAGGTATTCATGTCAGATGTCCTTTCTCTTAATCTGCATCGTCAGCTCTATTCTGCCTATGGCCATACTTAATCTCCTCACAACCTCGTGTCTGTAAACAAAGGGCTCTGCAGCATTACATGTTCGAGAAGAGAAAGTTGAAGGGATATACAGAGTGCGATTAATGGATTAAGGGAGGAGCCAACATTCCTCTCGCCCTTCCTTGTCAGGCAGTGCTAAAATGCACTGTTTTATTTTCCAGCTTTAAATTAAGCAATTGATGGCTGGGATGCTTGGGAAGATATAGCAATATATATGAGTGTATGTATGTGTGTGCTTGTGTCTGAAGAATAAGGAATATGCTCTTCGATTTAAGAATAACATCCAAGTTACTAATGAAATTTGTAACTTGAAATGTTTACTTTGCCACTCACTGTATATGTCTCTTTCTGTTAATTTGGCATATTTTTTCTGTCCAAAAAGAGGGTATACTCCCATTTAATCTTTTTTAATCTTTGTACTGTCATATACATTTTAATTATGTTCTGCAAAATCTATCTTCCATATATAACCTAAGTATTTGATTTCACCACCTCTCTAGTTCTTAATCTCAGTGGCATAGCTTAACTTTTATTGATGATGATGGAAACTGAAGCAGAGAAACACAGAAATTAAACATGTTCTGAAATATTACATCTTGCGCGAGGTAATGTTTTAAAACAAATACAAGCAAAGCCTATTCATTGGAGTATTGCAATATCTTACTCTTCAACAATGTAATCCTCGATAAAAAGATAAGCTGATATACCGAGGTATTAACCCGTTCCCTCGTTCTTATCATGAATAACAAGAGTTCAAAGACCTTGAACAATGCTCCACACACAAAATGGTAAGGAGATACGACTCTTTCTAAAACCTTCACTTGAATTTCCGATGTTATGAGAGTGACAAAGATTAGGGGATATTTTTGGCAGAAATTGCGGTGCCAATATCATTCTTTTCATCTTTTATGTGAATGATTAATTTTTGCCTTAAACTCATTACATAAGAATATTCTCATAATTTTCTATTGTTCTTTTATAATTGAGTTTTAATATTTTCAGTTTCTAATCTTTGAAGTAGAATTACTATATAAATTTTACAGCAATTAGCCAGTTATTTTACAAAGCATAGTAGCTAACCCCTTATTATATTTCAAAACCATTTCAATTTTAAATTTTTTAGCATAAAATTGCTGAATAGCCTTCAACCGCAAGTAGTTTCCTTCCAATGACTAAGTAACCAGCTACATCAGATCGGCTGCCAACAGAATAATAATAAATAAATACATTATAAATACAATGAAGCTTACAGGAGAGACCTCGTAGAGCTGGCTACAATCTAGATTAACAGACCACCACACGACTTGTATGTATATGACCATGTGAGAAACACAGACAAGGAAGTCACGCTCCAACATCTGCTTCTTATATAAACATATAACTACAAATAGTACAGATTGCGTCTTTTCTACCGGCTTCTAGATTTCCTTTTCACCAGCAATGTGTGTTTATATATACATACATATATATATATATATATATATATATATATATATATATATATATATATATATATATATATATATATATATATATATATATATATATATATATATATATATATATATATATATATATTCCACAGTTGAAACTTTTTTGGAAAACGTAAGGTGGGTAATATTCTTAAATGTCGATCATTTATTTCAACAGCTTATGGACTTTTAAAAAGAATCAAATCCCAAAAAAGAACCATGGAAAGCTCGTACTTGACATACCACTGCCACCCATTTGGATGATAACAAAAATATATCTCATCGATACAGTATTATTGCCTGTAGTACTGGTATCAAAGCCTTGGTAATCTGAGATCACTGTTGGAGGGTTTGATAAGATCAGCCAAAAAGCTGATCGCGCTCTTACAAAGGTGGATGATCATCTATGAACGGATGAGAGAGAGAGAGAGAGAGAGAGAGAGAGAGAGAGAGAGAGAGAGAGAGAGAGAGAGAGAGAGGATGATAATGAATCGGAGATCTGTAATTAGGCGAAAGAACAGTAGGCATGCGGACTTGACCACTTAAGTGATAAAGGTAACTTACGTTTGGTGCTTCTGTTGACGTCATAAAAATCGCGTTAATTGTAACGTCGAGGCAAAACACGACGGAACTCTCAAGGAAATTATCGATTTTATATTGTCAGCATTTTCGGTCGTACGGCGCCGCTCAATGGCACTCAAAGAGATTTGTCTTGTCCTGTTTCTGCTTCACCAAGACAACAAGGCCTCCAAATCTCAAGACGTGTTGTGAATGGCTTCGTTGTAGGTATCTTCTTTCTTTCCTTAAATCTTCACTGAAAACTCTAATGGATAGAGTCAACAGACTATAAACCCAAGAGGGCTCCAAAGGAAATCTGCCTCCAGAGAGAGAGACGGGTTTTAGGAAAAAGTGATAATTACACGAATAGGAGAGAATAGACAACAAAACCAATACAGCTGAATTCAGGAGACGTCAGCAGCAGAAATCAAGAATGAATTTCCTCCTTGCTTAAGCATTTGGAGATCATAAGATGCAACAACTGTACTAGGCAAAGTATTCCACATTTTAGTTATAGCCAAGTTAAAACTCTTAGTACACTGATTGTTTTCAACCTGATAATGAAAAAAAAGACACATTGTTGGCAGCAGCAGCCTGCCTAGTGTTGAGAGCAAAAACAGCCAGGTCAGGTAAAGAAGACAGCACAGGATGTTTGTCGCTGTAATATATTTTATGCAACAAACATAATGAGCTCACTACACATCTATGCAAAACACACTTGTCCTGAATGAAAGGGAGTGGTACTGTCCTTTTTAATATGTGCCGAGTAACTGTTTACACACGCACAAACAAACAAATATATATATACATATATATATATATATATATATATATATATATATATATATATATATATATATATATATATATATATATATATATATATATATATATATATATATATATATGCACGCATATGTGTGTATATATGTACGTTGTATATATGTATGTATGTATGTATGTAAGTATTATATATATATATATATATATATATATATATATATATATATATATATATATATATATATATATATATATATATATATATATATATATATATATATATAATCTTGTGACGTTTTATTGCTTTTTTTTTTTCGCCTGAATCAGAGTAAAGTAACTGGCATTTGAAAATGCGGTGACGGGGCTCCGCTTTGATTCTGCATTCGTATTTAATTCTAATGCTGTAATGAAGAACCTAGAAAGGATTATTTTTGGTATGGGTAGGCAAGGATACAGCAGAAGATGTGATCATAAAAGGCATTCACGATAACTGAAGTTATATGACTAATATGGTGTAAACACTGTGTCGATATGTACTTTTATAAAAGAACTCATGCACAGTTTTCTAATATTTTAAGTAAAATTCTTTTCTTCTGCTCACACACACCCATACACACACAACGAGAGAGAGAGAGAGAGAGAGAGAGAGAGAGAGAGAGAGAGAGAGAGAGAGAGAGAGAGAGAGAGAGAGAGAGAGTTACTTTCTCTTGAAACTAATGACATAAGGAATAGTTTGGCATTTCATTCGTTAACTTCATTAAATACATACTGCGAATGTTCTTTAAAGTAAACTCTCTCTCTCTCTGTCATCAAACATTAACTCCATTATTCGCTCAGCAAAAAGAAAAATATTTTGTCAACTAACAACGCTCTATGTTAAAGGTTTTTCAAGTCTATCAAAGTATTTACAATTATTCCCAAATAATAGTGAAAAACGATTTTCCTTTTTATAATAGAGACACTGATGGCATCTGATGATTATTAATTTAAAGAATGG
>JANJGK010000017.1:7740446-7742946 GCA_039081455.1 Macrobrachium rosenbergii | reverse complement strand
AAACGTACCAATGAACTGTCATGGCGGAGGTGGGTCATTGCCGAGGCTAGTACATTTCCCCGCTCACGACGGGTAAAAACAGTACAAAATCTCGGCAAAAGACTTATACGTCTCTTGATGGCTCAATGGGTAACGTCCACTGGAGTCGCTGAATATTTTTTCGTGTCACGGGTTCGTGTCCCGACGATACCAATTCATTTATCACTTATATATATATATATATATATATATATATATATATATATATATATATATATATATATATTATATATATATATATATATATATATATATTATATATATATATATATATATATATATATA
The DNA here is from genome assembly GCA_039081455.1 of Macrobrachium rosenbergii. Classification (NCBI taxonomy): domain Eukaryota; kingdom Metazoa; phylum Arthropoda; class Malacostraca; order Decapoda; family Palaemonidae; genus Macrobrachium; species Macrobrachium rosenbergii. The sequence goes on along the minus strand of JANJGK010000017.1, from coordinate 7,742,622 downwards.
TATATATATATATATATATATATATATATATATATATATATATATATATATATATATATATATATATATATATATATATATATATATATATATATATATATATATATATATATATATATATATATATATATATATATATATATATATATATATATATATATATATATATATATATATATATATATATATATATACTTGTGTGTGTGTTAGAGAGAGAGAGAGAGAGAAACTGCAACATTTCCACACCAGAGCAAAATTTTTCTGCTGAGGAGAGGTGTATTGCCGGACTAGAGATTTTCGTTTCTAACAAAAACTTTCTTTATTACTTTCTCTGATGGAACGAGCCTAACTTAGCCCCACCCCCTTTCACTTTACAAGCCTCCCCCGCACCAATCTCTTATATAACAGTCTTCGTTTCGAACAAAAGTGAAACTTTGTTTCCGTGGAAAGAATAGCCTGTTGAATAAAGTCACTTCTTTGTGCCCATTGTAACTTTCTGCCTTTTAAAGGATTTCACGGAGGTATTTCACTGGTAACCGAATAAAGAAATGTTTTTATATTAGAACGAATTTTCTGTAGATTTTGTCATATTAGTCTAGGAATATTGGCCAGGGGATTCGACAAAAATAAATTATCGCATAATAAAGGACATTTTTTATTTGCTATTTTATCCGCGTGATTTCTTCTTTCTTTGGAAGTACGAGTATAATGGTGGTAGAAATATAGTTTTAGCATCTGTCAACATACGTGTTTGTATGAGCGAAACTTTTCTATCAAACTAAATGGCTGTCAATAACTAAATTGTCATCTGAGCCGTTAACAGGAGAACTGAATGATTTCTGTTCTATAATGCAGTAAAATTCTACCTCCGTTGCAGAAAATTTGTCTACAACTCATTACTATTTACAGGCATCACTATCTAAAGATTTTAATTCCGACATTATCTAAAGATACATTCCTCAGTATTCCACATCAAGAATTCGACCGTCTTATTTAGCCAATGCTCGTACATTGTTGTTATTATTATTATTATTATTATTATTATTATTATTATTATTATTATTATTATTATTATTATTATTATTATTATTATTAGATGAACCCTATTCATATAGAACAAGCACTAGGGCTGGTGACTTGAAAGAATTTGTTATTCATCTGAAGCACATAACAAAAGGTAATAGGAAATACAGAAAAAAAGAGATCAGGTATTAAAAAAGTTAATACATAAAATTCTAAATACATTATCAAAGAGACCCCGGTACAACCTATGGAGCTGCCACAGGCCTGACCACGAAGTCGGTTAACAACCGTCCCAATCAGTTCAACTTCAACGCCTACCCTATGCCTGAAATAAGCTCATTTGTGTGTAGGAATTCCACGGAATCCAAACTTCCTTTTCAGCATGAAAATTCGTTATGGCGAAGTGTATCTTGATATCTTCTTAGTGGTTACCGTTATTTCTTGACTTTTTTCCCACATCCCATTGTGGTTTGAAGAGCTCTCAATTTCATTTTGTTAACGATATACGTACGGGGAATTCACAGCCGCCTCTCCTTTTGTAAATTTTGGGCACAAGTATTGTGGCCCAAAAGCTTCTTGAGTGATTGACTGATTATGAAATTTAGGTCTTGAAGACCAAGCACCGGAACCCATCAGGATTACTCAGCCCAGCGATGAAGATGAAATATATAAATTAATGATGTAAATGATAATGAAAAGGTTGGTTTCTGGCCCGCCGGACCTTTAGGTGAACCTGACATGGTCCACTTTTGACAATGGTTGGAACAGTACTTTCGAACAAAAGATAATAGTCGTTATCTAATGTTAAGTGTTTTGCTAATAAGATGTTTATAAAAAAAAAATAAACGTGAAAAGAAAAGCCGTATTCTCGAACCCAGGATATTAATCTTTATCTAATGTCAATTATTTTTCTGAACAAGTTATTTAGAAAAGCTTTTACGAAATATCCGATTATCGATGTTATTTATAAGAATCCAGCAAGAAAATTTGATATTTTAAATGTTAGGCCCTTCTTGTTCTAAGGTCTGCGAATGTTTGTGAAGATATGTTACACAATGAACAAATATGAGGAGTTACCTAAATAATTACATTATTTATTGAGGTTTGGTATTTTTTTTTAAGTTTGGGAATGTGCTGTAACTTATATTCTCGA
>JANJGK010000017.1:7697946-7735446 GCA_039081455.1 Macrobrachium rosenbergii | reverse complement strand
GCCATAATCGTGCTTCTGGCAACGATATAGGATAGGCCACCTTCGGGCAGTGGTTAAAGTTTCATGGGCCGCGGCTCATACAGCATTATACCGAGACTACCGAAAGATAGATCTATTTTCGGTGGCGTTGATTATACGCTGTAGCGCATTTTTTACTTGTTTATTAAGTCATATGCATTCACTTACATCAGTTTTTATCCTCACAGATAAAAAGGCTCTAGTTATTATGAGTACATCTTGGCGCAACATTAAGTTTTAGAGGAGTAATTTCTATAATGGTTCTTATGACATTTACGTACACATATGCATGCGCCAAAACACAGACACACTCTCTCTCTCTCTCTCTCTCTCTCTCTCAAAAACACCACACACCACTTTCGATTCTTTCCGTGATAACAGCCACTTAGGGGCTAGACTTATAATGCTGGATAATATACTTAAATATTCACTTAACATGAAAGTAACCAATCGAGAATATTGTCAAGAGGGAAGAGAAGTTCCTTTAATTCAATGCTTTTATTAACTTTAATACAAAAAGAAAGACAACTTTTCCCTTAGAACATTTTTGCTAAGTGTAACTGAAGTCACAAATCACTTGCCTCTCCAAACGTATTCTTAAGTATAAATTTGTTAATTATTTATATTTTCATAAATGTATCCTCTCTCTCTCTCTCTCTCTCTCTCTCTCTCTCTCTCTCTCTCTCTCTCTCTCTCTCTCTCTCTCTCTCTCTCTCTCTCCAGTGACAAATATATCCCTTGTAAATGTATACGTTCAAGAAAATCCATCACGTGCACTTGAATATAAATATTCATATCCATAAAAGTCTTTTAATACGCATTCCAAATCTGAATTATTTGGACGATGCTCAGGTAAAGATTTGAGAACCTAACATGTCTGGATAAATTGTTCTGTGTTGCTTTAAAATCCCTTTGTAATTTAACCGTTAAAACTAGTTGACTTTAATTCTCTAATTTTTAACAACAGGACAAGCTAGTATTGCTTTATTTTTTTCTAGATTCTAACTATTAGGAAAGGAAAATATACAATTTGTGGAAGCGTTATCATCTGCGTAGGCAATTCCCCTCACATCTGAAAAGATATATGACCAAAGGGCTCGCATATGTCCTATCTGGAATATCATTATTCATATAACTTAATCCCACGAAGGTTTCACGAGGCTATCTATATATGTAAGGCGACAGGCCTGAATTCTCTCTCCATCATATTATTTGGAGTGATATACAAATGTAAATTAATAAATATGAACACCTTCAGTTTTCCCCTACCGAGAGATCTATTTGCATTCATGGTATCTTTTTCAATGTAGTGTGCGATAATTTCAGGTTTCTCCTAGCTGTTCCCTGTCCTTAGGAGTATTAGTATGACACATTGTTCGTTGGTTTTTCGTCTCAAGGGATGTCCACGTTAAGATCATGCACGACAAGTAATTAGTCATCACCCTTAGATGGTACAATTAGTCCAGACAAGCTAATTTGCATTACAATATGCAGGACGTTTTTATAATAATAATAATAATAATAATAATAATAATAATAATAATAATTATGATGATGATGATGATGATGATGATGATGATGATTATTATTTTTAATATTATTGATCTAATGTAAAAAAAAATGTGTCCATTTATTTTGTTTCAAATGTCTTTTAGAGTACAGTTGAAAATTTAACTTTTAATTATTATTATTATTATTATTATTATTATTATTATTATTATTATTATTATTATTATTATTATTATTATTATTATTTCCAAAATAATAATGTATGCACTTATCTTTTTTCAAATATCTTTAAATATTGAAGAAAATTTTACTTTGAAAATATTCTGAAGGTTTTGGAGATACATTATAAAGAAATATTATTTCGGACTCTTAACCATTGAAGAGTCACATCCAAATAGAATGAATTAATTACAATAAACAAACATTTTAACACTATTTTGTGGCATACGAAAGCAATTAAAATGCCATGGAAGCAAGTTAACTGTTTCGATAAAGGTTTATATAGCTTAAAAAAAAACATAAATCTATGGCCCGAAACCATCCCTCAGTCAAGGAAAAGTGCATGCTAAGGGCACTAGCATTCTTATTTTCAAAAAAACTGAAATCTGATTTCAGCAAACCAGTCCAAGTATGAGTAAAAAATTAGGAAGACAGCCATTCTAGTTCATCGAACTTTTTAAAAACATTACTTTCCTCTTACTGAAGTTTATTCCTGGGGTGCATTTCGTAGAAGCTGCGGAATGTAATTGATAATTTTATAAAGAAAAAAAATGCGAAAGAATTTGACCTTTTTAGAAATGACATGCAATTTTGAAGGGAATTCGAATATTTATTATCTGTGCAGAGATACTCCAACAAATGAAGGCTCAACGTGGTTTACTGACAATTTTGTATTATTCTCGGAGCCATTTTTGTTGCAAAACTTTCCGATCGTACATTTTGAAATGTCATGTAAAAAACTTTTTATAACAGAAATTTTACATTAATTTTCTTATTCATCGTGATCTTTCCTAATAAATTAGTACAACTTTAGTTCTTTTCTTGTAAATTCCTATATGATAAAAGTATTTATGAATTTTTTTTATAAATTTCTATCTAAGTACGCTAGGATATTCTGAATAAAACACATTAGAACTTTTATAGGTCAGATATTATATAACTTCTGGAAAGTTTATGAAATTCCAAAACCACTGAAAATTATTAGAATCCGTCGTCTAGTAACACCCACTGGGATCAAGAAAAAGACTGAATGTTATTCCAGTGAAATCTAGTGATCTATTATGAAACTAAGTTTTATGAAGCTGTAAATGGTTACAAATTTCTGATGACCTTTTTTATAAGTATTATCTTTAGCTTTATATAACCAACATGGTCGACAATCTTGATGATAAGGTGGAACATTATACAAGAGACGAAACTCTGTAGTCAATTTTCCCTTGCTATAAACGAAGAGATTTGGAACGCTGCAGCATCAAGATGGCAGTTGGGTGTGAAAGTCAATTTCAGGGGTCAGGCGAGGTTAATAAAGGGGAAAATACCTAATTTGAGGGGTCGTTCTACCTAGTTATGCAATAATCTTGAACTATACATGCATATCTCAATGTATGGTTCACAAAGTACTGTACATATGATACATGCATGATCTATGCATGAATTTCGCAAATTTTCGATGTACTGTACATCAACTTGTGGCGTTCAAACAAAACACCAATGCCTAGGTAAGAATACTCATGCATTTATATTTATCCAACTATTCACACACACACACACATACATACTGTATATATATATATATATATATATATATATATATATATATATATATATATATATATATATATATATTAACTTTATCACATACACAATTGTTCTGTGCATTAGTAGAATTACTAAAAGGACCTCATTCAAACTGGGTGGTATCCATTGGAGTATTTATTCAGAAAAAGTTACAAGCTTTCTTGGACAAACAGTCCACATTATCAAGTATCCGTACATACGGATACTTGATAATGTGGACTGTTTGTCCAAGAAAGCTTGTAACTTTTTCTGAATAAATACTCCATTAGATACCATCCAGTTTGAATGAGGTCCTTTTAGTAATATATATATATATATATATATATATATATATATATATATATATATATATATGTGTGTGTGTGTGTGTGTGTGTGTGTGTGTGTGTGATATGAGAGAGAGAGAGAGAGAGAGAGAGAGAGAGAGAGAGAGAGAGAGAGAGAGAGAGAGAGAGGGGGGGGGGGGTAAAAACCACGACATTCAACCGCTAAAGCTAAACCTGCAAGAGCATATCCGCCTCATCTTAGCGATCAAGGTTTTGTGACCTCAAGAACACAGACACTGCGCGAATGTCTCCATTCTTCCACGCGGATGAGCTCGCTTCCCATCGCCCTCTTGTAATGATTTACACGAGTATATATCCTACCCAAAGATGTAGTTACCGTTGGTAAGGAGGATTTACGGCGTCCGAACTCGACGCATACCAAGAATAGGTTGAGGAATTTGAAGTGGGAGGAGGCGTACGCGGTTTCTCAATTTATGAATTCTAGAGAAAGTAAATGCAGAATGATCCCGACGAATAAGTAATTTTAGGTATTAGAGGCGGGCTATGACTGGCATGTTTGGTTTCGGCTGAATGGTGCTGGGAAGGAAGAGGGCTTTCGCCTCTCATTAATGGATGTTACGGTGCAATCAATATGGTCTAAAAGATTTGGACTGACGATGGCCTTAAAGTCTTGGACTGGTAATGGTCTAAAAGAATTGGAATGGTAACGATTTAAAAAATAAAAGACTTAGACCGAGAACAGTGTAAAAGACTTGGACTGGTAACAGTCTAAAAGACCTAGGCTGGTAACAATCTAAAAAACTTGCACTGGGAACGGTCTAATAGACTTGGACCGGTAACAGTCTAAAAGACAGGTTTTGTATTCAGAAGCAGTAGAGACAATATATAATCCATTTTTCAAATATCAAATATATATATATATATATATATATATATATATATATATATATATATATATATATATATATATATATATATATAAATACATACACACACACACACACACACACACACACACACACACATATATATATATATATATATATATATATATTAGCTCTAAGTATCTGAACAAATTTGATATTTCCAAATCAAAACATAAAACATTGATAAAGAAAATAGAAATAATTGCATTCCATTGCTTCTTCACCAATCAGAAATTCATGAAATTTGGGATGCACTTATAATTTGTAGGAACGGATATAGGTGACTTTGAAAACAGAAGTGGGTTTAGTGCACTTGTTACCTGAGAAGGTCATTAAGGGAAACTTCTAAGAACAGCTTCCACTGAAAAATAACGCAGTTTTATTGTCAGTAAATGGACGATGCTCATTGAGTGGTTGCTGTCTTCTCTGGGTTTTCTAGGAAAAGAGGAGCTATCAGTCCAAGACTTTTCAAACATGACTAGTTAAAATATTTTGGGTTGTTACCAGTCCAAGCCTTTTAGACTTTCCAGTCCAGGTCTTTTAGAGAATTACCAGCCCAAGTCTCTTTGACAAGCACCAGTCCAAGCCTTATAGATCGTTATCAGTCCAGGGCTTTTAGACTGTTACCAGACCAAATTTTTTTAGACCATTACCAGTTCAAGCATTACGAGCATTACCAGCCCAAGTCTTTTAGACTGTTACCAGTCCAAGTCTTTCAGACTGTTACTTTCCCAAGCCTTTGAAAGTATGACAAGTCCAGGTCTTTTAAACTGTTACCAGTCCAAGTCTTTTAAACTTTTATCAGTCCAAGTCTATAAGGCCATTACCAGTCCAAGCCTTTTAGATTGTTACCAGTCAGAGTCTTTCAGGCTCTTACTAGTACAAGTCCTTGAGATTATTACCAGTCCAAGTCTTTTGGACTTTCACCAGTCCAAGCCTTTTAGACCATTACCAGTCTAAGTCTTTTACACTGTCACCACTCCAAGACTTTTAGAGACTTACTAGTCCAAGTGTTTTAGAAAAAGTAACAAAACAAAACAAAACTGAAAACGAAAAACCTTTCTTGAAATGTTCAGCAAAAGAATTAGAAAAAATTTTGACATATCATAGATCCTGAAATTCTAATTCATAGCTTTCACGAGTCTTTTCATTTTTTTCTTTTTGCTCTACCACAGGAATTTTACTGGAATGAAAAATATGAACTTAGTACATGTCCTACACTACTGTCTCAGTTGCCCTTACTTAAGGAACTCTCAAACTAGGGCCAAGAACATTACTAAGGATTATTGACGTTCGTTCTTTTCTCTTTTAAATCTCTTCCGAATATCTTGTGTAAATCGCTATTTATGACCTGGAGTTGTATTGATATTAGTTTTTGTAGCTGGGTTACAGAACCAGTCAAAAAATACAAGATTATTTCACTCAAGTCTGCTAAAAGTAAATATCCAGTTGGCTAGCCTTTGTGTCTATATTAATTTGTTCCGGCGCTTGTTTGTATTTGTTTTAATATTTACTTTATGTTGGTATATGAAGCACAAGAAGTTTTGGAATTTTCAGCGAAACTCCAAACTTGCAGCAGTTATAGGATACACGTGCCAGTGACTGACGTTTTGTTCATACATGAAGTTACCCTTCATTATTTGAAACAGCTTATTAAATATGTCCTTTTTTTATTTACCGTCTTTTTGTATTTCATTTAGGCTTGCGAATGTGAACACATTGCTTTTTTGTGCGTTTAGATTTCACATGCATTAAAAGTACGTCTTTTTGTCCTGGATACGTCATTCCTAGACAAGAGTATTATACAATCAAAGAATATTATCCTTACATGCTATGAAAAATTTTCAAGTTTTAAAAGGAATTCAGCTGTATATTAATAATGTCCTTATTGACCTTTCTGGATATGCTATGTCAAAAAATTCAATTATGCAACATACAATATTCTTTTATTTCTCTAAATATTGTTAAAGAAACACGCTATCTTAATAATAATCCTCACGGAATCTAGTTGAGACTGGCTGATAATTTTCTCTGGTGATTTAAATGAACGGTGTTTCATGAACACTTATCTCTTTCTTAGGTCACTCACATAATTATATGATACATTTTCGTTGTAATTTACATTACAGACTTTTACGTTAAAGTCTGAAACAGTGATCGAATTTTAGGTGCACAATTATAGGTAGTGGAACGCAAATGTTTGCAATAATTCGAACATTCCTTAAAAAAAACTTTCAGGGATGCCCACTTTTTCGAAGACTGAGTTTCAGTATGCCAGATGGGATAACTTTCGGCTAATGACGGACATTTTTTTCAAGAGACGCTAAAACGAGTTCGAAAGGAAAAAGTTTCGCAAAGTAAAAATACAAATATAGAATCATCTCGTATAAAATCTTCAGTATCTTACGACAAACATTTTCAATGACTGCCATTTTCTTGCCATTACTCACATAGTCTAGCTTCTTTGAACTATCAAAACGATAAATAGATATATTTTTTTGAAACCTGTAATTGAAAACTCCACCCAACCTGAGAGCCAAGACACGGAAAAGCAAATTTGGGTTTAATTCTCAAAATTGACAGGAAGCTCACGAAATCCCAGTGAGGAGAACCAAGAAGTCATCTCTTGTATATATGCAGTCTTGCAGTCTAAGATCTTTAAGATTTCAAGCGAACGTTGATCCAAAGGCTTGATTAAAGTGACAGGCCAGAGGACATCCTCATTTCGAATTACTTTCTAGGTAATTTTTTTATCCAGAGAGATAGCCAAGGTTTCAACATTCAAAACAATTTTCAATTCACAGTAGTAGTATTTTTCCACATTTCTATCAACTTATTAGTTTCATTAGGCACACAGAAAATCATATCAAAATATGAGATTTTGAGGTCAGCTTCAATACATCTCAATACAGCTTAACAGAACAGAAGTTTATAGATTACTTCTGATTTCACCTCTACAGTTATAGACGGGTTGTTGCTGTTATAAACATACATGACACAGAATAACATAAAAGATCCCCATTACAAGTTCCCGTGAACAGTTTTAATAACCATTGCCTCAATCCAATCATACATTAATAGCAACGGATGTGACATTCATGTGGTCCTTTACTTCCTAGTTATACCCCCTGTGTAAATTCAAGTCATGATTTTCATTTATTATCTTTTAACACACGTATGTGCAAATGCATAAGTGACTCATTGTCTTACCGGTTAAATGCACTACCACGATTTCCTGTAATTTTGACCAATTTCATCATATTCGTATGTGCAATAAGCATTCATACATACATACATATATATGTGCGTGTGAGTGTGTGTACTTTTCGTGTCTGAGAGTGTGAGTTACAACTTTTGTATCTTTGCCTAACGTTTGTTTTCTTTCTTTCTTTCTAGAAACCTTCGGCTGAGAGCCATTATGAACAGAGTCAACCAACTATAAATCCAAGAGGGCTCCAAAAGGCAATCGGCCAGCAGAGTGAGACAAGTTAAAGGGAAATTTAATGAATAGATAAATATGGGCGAACAGAAAATAAAACCGATACACCCGAATTCAGGAGACTTCGGCGGAACGCACGAAAGAATTTGCTCCTCGTTTAAACAGCAGCTGGAGATCAGAAGGTTCCACACGACAGTATTTACAGCAGCAGCCTGCCTAGCATTGCGAGCAAAAATAGCTAGGCCAGGTAAAGATGAGTGCAGATGTTTGTCGTTGTAGTACATTTTATGGAAAAACTTTACGTCTGTGCCACAAGCCAAAATCAAGATTTGGACAACATAAACTGGACTGAAGACATAACTGTATCCAAGAATTTGAGAATGAGAGTCAACACCGGAGGACGACACTGGAGAACAGTTCTCCAAAAAAGGAAGAAGAAGAGTTAAAAAGCTTAGATATAACAGAATCATCCTGAAACATTCTAAGATACTTCCGCAAGATACCAAGTTTTTGCAAAACAGAGGAAGCAATATTACGTATAAACTTCTCAAAAGTCAATTTTTTATATAAAGTTACATCCAAAATCTCAAAGAGCCAATGACAATTAAAGCTGCACCTTTTAATTGTAATTAAGATGCAAAGACAAAAGTGGTCTGGATCGACTAAATGTCATACCTTGAGTTTTAGAAGGGCTTAGCATCACCCCCCAAAGCCTACTCCCATCTTGAATTGTTTCCAATTGGAAATCTATGCCAGCGTGAAAATGTAATTTGAATGCGTTACTGTCATACCCTTGTATGGGTAAATATAAGGAATTGCATTTAATTGTACGCTGGCAGGGGTATGTCACCAAATCTCTGAAATCTAATTAAGGAAGACTGATTACTACATTCAAAATCTAACGGCTAACTATTATGATTGTCTTATTACTGTCTATTGTTACTGCCTGATTACTATCTTTTTCAAATGACCATCGAAAAGAAAACAAACATCTTTCTGAAATCTACAATTTTCAGTAACTATGTTTCTAAGCCATTAAAATAAATCCGTTAATTGCTTAATTAATTGCTTAATCACCATGTTTCCCTGACGTTTATTCCAGACCACTTGCCTTGGTGGCATAAACACTAAACCGCGCATTTAGAGTCTAAGCTCTCCTGATGCAAATGACCCGGAATTAATTAATTACTCTCGCTGGCAGAGGACAGGCATTGGTGCAATAACGCCTGACGTACTTCCACTCTCTCTCTCTCTCTCTCTCTCTCTCTCTCTCTCTCTCTCTCTCTCTCTCTCTCTCTCTCTCTCTTTTATTCTTTATTTTTATTGTTTATCCATGTTCATATACGAGCCAAACAGAACGTTAGAGCAATAAAGACTTAAAGAAAATATTGAAAAATAAGTAAATATTATAAACATGTGATTACTAAGTATTTCAGCAACAGTATATATGCATATATATATGTGTGTGTGTGTGTCTGGGCAAGTATGAATCTAGTCATATTCCTAATATGTATCTTTCAACACTTTAATTCTATAGGTTCTTAAATCATTTTGCTTCTGATTGTACAGGATTGCATTTTCCAGGTATCGTGTTTAATATTCATTCTTGTTCCTTGATCCAATATTCTTCTTTTTATCTCTTATTTCATTATTATTCTCCTCATTTTTTTTCATATGTTGTGGAAAGTCAGTCTGCATAGAGTGATTCTTCATTTCCTTCTCTCAAGAGCATGCAATATGACAGAGAGTTTAGTCTCTCTTACATTGCCGGCACTAAGCACGACCTGAAATATCCATCTACAGTTTGAATGTATACAAAAATATATACTCTGTTTTTTCAACGCTTCATTCGCCTGCTTTTGTTGAATTCAAGCATTCACTATCCAGCAAAAATAAAAGGTCATCCTTTGGTTTTTATAGGGAAAATTCTTTTATTGAAGTTTTACTGAAGTTTTATAAAACAGTGCTTGGCTTCCAGCTCTATGATTTTGGCAGCTTCCAGCATGTCGATGGCGCCAGGGCGTGTGATTTGACTTTTTTTTTTATTTCTAATGAGAGCATTTTCTGTCCCCAATGCCAGGACTATGTTTTCTGAAGGGTCCTCTTCTCTTGTCATTTTGGTATATAGAGATTTTTACTTCATGGTCATTGCCGTATTCATTACAACGAATGAATTCGATGTAGAAATACGAATCGTGTTTAATACTGTTTTATGACATCAAATTTTAGCGAAAACCAGGCTTTTTTTACGTAAGAAATGGTATGTTCTTTCTTTTGTTAACTAATCTTTCAGCCTTTCGGTTAACAGTAACGCACAGCATAGGACGTTATTCTGGGATAACAAGAACAATTTCTTCTTATTTATATTTCTATTGACCTGAATGCTTTACTTTTATAGCTAAAACACTTATGTTGAACAAACTATCATTTTCAATGAGGAAACTGAATGATCATTCTTGTAGTTTATTTCGTACCCAGGTAAATTACATATACTGTAAGTTTTAGTATATCTTATGGTGTTTTGGATAAAAGAAATGTATGGTAACCAGATCATATTTAATCATCTGTACAGCCCAAGTTGTTTCACTGCTAACTTCTATGAATGAAAAACTATACACGTTTACCTTTCATCTTATCTTCCAAGTTAACTTATCAACGATTTTTTGGGGGGTTATTCTTATGTCTTTTCCAGACAATCCCTGGAAAAACACCTTAGACTTCTGACACTCCAGCACTGGACACTATCTTATCCCTACATTCCTTTGCTGCCTAATCCTCAACACCCCACCATTTTAATCTCATGGGTCATTCAGTGGTAAAATATCCCTTTTTTTTTTAAACATCAACTATATTACCTACAATATTTTTTCCTTTCTATGCAACATGCCATAAATTCAAAACTACAGGACTTGATCAGAGAGATTTCATAGTTTGCAATTTATAAAAAAAAAAAAATTTACTCACTTCATAACTGACTCGTTTTGCATGTCAAGGAGGAATGAGTTATCTTATCTTTTCCTATTGCATTGCTTACTAGCTTGACTTGTAAAATTGAATAAACACATAAAATTATAGATGATTAGCCACGTTTAATGACTGAATTTGCATGCCAGTATGTAATCAGTTGATCAAATATTTATAAAAAACGATAAGAGCCAACAATAACTTCATTAAACAATTTTTCTTTCTTTAAGCTTATTCTCTGAATTCATGCCAGAGCAGGCAGTACCCATAAAATCAAGTTAGCCACAAAAGAGTTGCAATATCTCTGCCATGAGGATGTCGATTGATACCAGGGGAGATTCGATGGCTCTTGGCACACACTGCGGTCGCATAAACATTTTGACGAGGTCATAAAAGTGGTCCGGAGCGATGCGGGGAACTCCAGTCCCTGTATTCCATTCCTGGCGTACCTCATCCAATCTCCCCGACCCCTCCTCAACTACCTACCACCACCAGTTTCTCAGGCACTGTACAGGCTGTGTAGGATTTGCGGTTTGATCAGCCTCAATGACTTATGTCACGAGGGAAACAACCTAATTCTTAAGGTCGTTTACAGGACGCGGCAGCTGTGAATGACTTGCAGCCTTCATCTGGAGCTGTTTATAGGTTGTTCAAAGAGCTGATCTCGATGTTATGACTTCAATTTCCCCGAAATGGCCACTGTTGCATCTCCAGCGTACGGGTTCCTACCGTGAAATAATTTCTGTTTTCCTTCTCATTCCTCTGATTTTAAGTTGCTGAAGGTGTGGTCATGAAAACATTGGTAAGTTGAAGCCTCGGCTGAAGGTAAAATACATATTCACAAACTCGTAGCGATACAGTTATTAGGAAATATTTGTAAAAAAAAATCAAAGATTCGTTAATAAATAACAAGCGTTCTAAAATCACGAAGTATATTTTATGTTTTCTATTTAAGTGTTTGTTATACATAAATGTTGTGACACGTAAGTGTACCATTACAACAACGCTATCAGTTTATAATGTTCTGCGAAAATGGTATACATAAAGACAGGTCTTATTAACACATAAGGTGTCATAAATAAAAAAATTATTTCTTTTATAAAAAGTCCTGCAAAAAAGACAGAATTTCCACACAATTACAGATGATATTTCATTGACTGCAAATGAAATAAGCATCTGGTTCACTCTCACGAAACCTAACTATATTACAGTAGTATCTTAGGTGACTGGTGTGTGTGTGTGTGTGTGTATATATATATATATATATATATATATATATATATATATATATATATATATATATATATATATATATATATATATATATATATATATATATATATATATATAATTCATATATATCCATCAGGCAGAGAATGATGATTATTTTGGCGCGCCTGAAATGATTCATGAACCCACTTCAAATGCTTTCAAAATTCATACAATTTGCCGTATTTTCCCATTTCCCCCAAAACTGGAGATCCAAATTCGTGGCTGTTTTGAAATGGCTGGACATTCATCCAAACTGATGCCATAATTCATGGTGGAAGCAGCAGGTAAATAATTAACATTTTACCGTCGGTTAATCCCCTCCGTTCTGTTCTCGGCTCTGCGTGCGGAACACAGTGGCAATGATTCCATCCACCACTGCGGTAATTGTGGCTCAAATTGTCTGAAATGAAGCGCGAATGTGACTCTTTTTATACTCCAATGTGCTTTAAAATGTGTTCCCTTTAGTGTTCCTATTTACTTGTGTAGTTTTGTAATGTTCACTTCCATGTATGTTATCATTTTTTTGGTTTGTAGCATGATGAAAAATATATTTCATTTTTTCACTATCTCTGAAAAGCTTTGAATTCCACAATCAATCTAACCTTCGTCGTGTGTTCGTCTTTATGCCTCCAAGGATAATCTTGTTTGTATGTGTGAGTATCTATCAATGAGATGTACCTGATTTCTTTTAATTGCCAGGAACCTACTGCCCTAGACACAGCCTTATCTTGCGAGAATAAAGACAATGTGCCTAGTGAAAAAGTGCTATAGGAAAGTGATGACAGTTGTTTGAAAATTATCCACCAAATGATAGGCCAGCATTCCACGCTTTTTGACCATCAGGAACCACTTTATTGTTTCTGCTGGTTTCCAAAACGTAAAACGAAATCATTCTCTCTCTCTCTCTCTCTCTCTCTCTCTCTCTCTCTCTCTCTCTCTCTCTCTCTCTCTCTCTTTGGTTATAGTAAATATTCTAAAATTACAACGTAACTTGGGTTTATAATTTAGTGCCTTGTATCGTTTTGCAAAACAAAATGAACAGATGAGATAGTGAGTCAGGATCTTTATATTATATTTCTTTTTTTCAAAAAAGCAAAACTGACTTTGCCAAAACTAGTGACATAAAGCTGAACCTTTACCTTTAAACATTAAATTAATTTTTTTTTTATATTACTGCTATGTCTTAAGAACGGAATTGTCATTGGCGTACCTATTTAAATACGTTAATTATTCAGAATCATATAAGGCTAGAGAGATGTAAACTGAAATCATTACAGGTAATTCATGATACTCTCATAAAAAAGACAGTTTTTTTAGATGGCTTTTATATACTCATAAGTTTATTCACTGGACTTTATGGCATCAACTATGAATTTATGATTCTCACTGTCTAAATTTCATAGAAATTCCTCTCCCTGAATCATTATTCAAACTCGATGTAAATAAGATACGCCAGGAAGACCGAATTTTTATCGGAACGTGCGCTGCTGAAAAAAGAAAGAAAAAAGAAAACACTACCATGAAACAAACAATTCGGTTCTACATTTCCAAAATGTTTTTTTAAGTTAATTCTGTCAGGGTCAGTATGCAAATCACTTACAGGATATTTACGAAAACCTGAATATCACAACCGCCACTACGAAATTAATGACTATGGTTTTCCGGTGAAGACACGTATTAAAATGATCCATAGCATGATGACAAAATAACATATAAATACTCGTGCTTCAATAGTTGACATCTTCAATCCTGAATCTCGGCATTTAATGAGACGGTTCTTATTCTTCCGTTATACGATAAAGTTCAAATAATTCAAATCTAAAGCTTGAATTAGTTTCAGACCCTAGATCGATTGTTATTCATTATTTTTTTTTTGCCTGCTTTATAATATTATTCACATAGAAATTTATATTAACTGACATTCTTATTTCAGTCTTTTTTCACCTTTATTCACACTACTGTTGCGCATAGCACTAAACCATGAAGGCAAGTAATGTATATTTCTTTTCTTTCAGAGAGAATATATTATTGTTTAGTGGGATTCGGAACTGTATTAATTCACCTAATACTCTACAGTAAAACACTGTGTATTTATCTCTCTAAATTCCGTTAACGTTTTATGTAACTGGAAAACTTAAGTAGCAAACCAATTATTTCATCATGTGAAGGCGATTTCCATTTTATTCAAATATATCCTGTTTATTTCCTATTCTTTTCGAAATAATCTTTTTTAACAGAATTTCACCTGAGATTAGATACAGTATTTAATCTGACGTTGAAATCATTTAATTGCTTAGTCTAAATCTACTGTATCAATTGTTAGTGCCAGAGAAATTTACTGTGACATTCTTAATTAAATTCCAGATTACGATCGACAAAAGTAACTCTTGTAATAAAAATTGCATCAGAAAGTCATTCTTTTAACGTTATATCCATTGTTTTTCTCTGCCATTCGTTCAATAATAATAATAATAATAATAATAATAATAATAATAATAATAATAATAATAATAATAATAATAATAATAATAATAATAATATCAACATAAATGAGAGAAGTTAAGACGAGAGAGGAACAGCCCAAAATATATATTCCTTCCAGCTGACATTCTCCAGTATGTTATTTTAATGCGTTGCTTCATTTTCAGGATGCAAATGATTTGTAGGACATCCACGGTAATCCCATTATCGCAGCTCGAACTACCGCCAATATTCACCTGGCTCTGCTAATTCCAGGTCTCTTGTGAAATGAGACTCAGCAGTCATTGTTAATTAAGATTCACGTCCTCATAAATCGGGAATGTAGGAGATTCGGTGCTTTTGTGAGTAGCAATGAAACCGTACCCGAACTTTTTTTTTTATCTGAGTGTTTATTAACTTGTCGCAATGTTCTCATTTGCTTTTAAAAATAATCATATTTTTTACAACAAAAGACTCCAGGTTTTTGAAATGCTTATAAGCTATCCTTTTTCATAATCACTATTCTTGACAGCTCCGTCCCTTGCGTGATGATAATTGCAGCAGTTATAAAAAGGATAACGGATTCGTCAATGAAGAGCTGAGGAAAATTATACGAGTTTTCAAAGGAGCCACGCTTACGTCAAGGCGGACAAGTCCATTTTGTGAAGGGTCAAAAACTCGGTTAACATAAAAAGAATATTTTTTATTTAATAGTAAATGACTTGCAGTGGCATGCAATGTACAAATGCACGTGAAACATTATCCACGTGTTATTGTGGGCATAATCCAACTGACATTTATTAAAATAGTCTCAATTAATACGTAACTCAACACACTTCCTCCCCTTTTGTCAAAACGGAATCGTCCGAGTGACGTATAGTGCTAAAGTACGTCTTCTACTGGTCCCTAAGACAAACATTTACATACAGTTTCAAGTCCCGTCACTTGAGTCTGAAAACTTTGATCTAACAGTTCGTCTTGAATTGAATCCTTTCGAGAAAGGAGAGAAATTAAAGGCACTTGATATTTAAAGACCAATAAATCATACAGGATGGTAAGACAGTCAGTCCATCTTGCCCTACAGAATGAAATTGTAATTGATTACTGGCATGGAAACTGAAACGAAAGAACGATGGAAGGAGAGATTACAAGGGTCAGTCCAATTAGCGATTGGTTAAAGTACAATGCTAAAAATGGATTGGATACCTGTTCTATTTTAAACGATTATCAAAACAAGACCCCTGTCAACTCCTTGAGGAATCATGCAAAAATTCCACCCGGCCCAGTGCACTGCCAGCCTTGGAAGAGGGAAAATAAACTTTCTTCCGGGCCGAGGATTCGAGAAGACTGGTTAGGATACAACGATGACGAGCGAGAGTGTAGCAGGACCTGGAGCGCTGAAATCACTGATAAGAGAAAATTTAGCTTGGAATAACTGATTTGTTTACCTTGTTGGAACGTTTCTTCCATATTACTGACTGTAGACAATCTAAGTGGCTGAAGTCATATGACTTCTTTCTATATACTTGTTTCGGCCCTTGCGCGTTCTATCTGGTGTTAACGCACTTTTTTACTGTTTATCATTTAGTTCCCCTTTTCTTCCCGCACACCAAGGGACTACCACATACAGCATAAATAATCTGAATTGTGAAATCGGAAATTACGAGAGCGTTCCTGTTGCTTTTTTGGTGGACCAATAAAGAATGGTGAAGGGGAAAAAGGCAAAGACTAGTGAAAAGTTGATGGCTGTTGGGATTAAACTAGAAGAGCAAATATGTGACAGTTATGGAATGTTCGGGAGATTTGATGGGATATCGGGAAGTATATATATATATATATATATATATATATATATATATATATATATATATATATACTGTATATATTATATATATATGTGTATATATATATACTGTATATTATATATATATATATATATATGTATATATATATATATATATATATATATATATATATATATATATATATATATATATATATATATATATATATACATACATATAATATATATATATATATATATATATATATATATATATATATATATATATATATATATATATATATACATACATACATACATATAATATATACAATATATATGTATATATATATATATATATATATATATATATATATATATATATATATATATATATATATATATATATATATATATCTATATATATATATATATATATATATATATATATATATATATATATATATGTATATATATATATATATATATATATATATATATATATATATATATATATATATAATATACAGTATATATATATACACATATATATATAATATATACAGTATATATATATATATATATATATATATATATATATATATATATATATATATATATATATATATATATATATACAAAATCTAGTGTTACATTATTAGATTTTGAAATATTTATTTCAGTTTTCTAAATGGCTCCTATGGAGTTTGATTGACGAACATCCAAAATGAATTAGAAGGTCCTTGGAATGTTAATGTTACTGCTTAACACAGCTGAATGATATAAAACATAATACTAACCACTTCAGCGGGTGAATAGGTTTACTCTGTTATGGATTACCCGTCTCTTACTCGGCATCTTTAAAGTCCAAGTTTCAGCCTTTGTAATTATTTTTTTTTCTCCTTTGTAACGTGACTCTTAGCATTTAGGAAATCGTTTTTATCGTGTTGATATTTACGCAATACTTGTTTCAGTGCACTTTCCAATCTTGCACTCACATGAATGTTTTCCTCTGAAGGGACTTTCCCATCGCAATATACTTTCCAAAATAATCGTTTGATCATTTCATTGCAACAAGAAAGCCACATTGCAAAGTCAACTATTCATTCCCTTTATTGTGCTCCCCATGCCTTTTTTATTCATTGTTTCTCTTTCGTTTTTCTGAACTGTTTTCTTTTCCTCAACATTAGTCCACTTACACATCCATCAGTAATTTGTTCCATTTTTCATGTTAATTTCTTAAGAGTGGGGTGTGGGTCCCCTTTCCCATAGGTCTCTAACCACAAACACTTCCTACTCCCAAATGGCGCCCAGCTTTCAACAATCCAGTTAAGATACGTTTTTATACCCTCTGGTATTCATAAAAAAAAAAAAATTAGGATATAACATTCTTATTTTTCCTGCCATTACATTTATCGACACGTTTTGTATTTTGTGTAATTGTCTGTCCCTTCGTTATTTTTAAAGTGCAAAAAGGAAAAATGTAAGCAAAACATTTAACACCAGCGATAATTTCATATGATTACAACCTGGAGAAAGGAGACGGAAAAAGGGGAGGCAAATTTGAAATAAAATAGAGGAATAACTACCTAAATAATGCTTTGCTTCGTTGAGAAAATAGTCACATCCATGCTTGGCATTTTTTTTATATTTACAATTATAATCTCACAAATATTGTTTAACATCGAATATGCTACACCTTAAGAACAACTCTCTCTCTCTCTCTCTCTCTCTCTCTCTCTCTCTCTCTCTCTTGCCTTTCTGAAGTCTTTTCGAAAAAGTGTTTCTAAATTAGGTAGAGAACTTATAAGAAACTTTTTAAACATTCCCGAATCCTTTTAGATAAATATAAGAACTTTCTATGTTCTATATAATCATGTACTGACGTTCGTGCATAGTAAAGATGTACGGCCCCATAGAGTGGCTAGTGTCGTCAGTGCACCTCAGGTAGTGCACTGAGAGCATTACCATAGGGTGTCTGCAGTGTCCCTTCCTCCCCTAGCTGCACCCACCTCTTAGCCTTTTACTTTATCTCCATTCCCAATTCCTTTCTTCAGTTTTGCTGGCCATCCCCTCCAACTCTTACTTCTTAGTGCAACTGTGGTGAATTGCCTCTGTTCTACTTTTAGATCCATGTAGTTCATCTTTATTTTCTGGATCTTTTTAAGCCGCCCAACCACTCGAACGCCTTCTTTTCACTGTCTTGCCCATACCAACTACTTCCTCGTAAAATTGCTAACCGGAAGGTGGGTGGATATCGTCTCCAAATACAAACACCTGAGTTCGATGGGGATTTGTACATGGGAGCCGATATCCACTTATACCTCACTTGCTGGCCGTGTGGGTTAATTCGTCCATTGTAGTCCTGAGTTCTTGTCCTTCGCTGGTTCGAGCCCACGGGACGACGAACTTAATATCAACTAAAAAATTCCCCTTCAGTAACATATATGAAAATATATTATTTCCAAGGCAGAGCGAATTGGATATTAAAGGACGTTTGTAGCTTACTGATTGTATATGAATCACGGTGATGTGATAAAAAGTCATAATATGGCTGCGTGCGACAAACGCACTCACAGTCAACATGGCAGAGGTGGGTGGATATCGTCTCCAAATACAAACACCTGAGTTCGACGGGGATTTGTACATGGGAGCCGATATCCACTTATACCTCACTTGCTGGCCGTGTGGGTTAATGCGTCCACTGTAGTCCTGAGTTCTTGTCCTTCGCTGGTTCGAGCCCACTGGACGATGAGCTTATTATCAACTAAAAAATTCCCCTTCGGTAACATATATGAAAATATATTATTTCCGAGGTACAGCGAATTGGATATTAAAGGACGTTTGTATATGAATCATGGTGGTGTGATAAAAAGTCATATATATATATATATATATATATATATATATATATATATATATATATATATATATATATATATATATATATATATATATATATATATATATATATATATATATATATTTGAACACTGCCATACTCAGCTTTATTCAGGTACCAAACCACATACACAAATATGGCACTGAAGTTTACCTCAAGGAAAGTTCATATATAAATCTAGATACACTTAGAATGCTTGTCACTATTTCTATTTCTATGTATAACGAACTCTGGTCCTACCCAGGGTTCAACTATTGTAGCCTAGGATTATGTAACCTAACCTAACCCAGAGATCACCATGCATAGTTTTCCTACGTGTATAACAAGCCCTTCTCAAAACAGCGCCCTTGTTTCAACAGAGGTCAAATCCGATTTAACACCCAACCACCCAAGACCAGAAGTCTTCAGTAAGACCACCGACACACACAACTCTTGTTTGACACATGTCATACACGTCTCCCGAAGGACATCTAGATTTCGACTGATATATCAGCGGCTATCGAAATTTTATGTTTTCATTAATTTGAATTCTAGGTAAATGAAACTGAGGATGGCTGTCAAAAACGGGTATCCAGAGATTTGCTCGACTGAAGGATCCTGCGGTTTGTATTTATCTATAAGATGAAAAGATGGCTTAAGCTGATCTCTGCAGCTTTCACTTTATCAGTTTTCACCCAATTTCTTAAAATCAAAATTTACTTTTATTATTATTATTATTATTATTATTATTATTATTATTATTATTATTATTATTATTATTATTATTATTATTATTATTATTATTATCCACTTTTCGGCCTTAACTGTATTGGATATAAAATTCACTGAATACTGAACGATATTTGTGGCTTAATATTTGGGAACACAAATAAACAAATATATATATGTATGTATATATATATATATATATATATATATATATATATATATATATATATATATACATGTATGTATATATATGTATATATATATATATATATATATATATATATATATATATATATATATATATATATATATATATACATACACAAATTTGTATATATATGTATATATTTATTTATATATATTTAATTATATATATAAACGCATGTATGTATGTATAAATCAATATCGTAACTAGGACAAACCATTGATTTTATTATAACAAAAACCAATTATTTTTTTAAGCAAGACGTATCAGTGAATCGGAGTTACATAATCCGTCACTAATCATTCAAGGGGAGGGAAAATAACGCCTTAATAATGCCTTATGAAGTGCATCCTATATATTATGTTACCGGATGATAAATAAGGCAGCGTTGGAGTTAATAAATGAAATACAAAGGAGTCCAAACGATCTCCTTGCAGCGAGGAGGAGAGAGATTAATCTTGTGCGCCGTTTGTGGGGGAAAGAATGCGTATCGTTCTGAAGAAGACTCCTTTAAATTTTCTTTTTCCATCACGCTCAAATAAAAGCTAAAGCCACCATGAGTAGGAGGAAAAAGTAGGCCTAACTTACAAAAAGACGACACACTGACAGTAAAAGGAGACAGACAGACAGACAGACGTATGCTTATCCCGGTTACTTTTTTTTCTTATTCATTTACTTAATTTGAGTTTCAACTTGAAAAACGTCGATCATTTCTTAAGACAGAAGTGTGGCATTCGAAGAAAAGCGGGACCAGAATAAGGGAAAGGAATATCCGAGCTGCCACCTTGTCACCACAAAATCATCTGAAGAGGAATAAAAAAAAATCACTATTCTGAATTTAACAAGAAAAGGAAAACTGGTTATTTGTAAATATTTACCTTTTATACAATGAATTGTATCTTAGTAGCTACAAAAATGGCAGGTAACTGTATATAGGGCATTCATCTTTAGTTGTGCATCACTCGGCAATAATCTTTCAATGCAAATCTGCATATTGCGCTCCCTTTCAGTTCTTTCTGATGTGCTGCGTAAGCAGTCCATCTCAGCAGCTTAAGTTTTTTCCATTCCATTCTTATTCAACATCGGCACTTCGTTTCAATAGAGGAGAGTTGGAAAAACAATTCCTTTATACATCCCCGCCTTTCTTCCTTCATCTATTCTGTGACACACCTCTTCCTTCTCCCCCTGTCATCATCTGGAACATTCTAATCATGACGATAAGTGAGGAGTGGATTAGGCTCAGCCTCCAGCATGTCATTATAACAACCCACGTCCTGCTCTGTTAATTGCTTTAAACACCGTAGTGACGTTACGACGATAGATGGCGTTAGTATCATTTATTTCAGCAGGCGGTAGAAGTCTGGATACAGAAACAAAAAATAATCGAAGCTAACATTTCCAAATGCATATTGATAAAGGGCATATAAGCACACAATGATCATGAAAGCGCAGTGTTTACACTTGTTCGCACTTTGATTATGGCCACTTCAGTGTACTATATTATTAATTTTTATCATGCAGAATTTTTAAAGAATCCCAGTTATGAAATCAAAACTGTAAAACCACAAAGCGACACGACATCGTGACATACTACGGAACTATTCGCAATAGGTGAGAAAAAGCGGAGAGGAAAAGAAGCTACAGTTGTTTTGGATGAAGACGGCCTTATGCCAAATTGACCCAAGCCCAATAAGGTGTTATAGACAATGAAATGCCTGGTTTGCACCTCTGAACTCGGTCTACCAACCGAGAGGAACAAAAGAAAAATTCTTATTCGGAGTGTTCTGAGTTGGAGTGTTTTTAGGTAAAAATAACTAGATCTATAGTTAAAAGCTAAAGTAGTTCTTCAGTGCGAAAAGAATTATTCATGATTCTTTTCAAGTGGAAACCTTAAAATACTCATAAGAAGGGCATCGCTCAAAGTGACAGAAATGTGCCACAAAAAAGTCTCATTTTTAACAGTTTATGGAGCGTGCCAGACTCGACTGCCTACTCTGGGGAATATATGAATATAAATGGAAAGATATCTGAAGAAATACTTGCTGTTTTTCTAAACTGAAGGTTTTTTTTGTTGGGAATAGGGATTTAAGTCTTCATATTATACCGCAACACATGTTATTTAGAGACAGAGACAAACAGAGATAGAGGCAGAGAGAAAGCGAGAGACAGCGAAATCGGGGAAATAAGTCTTCATATGATACCGCAATGCCATTTTGTTGTTTAGAGACAGACAGACAAACAGGCAGGCAGATAGACGGACAAATAGACAAACAGACAGCCAGACAGAAAGAGAGGGAGAGAGAGAGACACTGAAATCGGGAGATTAAGTCTTCATATTATACTACAACTCATTATGCTTCTGCACATTTTGTTATTGAGAGATAGACAGACGGACCGAAGGAGAGAGAGAGAGAGAGAGAGAGAGAGAGAGAGAGAGAGAGAGAGAGAGAGAGAGAGAGAGCAGAGAGAGAGAGAGACTGAAATTTCTGAATACCAACCAAATTTTATTGATCAATGAGAGACTGGATTTATGGCAGCAGCTCCTCAAACCTAGAACACTGGTGAATCAGTCACCACCTTGAGTTTTTCGTTTTGCTTATATTCGTTATGCGAATTCAACTATGCACAAAATATTCAGTGTTCAACGTTTCCATTATCTCATCTCTTTTCAGCAAAGTTTGCTACGTACAACATGAACGCAGTCTTGCAAAATATATGTTTCCAGGCAGCATTTGAGCTGAAAGATCACAGATAAATGTCAGAATGAAGGTCAAATGTCATCGTCAAGTATTTACAGTCCAATGACGGATGAAATCATTTTTATACAAGAAAACAAAACGGCAAATGGTATAATAAAAATACAGAAATCGAAAACCGCAAATGTACCGTCAAGAACCCTCACGCTTACGTTACTTCATAAATGCATCAGAAATCAGGAGAAGAAGACAGCCAGTTCATGCAAATTGAAGACGCTGAAGCTGTTCTGATGAATTCAACGTGAGAACCAGGACTTCTGGTTAGTGGTCCAATTATGCAAGACACCCAAACGGGTTGCTGGGAAACGGTAATGCCTTCGATCGCCTTCGCTTGATGTTCTTATTACAATGATCCTCTTTTTACTCTGGACGAACGAAAAGCTATGGATGTAAAGCTAGTTTATTTCGTTCAGAATGTAGAAAAAAAATTACTTCATATGACATTATAATATTTCCATTGTGAGTCTTGACTTTACTTTAACGTTAATCTCACGTGGTATGAAAAAACGCCTACGCTATAATTATCAGCTGCATTAAAGCCTTTGGTGATTCCGAGAAACAATCTTTTAATCACTTGATAATTTTGACAATAAATAAATTAAATCTTAATCACACACAATTCTAAAACCTAATAAAGACATTTAGTAATATAACAATAATTATACACACACACACACATATATATATATATATATATATATATATATATATATATATATATATATTTATATATATATATATATATATATATATATATATATATATATATATATATATATATATATATATATAAGGAATTCCTTCATACATCTTGTTTTATTCTCTTAGATTTCGTTCATTCACTTCAGCCGTCAACCATTAATCTTTGCATATATATATATATATATATATATATATATATATATATATATATATATATATATATATATATATATATATATATATATATAAGGAATTCCTTCATACATCTTGTTTTATTCTCTTAGATTTCGTTCATTCACTTCAGCCGTCAACCATTAATCTTTGCATATATATATATATATATATATATATATATATATATATATATATATATATATATATATATATATATATATATATATATATATAAGGAATTCCTTCATACATCTTGTTTTATTCTCTTAGATTTCGTTCATTCACTTCAGCCGTCAACCATTAATCTTTGCATATATATATATATATATATATATATATATATATATATATATATATATATATATATATATATATATATATATATATATATATATATATATATATAAGGAATTCCTTCATACATCTTGTTTTATTCTCTTAGATTTCGTTCATTCACTTCAGCCGTCAACCATTAATCTTTGCATATATATATATATATATATATATATATATATATATATATATATATATATATATATATATATATATATATATATATATAAGGAATTCCTTCATACATCTTGTTTTATTCTCTTAGATTTCGTTCATTCACTTCAGCCGTCAACCATTAATCTTTGCATATATATATATATATATATATATATATATATATATATATATATATATATATATATATATATATATATATATATATATATATATATATATATATATATATAAGAGATTCCTTCATACATCTTGTTTTATTCTCTTAGATTTCGTTCATTCACTTCAGCCGTCAACCATTAATCTTTGCGCAACATCATTCTTCAATTGCAGCTTCACCTCGTGGATAATAATCTTATTTTTCTTTTACCAAATACATGGACGTGGATTAACATCCTCGACCTTTATGAATGACTAAACTAATATCTCTCCGATTTCTCTCGAGAGACAAACGTTTCTTTTTCAGGTCTGAAGAGGATATCAAAATGGATATTCCTCTGCAGGGTATCCACTGATATTTTACGAAATTATTATTATTACTGGTGCTAGGGAAATAATAAACCAAAAATTGCATATACCTCGTCTAGAAAAGCGTGACAGAATAATTTAAAGAAGTAATGCACTTAGTATTAAAGTTCTACATTAGCTGAGGCCTTTAATGAGATGTCAGATTTTATCTTTTTCCCTGAGATGCATGTCAAATAGAGTTCTTGCGGAAGAAAAATGGATCAGCTTAAAAAAATATATATTTTCGGACCTAAACTGATCTCTTTGCAGTGGTAACTGATGGTGCGTCAGTGCTTCACCTCACGACACAAAACGCGAGTTATTCATCAAGGTTTAGAAACTTCCTGAAATAAATTTCTGCTCGCTTTGAAAAGAGACTTGAAAAATGT
The DNA here is from genome assembly GCA_039081455.1 of Macrobrachium rosenbergii. Lineage (NCBI taxonomy): Eukaryota > Metazoa > Arthropoda > Malacostraca > Decapoda > Palaemonidae > Macrobrachium > Macrobrachium rosenbergii. Next base: position 7,710,142 of record JANJGK010000017.1, on the reverse strand, counting down.
TGGTGCAGAAGACTAATGAATGGCGTCCGAAACGTTTGAATATAACATTCGGGGAAAATGACTGAAACTTTTCCACTGCATCCGACTCAACAGGGATGCTCCAAGTCGTATGGTTGAAGTAATAGTTACAAAATAATACATACAATAGATGCTTAAGGTAAAAGTAATGAGTTAAAAAAAATGGTAAAGCTTGATACAGAAAATTATTACTTTTTTCACAGACTGAAAGGGGAAGGCTCAAAAAGGATATATTCAAAGTAAATGATGTGCCAAATAAAATAAAAAGTATGATTACTCATACATGAAATGTCATAGTGATGAATTATTGTAACAGTTCATGAAATATGATGATAGTAAATAATTACAAAACTTATATAACTCAAGATAATGTTCCACTTTTGTTTCAATGAAATTTAAAGCAAGATTTATATGGATGAATGTGAAAAGATTCCATTACAGGAAATAATAGTCTTCTTTATTATACATAGGTTTGCAAAAAAAAATAAAGAGAGAGAGAGAGAGAGAGAGAGAGAGAGAGAGAGAGAGAGAGAGAGAGAGAGAGAGAGAGAGAGAGAGAGAGAGAGAGAGAGAGTTCTGTGTGTTGTCCTTCCTTGTTAAAAAAAAAATTAAAACTTTTTGAAGAAAATGTCTCCCTAGTTTGAAATACTATAAAATTAAATAATCCATGCGTACTCATCAAGTCTTCCATTTTCCATTTTGATTGGTAGCTCCTATAATAAAAAAAATTACTGTAGTAGCGGCTGGTTCCTTCCCCAAATAATACCGAATCTTTACATGGAATAATTCAAAGGTAAAACTCCTGCAGTCCATTAAACCTCAAAATATGGTCTCACTTACATACGTTGATGAAACGTCTTCTCTCTGGGATAACAGTTGGGGAGATTTGAATAAGTTTTTATAAATCTCAGTGCACAAGTTCCAAAGATTAGATTTAAAACTACCTCAAATGGACCGAAAATCACACTTTTCTTTATGTTAATTTTGGCCATGAAGGAGGAGCCAAAATGTGTATAACATTTGATGTTTCTTTCACACTTTTCTAGTTGTCATGATTTTTAAAATAGGGTTAAGACTGAGTGCGACCTTTCTCTCAGAGATCTAAACTAATTCAATCCTCATATATTATCGACGGAACCACCAAGCCGGTCAGTAAGATGGGCAACTTCCTGCAGCTTTGCCTTCAGCAGTTATGGAGAATTCTGATCTCCAAGTATTTAAGCGAGGAGCAAATTCATTTCTGTTCTCTTCTGACGTCTCCTGAATTCAAGTGTATCAGTTTTATTTTCTATTCCCTCATATCTGTCTGTCTCTTACTTTTTCGTATAGCTTGTCTATCTCAGCAGGCTGATTCCCCTTTGGAGCCCTCTTTGGGTTATAGTCTGTTGACTCTGTCCATAAGGGTTTTCAGCTGACGATTTAAAGAATGAAAGGCAGCTTACGAACAAACATACTTTAGCAATGGACTTACTCCCATGATTTGAGTTCACCTAAGATGCTACTGAACGTCTCATATCAGAAAATCTGTCGCTAATCACAGCCGTAGACCTAAAGATGAGACAAAGTAATTTATGCGCTTTATGATATTCTATACAGTACCTTGAGTAAATTCCCATCTGTGAGAGGAAATCCGATTCACAGAGAGTAAAGTAATATGAACCGCAGGTTAGGTTAGGGACTTCCGGCAAGTGAAATTCATTTCGTAATACCAGTTTGAAAGAGGTCACGATTGCTTTTCAGAGCGATTATTATCCGTAAAGGAGGAATATTCTGGAACCAGTAGTTGTGACTCAGAAACGGTTTCAAAATATGTCAGAAAGTTCCTAAAAATGGGATTATGTGGCTGAGTTGATTATTGATTTAATGAATATATATATATATATATATATATATATATATATATATATATATATATATATATATATATATATATATATATATATATATATATATATATATATATATATATGTGTGTGTGTGTGTGTGTGTGTGTGTGTGTGTGTGTGTATGTGCGTGTGTGTGTTTGTATGTATGTATATGTGTGTGATTCTATAGGAATTATTTATTAAACATCATAAGCTTGCAAATTTAAATTCACAGCTCCTCCGTATGACAGTACGTACCCGTTCCCCTTATTCATTTTCCTTTCCACGACTGCAATCGCCGTTTGCCATATGGAGAGAGAGAGAGAGTTACTGGAAAGGAAGCAACATTGGTTAATAAGATAAATAACCGTACTGAACTCCTGTTGTTTCCGAGACTTTCAAGGCTGTTTATTTTATTTTTATAACAATATCCTTAGACACTGTAACATACTGTCATGTCTGATATATGTTTCAATTTTGCAGGTATTAGACAAAGTGCTGCCTGTGCCAAAACGACACTACGGAGAGACTTCAACAAGCTGATTACCATCGCTTCCCTAACAGCAATGGCTACAAGACTCTGCAAAAGAACATTCCTGTACTGTGTGAACTTAGTGATCTTCCCATACCAATCAATCCTGCTGGGATAAATGAAGGCAATCTTGGCATAGAGGAGACACTAAAGAGAAATGACGCAAAGTACTACCCCAGTTGTTTCTTGACGTTCAGTAACACAAAAGTGGAGAGAGCAAGAAAAAGGAGAGAGGGTGCGGCAGAGGGCCTTAGAAAAAACGAAGAAAGGACCAAAAAGTAGCACATCAACACAAAAAAGAATATTGTTTCATCTGTGAAAAGGAGGACACTTGGGAAAATTTGAGGCATGCATCAACAATGCAGACTGGTGTATCACTAAAGGAGCTTGTGCTGACTTTGAGTGACAGCAAACTGCAAGGCAACCTTAGTGGCCCTGCTGTAGTTGCCCAAGAGCTGAAATATCATCTGCATTGCTACATAGGTCTGCAAATCAAAGCTCGTTTAAAATCAGAAGAAAGGAGGCTGGAGAACAGTGACAGTAACAGTGGATATCCATTCTCTTTCTCTGAACTACTTGCTTACTTACATGTAGAGTAAGTATACCTTAGTTTTACCAGACCACTGAGCTGATTAACAGCTCTCCTAGGGCTGGCCCGAAGGATTAGACTTATTTAACGTGGCTAAGAACCAATTAATTACTTAGCAAAGGGACCTACAGATTATTGTGGAATCCGAACCACATTTATAGCGAGAAATGAATTTCTATCACCAGAAATAAATTCCTCTAACTCTTCATTAGCCAGGCGGAGAGGCGAATTTGGGCCTAGCGAGTTTCCAGGCCACAACTCTACCGACTCGCCCAACGAAGAGCTGCTTACTTACATGAAACCGGGAACGCTGCTGGTGCTGATCAAGTGACTGTATTCCGACTAACTGATCTAACAAAAATGAACTGTGAACAGCTTGTTCAGTTAAGTGTAGCAGAGCCAAATGTGAATGCTACTAGGCTAAAGGAGAGGATCTTGTTCCATGCTCCAGAGGTAGAGGCATATAAGAGTGGAAGAGATGTGATAATAGCTTTCCAAAAAGACATTGGACCAGTTCTATATTCAGACATGATAAACTATGATGAAGCCATACTTATCTCGAAAACTGCTGATATACTCAGGAAAAAGATGCTCCAATGCTCCAGCTCATACAGTGGAAAGTTTGATAACCAGTACTTAAATTCAAGTGTCCCTCCAGAGCTGCAACATTTTGTCACCTGTTTTGCCCACAGATCAGTTATCAAGTCACAAATGGAAAGTGGTGTGTCTAAAGCTGATGTTGCAATGGCTCATCTGCTACAGTTTAACTGCTGTTCCAAGAAAAAACTCACAGCTACAAGTTACAAAGACTCGAAGAAGAGAGAACCACCTTTACCTGTTTACTTGGGATTGTCACTGTATTCAAGGACTCGGAAAAAACAGCTAGTGGACACACTGTTTGAACATGGATTGTGTGTCCCATTGGATCGCATACTTGAAATATCAAACCAGTTGGGTGAAGCTGTTGTTAGTCAGTATGTTGAAGATGACATAGTGTGTCCACCACAGATGAGGTGCAGTGTGTTCACACTTGCGGCTGTAGCTAACATTGACCATGACCCAAAAGCAAACAACAGCAAGAACATCATTCTATGAGGCAAGTATTTCTCTGTTCCATAGTACTGCAAGAGGAGAGCCTCAAGCAGAACTGGTTCTAAAGAAAAAGATAACAAAAAATTCCAGAGCTCCAAGAAAACTACACGAAAGTAAAACCAGCTTTTCTGGAGAAGTGCTTTGTGCTTCCGTCGGGTGACATTCCCACTCTACCTGCAGCGACGAATCTAAAACCTGAGTATGACTGGTTGCAGTCAGTAACTTTTACAGAAGTCTATGACAATACCATTAGAGTCACATGGTCATCACACAATCCTCAACTAGTGAAAGATCCGCAGTTTGGCATGGATATGTCTGCTCTTGTGCCATTATTAAGAGACCATTCTAACGAGGTGTCAACTATAAAGCATGCATTGGACAAAGACAAAGACATTATACGTCACTTAAATCCAAGTCAGAGTCTAGTTCTGGCAGTAGATCAGCTACTGTTTGCACTGGCAAAGCAGATTCAGTGGAAGTGGTCACAAATGTACGGCAGTTTTGTCATACTAGTGGGTTCACTGCACATTGAGATGGCTGCTTTAAAAGTAGCTGGTAGTTTGCTCAAAGACAGTGGGTGGACAACAGCAAATGAAGAAGCTGGCATTGCAACCTCTGGCACAGTTGAGTCTTTCTTGTCTGCCACTAGTGTAACAAAAACAAGAAGAGTACATCAGGTAACAGCCTGCAGTTTGTATCAGCTAAAGAAAAGGGCATATAAGGCAAGTGATGAGCCTAGGAGCTTTGTTGATTGCTGTGCCAAACGACAAGCTCAGGAGCCCCAGTTCTGGTACTGGAGCATGGTGCTCAGACTGGAAGTAATCATCCAGGGTGGGAGATTCCATAGGGTACATTGCCTCACTGAATATCTTGATGCCATACTTCTTTGCCATTGACAACACCCATTATGCAAGATGGCTGTCTGTGCACATCAATGATATTCTGAAGCTGCCTGAGGCCAATCCATCTGTCAATGAAGAGTTTGCAGCAGGAAGGTTTGTGATCCACAAGACGAAAAGACCATTCTCTGCCATCAGAGTGGATCAAGCCCATGGGCAAAATACTGCTCTAATCAAGGGAGATGGAGGAGCTGTAGGTATCATGGAAAATGAGTCTGCCTTGCTAAGACGGATGGTGTCAGGGCCAGAGATATGTCACCTTGTTGGGGAATATGATGAGTTATCAAAAAGCAGGCAGTGTACCGATGCATCACACCGTGAACACGCTCCTTCTGTCCAAAAGGCATTCCTGGAAAATGTGCAGTCTTGTAAAACAGTGGAAGAGTTCGGAAAGCCATTCTTGGACGAAACATCCTCTGAGCTGCTGACACCGGATTCCAAAGATGTATTGTACAGTAATGCGGTTGATGCTTTGAAGAACTACATTCCTGAAGGAACGAAGCAGTTTGAGTGGTTTATATCTGAATGTAGAAAATGTATACCATACTCTGAAGCAGAAGAACTTCAAAATATTTGACAGACCCAGAACACAGACTGCAAAGAAGCTGGGGAATGCTGTGAAACAAGACTGCCCAGAAAATCATGTTTGCAGAAAAGAACAGACACTATGATGCAATCCTGCCCACATGAGGAGCTCTTATCCAGCACGTCCGACGAGCTACATATCAGGCGGGGCACATATGGGGCCAGGCTCTCCAGACGAAGTCAGCATTGCCATCACCTATCACCTGGGGGTGGAAAAATAATGACGATGGCACATTCACTACTCACTGGACTGAACTAAGAACCATAGCAGAACAATGCCAAGAACTTAAAAAGTGCCAATGCAAAACTGAGTGTGCAGGACATTGCACATGCAAGAAGTCAGCCCTTCCTTGTACTTCCCTTTGTGCCTGTCCATGCATTTGATTGATGATGAAACCTGTATAACCTGAATATAAGGCTATTTGTGTAAAATATTGCAAAATAAATAACACTTAATAAGAGAAAACTTATTTCCTGTCTATCGCAATTATTAATTTTTAATGTTGGACGCCATCTTGGATTTTGGCCGCCATTTTCGATTTTCACGTTGGCAATCATGCCTGTCTTAAAGAGTATGTTTTAAACTATAGGTGCCAGACTGCATATTTGTATCATCTTTTGAAGGATTTTTCTACCATCGTCTTCACTATAAGCCAAATAAGTAATTTAGTTTAAAATTGTTTTCACCCTCTTATTGATCATTTCACCCTCTTATTGATTTAATTTTAAGTACAGCGATGATAAAGCAGAGGCAGAATTAGGAGAAACCAAGTAACTTCTTTAGTAATAGAAATGAAGTGCATAAAATGCCTAAATTTATGACCTATGAAGTATGAAAAATAGAAACTTTCTTTGTAAAATCTTCTGCTGAAACTCCATACTAATAGAGTCAACAGAAAATCGGTCAGCAGAGTAACAGAAAAAGGCAATAAATATATAAATATGAGGGAATAGACAATCAAATTGATACACATGAAATTCAGGAGAAATAGCGGAGAGCAGGAATGAATTTGCTCCTTGCTTAAATATTTGGAGATCAAAGGGCTCCACAACCGTATTAGGCAAACTATTCTACAGCATAGTTGTAGCTGGCTAAAATTTCTGACAAACTGAGTAATATTATCACCATATTATTTTCATCTCATCAGAATGATGACAGTAAAGTTGGTGGTGAAAGCCCGAATTGTGAACGAGATATTAGTGTTGTACTCACAGGAAAAATAAAACATAATGAGAAGTTCAGGACCTTTTGAAATAAGTAAATCTCAGAGGTCACTATTAAGTATAGCCAGAAATGTACTCAACTACAAACATACGGGGTCATAATTTTTTACTTGGTGGAAAATCTTATTTTTCTCACATCAGAAACAGTCCGCTTCTCTAAAATGCTTGGACAAGGTTCTTCAATGCTATATGACCTGGGAAAACTTCTCACGGCGATTTTCTTTTCTTAATGTTACAGACAGAATATTGTTCAAGAGCAGATCTAAAACCATATTGGGTTCTTGGGGTATTTGTGTTTTCCAAGTGGCTGTAATATGAGAAAAAATTTATCTGCCATGTTTACCAGAGAGATACTTTGGAGATTAAAAAATAATTCCGAAATATATCAGACTTATACTAACAGCATAATTTTTTTTTTGTCGTAGGCCAAGTCCAAAACAACAACTACCTACCATCTTGGAGTCTATAGTCACAAAAAAAATACCGTACCGTCGTTAAACACTCAGACTTCTACAAGTACAATTGTTTATAGTTTAGCACGGGCAACTAGTTTCCGCACCTTGTTTTTTTTATGTATGCAAGTTAGCCTCTATCTTTCTTAAGTATGAACTCCTTCGATCATGTGAGTCTGTCTGTGAATATGGTGTTTATTGTTAAGTGATTTTATTTAGGTTATTTTTAAGTGATTTTACTGCCTAAATAACAGTTAATATATTGAATTACCACACAGTGTTTTCGATGTAGGATGAATATGTAATACTAATGTTCGCAAAATATTTTCATAGCCTTCAAAATGCGACTTCATATGTGTAGCAAAACTTTGGCATTAAAAATAATCTCTTAAAGGACCAAGATGTCTTTCCCTACCATTTCCATCGTGATGTTTATTATGAGCTCCAGCTCCGACCCTCACGTGTTGGTATATATATACAGTATATATACGAGTATATATATATATATATATATATATATATATATATATATATATATATATAATATAATATATATATATATATATATATATATATATATATATGAAGTTTTTATCACATCACCGTGATTCATATACAAGCATTAAGCTACAAACGTCCTTTAATATCCAATTCGCTCTACCTCGGAAATAATATATTTTCATATATGTTACCGAAGGGGAATTTTTTAGTTGATAATAAGTACGCCGTCCCGTGGGCTCGAACCAACGAAGGACAGGAACTCAGGACTACAGGCACGCATTAAACCCGCGCGGCCACAAGATAGGTATAAGTGGATATCAGCTCCCATGTATAAATCACCCGTCGAACTCAAGTGTTTGTATTTGGAGACGATATCCACCCACCTCTGCCATGTTAACCGTGTAATGCGTTTGTCGCACGCAGCCATATTATGAAGTTTTTATCACATCACCGTGATTCATATACAAGCATTAAGCTACAAACGTCCTTTAATATCCAATTCGCTCTACCTCGGAAATAATATATTTTCATATATGTTATCGAAGGGGAATTTTTTAGTTGATAATAAGTACGCCGTCCCGTGGGCTCGAACCAACGAAGGACAGGAACTCAGGACTACAGGGACGCATTAATCCACACGGCCACATGAGAGGTATAAGTGGATATCGGCTCCCTTGTACAAATCACCCGTCGAACTCAGGTGTTTGTATTTGGAGACGATATCCACCTGAGTTCGACGGGTGATTTGTACATGGGAGCTGATATCCACTTATACCTATCTTGTGGCCGCGCGGGTTAATGCGTCCCTGTAGTCCTGAGTTCTTGTCCTTCGCTGGTTCGAGCCCACGCGACGGCGTACTTATTATCAACTAAAAAATTCCCCTTCGGTAACATATATGAAAATATATTATTTCCGAGGTAGAGCGAATTGGATATTAAAGGACGTTTGTAGCTTAATGCTTGTATATGAATCACGGTGATGTGATAAAAAACTTCATAATATGGCTGCGTGCGACAAACGCATTACACGGTCAACATGGCAGAGGTGGGTGGATATCGTCTCCAAATACAAACACCTGAGTTCGACGGGTGATTTGTACATGGGAGCCGATATCCACTTATACCTCTCTTGTGGCCGCGCGGGTTAATGCGTCCCTGTAGTCCTGAGTTCCTGTCCTTCGTTGGTTCGAGCCCACGGGACGGCGTACTTATTATCAACTAAAAAATTCCCCTTCGGTAACATATATGAAAATATTTTATTTCCGAGGTAGAGCGAATTGGATATTAAAGGACGTTTGTAGCTTAATGCTTGTATATGAATCACGGTGATGTGATAAAAACTTCATAATATGGCTGCGTGCGACAAACGCATTACACGGTCAACACGGCAGAGGTGGGTGGATATCGTCTCCAAATACAAACACCTGAGTTCGACGGATGATTTGTACATGGGAGCCGATATCCACTTATACCTCTCTTGTGGCCGCGTGGGTTAATGCGTCCCTGTAGTCTTGAGTTCCTGTCCTTCGTTGGTTCGAGCCCACAGGGTGGCGTACTTATTATCAACTAAAAAATTCCCCTTCGGTAACAATATGAAAATATATTATTTCCGAGGTAGAGCGAATTGGATATTAAAGGACGTTTGTAGCTTAATGCTTGTATATGAATCACGGTGATGTGATAAAAACTTCATAATATGGCTGCGTGAGACAAACGCATTACACGGTCAACATGGCAGAGGTGGGTGGATATCGTCTCCAAATACAAACACCTGAGTTCGACGGGTGATTTGTACATGGCAGCCGATATCCACTTATACCTCTCTTGTGGCCGCACGGGTTAATGCATCTCTGTAGTCCTGAGTTCCTGTCCTTCGTTGGTTCGAGCCCACGGGACGGCGTACTTATTATCAACTAAAAAAATTCCCCTTCGGTAACATATATGAAAATATATTATTTCCGAGGTAGAGCGAATTGGATATTAAAGGACGTTTGTAGCTTAATGCTTGTATATGAATCACGGTGATGTGATAAAAACTTCATAATATGGCTGCGTGCGACAAACACATTACACGGTCAACATGGGCAGAGGTGGGTGGATATCGTCTCCAAATACAAACTCCTGAGTTCGACGGGTGATTTGTACATGGGAGCCGATATCCACTTATACCTCTCTTGTGGCCGCGCGGGTTAATGCGTCCCTGTAGTCCTGAGTTCCTGTCCTTCGTTGGTTCGAGCCCATGGGATGGCATACTTATTATCAACTAAAAAATTCCCCATCGGTAACATATATGAAAATACATTATTTCCGAGGTAGAGCGAATTTGATATTAAAGGACGTGTGTAGCTTAATGCTTGTATATGAATCACGGTGATGTGATAAAAACTTCATAATATGACTGCGTGCGACAAACGTATTACACGGTCACATTGCAGAGGTGGGTGGATATCGTCTCCAAATACAAACACCTGAGTGCGACGGGTGATTTGTACATGGCAGCCGATATCCACTTATACCTCTTTTGTGGCTGCACTGGTTAATGCGTCCCTGTAGTCCTGAGTTCCTGTCCTTCGTTGGTTCGAGCCCACGGGACGGCGTACTTATTATCAACTAAAAAATTCCCCTTCGGTAACATATATGAAAATATATTATTTCCGAGGTAGAGCGAATTGGATAATAAAAGACGTTTGTAGCTTAATGATTATATATATATATATATATATATATATATATATATATATATATATATATATATATATATATATATATATATATATATATATATACTGAACTACCTGAATACGTATAATATATATATATATATCTATATATATATATATATATATATATATATATATATATATATATATATATATATATAATATATTCATATAAATATATATATATATATTATATATATACTGAACTACCTGAATACGTATAATATATATATATATATCATATATATATATATATATATATATATATATATATATATAACATATATATATATAATTATATATATATATATATATATATATATATATATATATATATATATACACATATTATATATATGTATATATACATATATAATATATATATGTATATAGGTAGGTAGATGGATAGATAGATAGACAGACAGTTATATGTGTGTGTCGACTATCAGAAAATTCAGTCTAACTTTATTGACTATAACCTAAGCCACTCATCTCGAATAAATGCAGACTGAGGCTTCAAGCGTCAGGCCGTATCACTTTTCCTCAGTCTTCTATGCTCAATCTTGCATCTCCTTTGTCAAAACGTTTATTTCCCTCAGAGTAAGCTTCGTTGGCCTTGCTCTCTCCCTTCCAATTTACCTGTCAACCTCAGGACTGATCTTAAAGCCAGTCCTATCCTGTACGATTATTCCCTTGGCTGCGGGTCTTAGATTCCTCTGAGGAAAGAAAAGCACTGATGCCTAAGGATAAGACTTGATATCGATTTAAGAAGCTGAAAATGATTCATTAAAATTGCGTTTATAATGTACTTTTAACCCTGTGGATATAAATGACACTTTAACACTTTCAAAAGTTAGTCATAAAATTTTTTTTTACAAAAGATAAACCCTATTTATATGGGACAAGCCTACAAGATCCATTAATTTGAAAGTCAAGCTTACTAAGAATAAGGTGCTCATTTGGATGGAATTACAAAAAATAATAGGAAATGCAAAGAGATCAGTTATTAGAACATAAAAATTATAATACAACATGAACTGTTTTAGGATAGTAAAGCATTGCATCTTCACTTGCACCTTTGCACAACCTCCTCAGAGAGGCTGATGCACAGTCCAACGGAGTGAGAAATAAAACCTTCTGGAACTAGATCATCTCAATCACTCAGAATTCACTGTACCTTGGGAATGACTTATTCCCTCAGAAAACTTTAGTACTCCAAACTGACCAGTTAGGAACACAAACCTACCAATCTATCGGTAAGCAGGTCTTTCGTCTGCAGGTTGATTTTCCGTTTATGTACATATTTTTGGGGGACATTTATCTTTTTAATCTTCTTTGTTCTGAATTCAGTCCAGTTAAAGAGAACTTTTTAGAAAAAATCGGAAATCCCTATCATTTTTATCTCTTTCTATGTTCACAGTGGCTTTTCTTAAGACAAAATCACAGCAAAGTGCGGTGAATGTAGTTGTCTTTTCTAAATCTTCGAATCTTTTCATCTCTAAATCTAGAAATGACATTTCAAGGGGATCTATAACATAGTGAAGTCTAATTCAAAAGGTAAATAGCAATTGTGCGACAACAATATTTTTGCATTATGGCACACATTCCCCTGAATTCACTTGACAGATCCCGAACTACTTATACGGAATTAATGTCGTTTATGCTTGCTATTCTGCACTTTTAATTCTATTATTCTTATTACATAATCCTGTCAATTGA
>JANJGK010000017.1:7664738-7697846 GCA_039081455.1 Macrobrachium rosenbergii | reverse complement strand
GGCTCAAGAAATTAAATACATAAGAAAAATAGGGACAGATTTATGTTATCCTTCACATATACTAGATATTTGTTATAATAAAGCCCACATAAAGCTTTTTAGTGAAAGTTACATGGAGAAAGTGGTTTCGAAAACATAAAATCATTGTTAAAATCACTGTTAAAATCTTTTAATGTCAACCTCGTTTTTTCCAATAGTAACACACTAAAAGGAATGTTAATAAAAAATAGCCCTAAAGAAAACAACAACATAATAATATATAAAATTCCATGTTCGAACTGCCCCTCTTTTTATATTGGCCAATCTAGCAAAAATTTAGATGTGCGCATTAAGCAACATAAGTATTCAGTCAAAACTGGACAAATATCTAATGCTATATTCATTCATGTAAGTGACAACTCTCACAGGACAAATTGGACTGAAAGTTCAGTAATTGCCAGATCGAAAGATTTCTCTTCAAGAAATCTTTGGGAGTCTGCTATTATACAGCTTACTTCCAGCTGTAATTTTAACCTTAGCCCTGGCATGTATTATTTGGACCCCTGTATTAGAAAAATGTTCAAGAATGACCTAAAGATAAAATCACTGACTTAATTACAAATTAGTTACCTTATATATATTTTCTATGTATTCGTATCTTTAATATGATTTTTTATTTGTAAAAATGTTCATCTTGCAAAAATTTTAATTGTTTACAAAAAAAGAGAATTATTTTGTTGTACTAACATTTTTTGGCGGTCAGTCACCGCCTTGTGTAATCTTTTAATTGTCCTGTCCCTGCTTCTGAACGGTTGATCCCAATACTTTGTAAAACCTCTTCAATATTTAACCATGTTTTGGCAGTTCTACTAATTCTTCAATTGTGTTGGATTCCAGGTACATATTTTTTCCTTTGTAATCCCCATCTGTCATTTACATGAGCTTTCTTTGTAAACTTACTTTTATATTTCTTCAGTCTGCTAAGTAAAGGATGACAGTTGAAAGGCCTCGCAGCACTCCAGTGTTTCTCTTTCCTTTCGTGGATTTTGTGTTTATATATATATATATATATATATATATATATATATATATATATATATATATATATATATATATATATATATATATATATACATACTGGCAATCATCAGAACATTTCATGGGTATATGAAGAATTACAACAGCAAATAATGCAACATTTGGCATTTATATTAACCAGTTTCACCTCCTGATACACACACATACACACACATATATATATATATATATATATATATATATATATATATATATATATATATATATATATTTATATATATATATATATATGTGTGTGTGTGTGTGTGTTTGTGTGTGTATGCCGGGTCTATGATCTCCCCTCAGCAGTTTTATTTCCTGTTTAAAGACTTTTATCCTTCTCAAGGATGCAATTGGTTCTCCCGCAGTGAAAACTGTTAAAGAAAACCCCATCTAATTCTATAGGATCCCTTTCTTTATGTCTTTTTCTTTCTCTTTGAAAGTTATACAAAAATGAAAGCCTTTGTTCTTACCGTGACGTAATCCTGGGTCTTATACTTCTTTTAGTTTTCTGAAAAGAAATCTATTGTGCCGGCTTTGTCTGTCCTTCCTCACTTTTTTCTGTCTGCACTTTTTTCTGCCCGTCCTCATATCTTTAAAACTACTGAGGCTAGAGGGCTGCAAATTTGTATGTTGATCATCCACCCTCCAATCATCAAAATCCTCAATTGCAGCCCTCTAGCCTCAGTAGTTTTTATTTTATTTAAGGTTAAAGTTAGCCATAATCTTGCTTCTGGCAACTATATAGGATAGACCACCACCGAGCTGTGGCTAAAGTTTCCTGGTCCGAGGCTCATACAGCATTACACAGAGGTTACCGAAAGATAGATCTATTTTCGGCGGCCTTGATTGCATGTTGTAGCGGCTGTACAGAAAACTGGGCCCCTAACTGCAATCCCTTCCGTTCTTTTTACTGTACCTCCATTCATATTCTCTTTCTTCCATCTTACCTTCCGCCCTCTCCTAACAAAGGTTTCAAAGTGGAGTTGACAAGTTTTCATCCTGTTTTACCTTTAAATTTTTTTACTCAGTTTCCCTTTCAGAGCTGAATGACCTCTTTGGTCCCAGCGCTTGGCCTCTGGCCTAAATGCTGTCATTCATTCCTGTCGAAACAATGATAATAGTCTCTTGTTGCTATGAAGAGGTTGAAGTGTTTTCTTTCTCCTTGTGCCGGCAGATTCTCAACTGCATTCCTGGTGCTTGTGAGGATGATTTACTTCTAGAATTTCTTAATAAAATGGTGTTTATATCAATCAAATTCTCAGCCATCACTGTTTCAAAAACCTTAGGAGCAAGAATTTATTGTCACTGATTACTTATTCGGTAAGATGAAATTAATAACGTAAACCGTCCTTTAATCCTCTAGTCCTTTAGAGTTTACAGCCCTCATTCTCTCTCTCTCTCTCTCTCTCTCTCTCTCTCTCTCTCTCTCTCTCTCTCTCTCCTGTGGGGGAAAGGGTCTTCACTGTGAAGACGTCTTTCATTTACGAGGCGACCGAACGCGCCCACAAAAACCCTGATAAACAGGTGGAGCTCTAAGCACATCACTGATTAAGGAAGAACAAACAGTCCTTTCATTTGGGCGCGTCATTCAGGCAAGAAATGAACATCGAGATTTCTCCAGAGTATTCGCGTCGGTCTTCCTCAACATCATTTCGTGAAGAAAGGAAATTCTCTAGAAACGACGAAGTCTTTCATCTGGAAAGAGAATCGAGGCGTGGAATCAAAAACGACGAAACAAAGATGCGAGGAATTTTCGATGCTGTCTGCCAAATTTCGGTAAAGACGTCATGTTTACGATCAGTAGGTAGACAGTCAGACAGATTTATAAATATGGAATATGTTGGATGGTATCTTTTTTTTCATTCGTAAACTGATAAAGGGGTTTTTATATCAGTTGATAGTCTCCATAACTTTTTCATCAAAGATTTTCTTTTTTTTTTTCTGACAGGCATTTGCGTCATGAACAGGGTATATAAAAAAAAAGAAGAATAAATAGGAAATTCAGGTGGAATAAACATGGATATCATAAAATCCATTTTCGATGAGTACTTTTGTTTGTAAACGGAATGATAATTTACGAAATGTAAAGATAAAGTAAGATTTTATTGCAATCATGTCATACAGTCTTTTTTCTCATTAGGGTAGTTCAGCTTGCATTCCTTTCAATATGGTTTCCTTGGAGCTTTGGGTTACTAATGTTTGGGTATCTCATTATGATTATCATTGCTTTTTATGTGATTGTTATTGCTGACGTTACCCCTCTAGGGAAGTCATCCTGATAAATTCAGGTGCGTTAAAACTATCCGTAACTCATCTCGTATATTTGTGACCTTAAACAGCTCTGCATGATACTGTAACTGAATAAGACTCATACACAGTTCTCCATATTTTATTATTTGATCAATGCAATTAATAATTCTCTCACTATATTTAAAAAATAGGCATGTAAATGGGAATACCTTCAGGGTGAATTTTCCATAACACTATATCTTTTGCAGGACGGGCTTTTAGGGCCAATACCCAAATTTCCTTTCCATTTTCTGGAAAGGAGATGGTTGGTCTTTGTAAAATATATTCAGCCTCCCTTCATTCGAAATGTAAAAGAGGAAAATGAAAAAGGAAGAGAAATAGAAAGAGGCCATATCCCACGACAAAGTAGACGTTTGAATTGTCATGGATGGGATATATTCACGGTGTAAATGAACCGTCAATATTTCAAAGGACGTTTTATAGGCTGGTCGTACTCGTTGCGGGTTTTCAGTGGTGACTGATGACATTTAGGCTGTCAAAAAAAAAAAAAAAAAAAAAAAAAAGCACTGGGGAACTTTTGGCTGATGTTCAGCGCTCAAGGCAGTAAAAAGAGGGAGTTGGAGTGGCTGGACATCAAGATAAAGAGATCAAGAAAATAAAGGAAATGGAGTGCAACGATCTCAATGGTTTTTGCATTCTGTGAATCATTTGATGACGGGACTGATCAACTTATGAATTATTAAGTGCTTTAGATAGTAATAATAAAGCACTTATTCCAGTATCGTCCTTCATACTTCCAGTTTGTTTTAAGGATTTTTTCGCTTCATTGTAATCTCTGTTGATTGTAATTCCTTTTGACTAAAGATGGTTGAAAAATTGTAATTTTATTATAACACTCTGTAAACCTATACTAAATCTTTTTGTTAAGGAATGGTTCTTGATCCCAATAAAACATAAATATTAATTTAGCCTCAAGTTCTCTGTAACTTTAGCGGGAACCATTACCTGTCAAAAGTTCTCTGCATGAATCCAAACATTCAGTTTTAGATGAATATTTCTCTCTTAAAGATTATAAAGAGGCACACTCTCAACGTATCTCATAAAATCATAACGGCTTGGCAAAAGGCAAGAGATTCAGGAACCCTAAAAATCAATCCTTCATCCTTCATCTTGAAACAGACCTAAAAATTAGACTGAAAAATAGCACAAAGAAAATCGAAAATAAATACATCTAGTAATGATCTTCTAATCTACATGTTGCCATACAAAGTAAGTCTATGCCTCCAGGTATATTGCATGGAATGGGATCACTTCTTAAAGAGCCCTGTTTGATAACACTGTCTTAGTTATCATAAGCCTACCGTTTATGCCAGACTTGTTGATAATATTCGAGATCATACAAAGTGACCAAGAGTCTTTCCAATTTTCTATAGAAACAGTGTGTAAACATGAAGGCCTCTGTACTTCAGCTGTCCCAATAATTCATGCTGTTTCCTTTAAAGTGTCCAGAGTTACTGATTAAAGGTTAAGGACATTGCTGTAGTAATGATTTTGTCCTCACTACTGTAAACAAAAAAGCATCCCATCATCAAGATTAAGAAAATTTGAAATTCACGACTTCAATCATGGCATAAAACCTAAACCACTTACAATTTACGACACGAAACTTGACTTTTTTTTCAATATTTGGTGACCAACACGCAAGAATACAGTGTAGTTGTATTGCTGCTGAATACGACAGTAAAATCATATGAAGGTTCACTTTGCGTCCACCTATTTTAATATCAGGCTCACTTAGTAAGTATAAGGATATCTGTCCGCTAAGAACTTGTCTTAGTCTCACGACGTTTACAAATACACTGGTTATCCTCCTAATGAGTGAGTGTTGTTGCAAAATTGCTTTTCATCTCATGCATTTAATCATTGAATGTACCAGCTATAAACTCTGGATAGGTTCAATTCTATGTGGAAACCGTTTCATAAAAAAAAAAGAACTCGTTTCTCCCAGGTGTTCAACAGGTCGGCCTGTCCAGAAAACGAGGTCCAAAATGACTCCCATGGAGAAGGGAAATGGATGCGCAATGTCCATCTTTCACGGAAAAATGCTGTGGGAGGAAATTAACGACCGTCAGATAGCTGAATTTCACTCAACACAAACACCTTAAAACTCGGGGAGATTTTCTCTTGATATTTTCATCCATGGTTGACATAAAATAGAAAAAACTGAATGAGAAGCTTTAAGCATTCATTATAAATAAAGAGTGGATATGGTCAAGGGACGTTTTTAACGTTACATTTATCCGTGTAAATGTTTTCCTTTCATTCTCTGTCGTTTTCCAAGCACCAGTCGTTCAGATAAATGACGGTCAAAGGACCGTTAACCTGTTTGCACAACGGTGACAGCCCCATTACCATACTGAATAGTGGGCATGTCCTTTTTTGAGAGGACGTTACAGGAAAACGCTCCTGCTTTTGCTTTTTCATACTTTTGTAATAGATATAGTAGCATAACATCGTGGCCCTATATGTGAGTGTAGGTACGGGATGAGTAAGAGGCAACGTCTCGCTACTTACTAACTTATTTTCACAAATTTCTGACAAGACAAATTTCCGCAAGCAGAAAAGTAGTATCTAACCATAGAGCAAGAAAGACATAAATTTCCAGTCAGGTGTGTTTTCTCACACCTGGAAAACAGTTGATAATTCTTTGTACAAAATAAGGAAAGTCCAACATTACAAATGGTTCAATATCCCTACAGTACTCCCCCCACAAATGTCGACTTATGGAGATGAACCGTTGTCTGGAAAATACGCTGGTTTTAGTCTGTTGATCGAGACCCATGTAGTTTTTCCTTCTACTGACATCTGGTAGCACTTGTCTCTACGTTGTGGAATTCGGTGAGGGCCAGAGTAGGTGGGAGAAAGAGGGAGCCGATGCGCATCTATTCTGATAAATGCGAAATTTGTCTGATCCAATTCTTCCGGGACATATGCTTTTTTTGGCTGGTTCGTGCGTTGTTTTTGATGGCATGATTTGTTCCACTGCTCTAAGGACGCCAGAGGGGGTCGTTGGTTGTGTTGGGTCTTGAAAGACGTCTACTGGAATTACGAATGTCTGTAGAGTGCTTCCGCTGGCAATGCGTTGAATGCTGAGTCGGGGGAAGTTCTTAGTCCCAGTAAAATCCACGGCAACTCTTTTCTCCATCTTCCGACTTGACACTTGGTGGTGAGCGCTGCTTTTAGGGAGCGATGGAGGCGCTCAACCATGCCATTTGTTTCTGGGTTGCAGGCTGCTGTGTGATTTACTTTGGTTCTGAGACTGGTGGCGAGGGAGTGCCAAAGGGAGGGTGTAAAGTTAGCCCCCAGGTTGCTGGTGATGTATTATGGAACTCTGTGCTGACTGACCAGTTTATTAATGTTCTTGCACAATTTTCGGCCGTCTGCTGCTTGATGGGCACTGCCTCCGGCCATCTGATGTTTCGGTCGATTATTGTGAAGAGGTATCTGTACCCCTCAGAGGGCGGTAGGGGGCCCACGATATCAACATGAATGTGGGTGAGGCGACGATCAGTTGTGCTGAAATCCCCTGTTCCTGACTCTGTATGCCTTGTGACTTTGGATGTTTGGCAGGGAAGACATTCTCTAGTCCATTTTTTTGTCTATTTTCATGGCCTGCCAAATGTAATGTTCTGACAGGATATGGGCGGTGGAGCAGCCTAATGGGTGTGCTAGGCCATGGGCGAGATTGAAAGCCTTCTTCCTCAATACCAATGGTAAATAGGGGTGAGGGCATCTGGTACTTGTCTCGTAGGCGATGGTTGTGTGTTCATCATCTATTGTGAAATCCTCCACATGAGGGCAGGATTCTCCCGCTGGAGTCGCTGAAGTTCCACATCCTTCTGGACAGCATTGACAGTGTTTCTGGATAGGGTGTCTGCAATGTTGTTGGAGGATCCCTTCAGGTATCTGATCATGTAAGAATATTCTGAAATTGCAGACAGGTGACGCTGCTGATGCACCGACCAACAGTCTGCCTTTTTTGTGAAGGCATGGACCAAGGGCTGATGGTCCACCTGCACTATGAACTGCCATCCTTCTAGCATGTGCCAGAAATGTCGGATGGCGTAGTCGACTGCTAGCAACTCTCTGTTGAACATGGAGGATTTTTGTTCAGCGGCCTAGAGCTTTTTGCTGAAGAATGCCAAGGAACGACTGCCTCCGCCTGTTTCCTGTTCAAGTACGGTGCCCATCACTGTTACTGGCATCAGTAGTCAGGGTTAGTAACCTGTGGGGAGAGGGGACATTAAAGTTACGACAGAACTAAGTGTATTTTTGGCTAATTGAAAAGCATTTTCCTGCTTGTCAGACCAAGTCAATGATTTTGGTTTTCTTTTTAAACATTCGTATAAAGGTGACATTATTTTGGCAAGGTTGGGTATAAAACAATGGTAGAAGTTTATCATGCCAGCAAATTATTGGAGTGATTTGATGTTCTTTGGTCTTGGGAATTTGGTGACGGCTTGGTTCTTCATCTCCAGGGGTTTTATTCCTTTGAGGTTTATTTGCTGGCCGAGAAATTCTATTGTGCTTTGGGCCCATTCACATTTATCTTGTTGGACTACTAGTCCATTTTCTTCTAGTTTCTGTAGGACTTGCCTTATGTCCTTGATGTGCTGTTTGTAGCTGGGACTGATAATTAGAATATCGTCAACATAAATGACTCAGCAGGGTAATTCTCCGAGGATTCTGTCCATAAGTTGCTGGAAAGTCTCTCCTGCATTTTGGAGACTGAAACCTCTGTAGTTGAAAGTGAATGTCACAAACAGGGTGATGATGGCTGTTTTTTCTATATCTCCTTTTGCTACTGGGACCTGGTAGTACCCATTCAGGAGGTCGATTTTTGTAAATACTCTGGCTCCTTCCAACTGGTTTGTTGTGTCAGCGGTGTTATGCAGAGGTTACCTGTCTGGTTTCGTCTTGATGCCGAGCCATCTGTAGTCGCTGCAGGGCTATCATGTACCGTCTGCTTTAGGTTACCATGTGGAGGGGTGGGGGATGCCCATGGGCAGGAGGCTTTCTGGGAAATTTCTGGCTCTTCCATGTCGTGAAATAATTGTTTGGCGTATGCAAATTTGTCTGGGCCAAACATCTGAAGCGTTGGGGGACTAGGGGGCCCTCAGTGACAATGTGTTGTTTGAGTTCATGCTTTGCGGGGCTGGTAAGGTCATGCAGGAGGGTGTCTTGAAATATTTCAGGGAATTCCTGAAGGAGTTGATGGATCTCTGGTCCCATTGTGTTCTTTTCTGCTGCTACTGGAGTGATGGGAGCTATCGGGCCATCTCTTGGAACCAGCTGGTGTCTGGCTACATCCACTAGCATGTTGTTGGCCTTCAGGAAATCTGCTCCGAGCAGTGGGACTGTAATGTCTGCCATGATGAATTTCCAGGTGCACAGTTTGCTGCTGAATAATAAGTTCATTGTTCAGCTTCCATAAATCTTGAGCAGGGCGCCGATGGCAGTGGATACCTGGAGAGTGCTGGGGGTGGAGTTGAGGCTTTAATGCGGGTTGGCTGACAAGAATGACTTCCACAAATCTGTGTCGACAAGGAATTGTGTATTATGTCTCGTTTGTTGGTACCTGGAAAAAAGACAATGAAAGGCAGACTCGTTTCCTCTTACAAGGCAGCCGGTCTGCTAATTGCTGACGATTTATTGTTTGGGCCACTACTGCGATCCTCCTGCAAGTGTTTTGATAGCAGACAGCCGTTCTCACATTTTTGGGCCTCAGTCCCGAATTCCCAGTGGAAGAAACATATTCCCTTTGGTTGCTCCTCTTTTTTGGTTTTGTTCTCCCTCCTGTAGCATCAGGAGTGGTGTATGGGAGTGGTGAAGTCCTCTGGCTCGCTGTGTTTGACTGTCCAGCTTTGATGCTGTGGTTCAGGGGTGGCTGCTACTACAGGTGGTTGAGAGGGTTCCAATGATGTCTGGGCCAGATGCACTGCGTCCTCTGTTCTAAGAAACTCGTCGAGGGGCATGGTGATTGCGTTGGGTATTGTGTTGACTGTTCAGCAAGGCAGCTTCGTTAGAAGGACATCTCTCACCAGATCTATCTTCGTTTCTGGTTGACTATCTGCGGCAGAAACTATTATTAACCCCCATTGTCTAGGAATTTCCTAGCTATGAGGGCAGAGGACATGCCAAAAGACGACCTCAGGTGCTTTTTCAATGTCTCATATGTGATGATGGTTAGTTGTTCCACTAGCCATTCTGTGATTTGCTCAAATACGTTGTCCGGCAGGAACTCGAGGATGGCATCGGCTTCACGTGATGATGCCGTGATCTTCTTGGATCTGAAGATGGTGTCCTCTCTGAAAAACCAGACCTCTGGGTTGTACATCGTGAACGGAGGCAGGCTGATGGATTCTGCAGTGGTGTTGTCATTGGTTGAGCTGGCTGTGTCGGTCATCTTCGGGTCACCAGTGTATGTACGGGATGAGTAAGGGGCAGCTTCTTGGTACTTACTGATTTATTTTCACACATTTCTGACAAGACATAAACTTCTGCAAGCAGAAAAGTACTGTCTAACCTTAGGGAAAGAAAGACATAAATTTCCAGTCAGGTGCATTTTCTCACACCTTGAAAACGGCTAATAATTCTTAGCACAAAATAAGGAAAGTTCTCCATTATAGATGGTTTGATAGCTTGAAGAATTTTACATTTAGGTTTTACACATGATCTACTACAGTATTACTTCTAAAAATAAATGAAAACGATCATCATGGGCTTGTGCTGTCTGGTGAAAGTTGGAGATCTGGTTTTGGCATGGGGATGCCTGGAGGGCCCAATCGAGGCCCTACAGGAGTGTCCTGATTTTGCCTGGATAAGTTATGTTTGTAGTTATGTTCTCCCTAATTAGTGTTTGTGAGATTACGCGAGAGCTAAAGAGTCGAATGTGTTGAAACTTAGTGGCATTAAAATATCTTCAGAAAAAAAAAAGCTCTCCATCAATTTTCATCAAGTTCTATTTACCTGTTAAACATGCATCTTTTGGGGAATATTTTTTGCTTAATGAATTATTCATCTTAACTTCCCAACTTTCCCTTACATTTTAGGTACAGTTATCACCAAAGCCTTGAATCTGAGTTGGAAATAAATAAACAAGTTATACATTTTACTACAGCTAAAATAGACCCTTCCCCATCAAGGTACCATTGTGTTTATTTCTTTTTTAGATTGGAGTTCATAAAACGGATCTACTGGCCATGTTTACTAAGTATAAATGCATTTTTTTAATTGACACATTCATCTTTGAACATCTCGATAACCTTCAACTTTTCAGAGACATTAGGAGACGTTTACTTGTATCTGGATTAGACAGATCTATGTCAGTGTATATATATATATATATATATATATATATATATATATATATATATATATATATATATATATATATATATATATACACATATATAATATATATCTATATATACATATACATATATATATATATATATATATATATATATATATATATATATATATATATATATATATATATATATATATATACATATATATATATATATATATATATATATATATATATATATATATATATATATATATATATATATATATATATATATATATATATACATGTATATATATACACACATACAACTATCTAGTCACAATTACCATAACTAAATGTATTTTCAACAGCCAGAGTGCCCCTTAATTTGTTGATTTATTCACAAGTTGTTCATGCGTTAATCACTGCAAGTCTTTAATTTGAGTGAAGAATAAATTAAGAACTTGTGGTGGGATTTGAACCAGTGCAATTGATGTTTAGGTGAGGCTTATCTACCAAGTCTTTTTGTAAAGAACCAAATAAGTCTAATGCCGCTTATACACAGACATAAATCTGTCCAATCCAGATACATGCAAAATGTCTCCTAATCCCTTCCGAAAAGTTGAAGGTCATCGCGATGTTTAAAGGCTAATTTGGAGATTAAATCATGCCATAAAAACATGAACATAAATTTATATATATATATATATATATATATATATATATATATATATATATATATATATATATATATATATATATATATATATATATATATATACATATATATATATACACACACACATATATACATGTGTGTGTGTGTGTACAGACATGGGCAACCCTGCTTCATTAACATTCCCGTTGCTTTTGACACTAGGTTCATTCCAGGAAGGCTGGGAGGTACCTTTCATTTATTTGCAGTCTACCGCAGTCAGATTGAGTGACAGGGTATTCATAAGACCCAAGTGAATGTCAAAGGTCTCCCTAGGTTCCGCAGAAGTTGCATCAACCATGTTCTAGGGAAATAACGGTGTAAGTAAATATAGGGATACGATTGCGTGCATATGAGAACGAATGCGATGAATAAGAAACTCTTAAATATTATGAATAGTTGTAAGTCTCCAGTGGATTATTTTTTTTTCGTTCATGCTGGTTTTCAAAGACATCTAAATTACATTATTCACTAAGCTAACAAAGGAGATGAAGTGTATAGAAAAAAATAAATAGAGTTCCTTTCAAATTAAGCGTAGGGAAAAATCCCAGAATGAGAATATCGTATTTGAGAACTAAATCAGTTTCTTTTCCATTGACAATTAAGAAATCTGTCGTACAAAGAAAACGTTACTCATGATTACGAACGTTTTTGACTTAAACATGCGAAAAATATTCTCAATAATCAAGAAAATGAATCATTAAGGGAAATTGTTAACAAATGTCTGTTTTTTTTTACACACACACACACACACACACACACACTCTCTCTCTCTCCCCACTGAGTAGAACGACTGAATCGTCTAGTGGTGCACATGAAGAGGTATTGAGATCCATCTTTGCCATCGTATCATAGTATTTCATCCGTTGCTGCTCTTTAGGCGTGTATATAATATAATATATATATATATATATATATATATATATATATATATATATATATATATATATATATATATATATATATATATATATATATATATATATATATATATATGTATGTATGTTTGTGTGTGTGCGTGCCTAAAGAGCAGCAACGGATGAAATACTATACGATGGCAAAGATGGATCTCAATACCTCTTCATGTACACCACTAGACGATTCAGTCGTTCTACTCAGTGGAGAGAGAGAGAGAGAGAGTGTGTGTGTAACCAAAACAAGACATTTTTTTTACAATTTCCCTTAATGATTCATTTTCTCGATTAATAAGAATATTTTTCGACGGGTTTCTTAATTTTCAATGGAAAAGAAGCTGATTTACTTAGCAAATACGATCTTCTCATACTTGGATTTTTCCAGCTCTTAATTTAAAAGGAACTCCATTCATTTTTTTCTATACACCTCATCTCCTCTCGTTAGCTCAGTGAACAAAGATAATTTAGATGTCTTTGAAAACCAGCATGAACGAAAAAAATCATCCACTGGAGACTTACAGCTATTCATAATGTTCAAGAGTTTCTTTTTCATCGCATTCCTTCTCATATGCATGCATTCGTATCCCTATATTTACTTACTCCGTCATTTCCCTAGAATATTGTTGATGCAACTTCTGCGGAGCCGAGGGAGACCTTTGACATTCACTTGGGTCTTCTGAATACCCTGTCACTCAATCTGACTGCGGTAGACTGCAAATAAATGAAAGGAATCTCCCAGCCCTCCTGGAATGAAGCTACTGTCAAAAGCAACGGGAATGTTAGTGAAGCTGGGTTGCCCGGTTTGTAAATGTTAGGGGTAAGAATGTCCCCACCCACCCACCCCAAAAAAAAAAGGATGTGGAAAAATAAATAGCGCAACGATAAATCGTTTTTAATGGACAACGGCCTTGCAAATTGCAAAGGCACTTTCTTTTCAGGTGAAAAGAAGTGTATTAAATATTATTTAGTAAAATATCACCTCATGGAAAGAAAAATACTTACTCTACGATTTTATCTTAAATAAATGTTCCCAACAAAATAAATTTCATTTTGGGACTTCCCCGATCAAACTCAATCATGCCAAAAAGAAAAATGGACTTTAATGGCTACGAAGCAGTACTGAAGAGAATAAGCAGCATACAATCAGAGAGGTCGAAAGACCGATACCCGAAATAACGCCTATAGAATCAGGAGGGGAAGTGCAGAGAGAGAGAGAGAGAGAGAGAGAGAGAGAGAGAGAGAGAGAGAGAGAGAGAGAGAGAGAGAGAGAGAGAGAGAGAGAGAGAGAGAGTAGATAACTACATTTCTTTGCAACGAGTGCTTATACCTATGAATTCTAGCTCTGCGGCGATTCAGTACCACCTTGCAGGCTGGAAAAGCAAACCATCATGGTTCTAAGAGGGCTCATTTCTCTATTCACCTGACCTAAACACCTAACGAGCAAGCATGGTGTAAAAAAAACAAGGATGCTACCATTCTCCATTCAAAAACTAATATGATCAGAAGGCTAAGGCCTTCAGAATCAGAGTGATATTTTCCATTTGATAATCTGAATAAAAGTAAACATTTATTTATTATCACTTTTTCCCTATACCTTGTCTCTCTCCACAGGCTGATTGCTCTCTGGAGTCATCTTGGGGATTTATAGTCTGTTGACTCTTCCCATTATAGTTTTCAACTAAAGAAAAAGAAGCAAAGAAGAAAAAAAGAAAGAAAGACTGTTAGTAACAGAAGTAATGTCTGAATGAGAAGAGCTAAATGGAATGGAAAGAAGGTAATCAGACTAACTTGTAGATGGAATATTAAGTATCCTTTTGCTATGAATGGCACTTACGCCATGATATTAAGGGAATAACAGGCCTTATGTTGACCTTTGTACTTGGAATAATCTAAGCGAAAGTCTTCAGTTTTGTAACCTAAAGAAAGACATGAAGAAAAATAAATATATGTTGATGCTGAATTATAAAGGCAACCGGCATAAAAAAAGACTACAAATAAAGGTTAATCCCAAGATGAATGCCGAAGTAGGTCACCAAAGCGCTGAATGTGCAAGAATGTTTCTGGAATTCCATGCTACTGTTGTTTCTGCAAAATCAGAGACAGATAGACATAAACAGATGAATCGAATAATTGACTGGTTAATGAGATTAATGGTTTTAATTACAGAAGTCACTGATCCCACTAAACTATGGTGTGCATACTACGAACTGAAAAATTGGTGATAAAATGCATAAATAGATTGTAATAAGAAATCACAAATATGCACGTGATTTGTTTATCAGCTGAAGCTACTCGAAACATGTAAAAAGAAACGACAGTTAACTATACGACTTTCGTTTAATTAACACATCTTTGTGCCCCGAAGATGTGAAAGTACGTAGCGCTGTCTTTTTTTCCCTTTTTACTTTTCTTGTGGCTTAATCTGATAAATATATACAGAGAGAGAGAGAGAGAGAGAGAGAGAGAGAGAGAGAGAGAGAGAGAGAGAGAGAGAGAGAGAGAGAGAGAGAGATCCCAGTGGTCTTTATGAGCATAAATACCTTAACCAAAGAAGCGTAAAATGGATCAGAGAGGACCAAATTTCCAGCGAACTCGCGCGAACGGGCTCCAAAACTCTCACGTGTGGAGCCAGGATTCTTGAAAAGAATTACATACCAAATATAATGTCTTTTTATATTACAGTATTATTAGTATTAATATCTAGAAGGTAAACCATATTCATAGGGAACAAGCCTGCAAGGGTCACTGATTTAAAATTCAAGTTTTCAAAGAATATGGTGCTCATTTGAAAGAAGTTACAAAAGATAATGGAAAATATAGAGAAATACATAGATGATTTTCTGGACATCCTTTAATCCCTGGGGAAAAGGCCGTTTGAAAAAATTACACCGCCAACAGAATATTCACTCCCCCTCCCTCATAAATACAGCTTCGTTATACTGAATGTGTTTTCCAGACATCAAGTAAGTATGTACTCATGGTATCTTTGCTCTCAGACTAAAATAATTACCATCCTGGTTCTCGTAAATATTACTTAATTTTCAAACGCTTCCTACAAAGAGCAAGAGAGAGAGAGAGAGAGAGAGAGAGAGAGAGAGAGAGAGAGAGAGAGAGAGAGAGAGAGAGAGAGAGAGAGAGAGAGAGAGAGAGTTCTGGCTCATCATATAGGCTAAGAAAAACATGAAGAGAAGACCGTGAAACAAATCGTTGAAAAAGGGAGAGAAAGGAAACCGCACAAGGTCTCCAGAAACAACAGCAGGACTGAAGGGAATAAATTGGGTCTCAGTGGAGGCGATTCTTGTAGAACTCAGGTGAAAGGGTTTGGATGCCCTTGCGTTGGAAGCAAGTATTCCTGAAAGATGGTTTTGAATATGATTTTGTATTGGTTTGGCCATATAAATAGGAATATTTTGATGTAGAATACAGAATCATTTTCTTTATAACATCTGATGTTTTGATTCAATATATGTAGTGTTTTAGGAACATTTCTCTCTCGCTATTACTTCTCGAAAGTAACATTTTTTTTCCAAAGACATTCCTCTATTTGGCTAATGCCTGTAGGAGGCATTAGTCAAAAATAAGAACTTTGATTATATTCGTGTAATAATTTTATGTGTATATATATACATACATACATACATACATATATATATATATATATTTATATATATATATATATATATATATATATATATATATATATATATATATATATATATATATATATATATATATATATATATATATATATATATGCATGGGAAACCATCTGAAAAGCATATATTATATATGGAATAGATTATTTTAAGTTACTTGGGCATCAGATTTCAAAAGATGAGACAGAAGATGTATGGTTACAAGCAATGAATGATAAAGAGAACGAACACAATAAAAAAAAAGGGAAAGAACACGGTTAAAAAAATGGCATTATTTTCTGGGAAAATTCAAAACATTACAAATTTTAATGGCAACAAAATATTACCTGTGTTGTTGGCTTCATGTAGTATAAGTGCCCTTCTCCTAGCGTCAGGTAACCTGAGATACTCAACTAAATTGGGAGGGCCTATCGATCAGGTCCATTATTACCCCCGGGACACCAACAGACTGACACAAGACCCTTTAACGTGATTGAAATTCTTTATGCGATATCTACCAGGGACACTCACCCACGCACACACTAAAATCTTAAAGAGAAGAAGCACCTAGATCATCTCGGAAAAGGAAATTTGGTTGGTGTTTATTTAATTTAATAATACGTAATGTAGACCACACACACACACACATATATATACATACATACATACATACATATATATATATATATATATATATATATATATATATATATATATATATATATATATATATATATATATATATATATATATATATGTAAGCAAGGCAAGGGAGAATGTTTCGTATTATATGTTTTGTGAAAAACGTCGATGTTAGACTGAAATTAACAGCAAAAGTCTGAAAATTGCTGAACATGGCAATCGGATAAATTCCTTACTTTATCAGCAGTCATTACGTGGATATAATACATCCAAAGAAGCATCAAAAGTACCAGAGCTGAAGGCCGCAAAATCAGTAAATCGCAGGTAAAAGGCTGCAAGATTTGTAGTCTCAGATAAAAGACTGCAGGATTTGTAGTACTCCAGGCAAAAGGCTGCAGTACTTGTTGTATCGCTGGTAAAATGATTCAGGGTTTGCAGTCTCTCAGGTAAAAAACTGCAGGATCTGCAGTACACCCGGTAAAAGGCCACAGGAATTGTAGTATCACTGGTGAAGGTTGCATGAATCTTTGCATCGGAGGTAAAAGGCTGCAGTAATTGTTGTACCGCTGGTAAAATGGTTCAGGGTTTGTAGTCTCTCGGGTAAAAGGCTGCAGGATCTGAAGTACTCCAGGTAAAAGGCTGCATGTTTGTTATGTCACAGTTAAAGGTTGCAGGATTTTTGTATCACAGGTAAAGGATACAGAACTAAATTATCCCAGGTAAAGGCAACAGGATTCGTTGTTTCGTTGATGAAAACCTGTGAATCTGCTAAATCGAAGGTAAAGGTTTGGAGGATTTGTGGAAATGTAGGCAAAATCAAAGCGTTCCAGGAAATAGTCTTGAAGAAATTACGGATTAGGTGCAATCACAGAAAAAAACGAAATTATGATATAGATTGTTGTGTGTGTTAAGCTTCTATTCTTTTTTCTTGCAATAAACATTTGTTATTTTCTCTCAGTGTACTGTCATTAAGAATTGTTTGATAAACAAATTGTGACACTGTATAACCTATTTTATATTCCATTTTCCCAACTTTATTGACTTGTTAGGCAATTACAAGAGAGAATAATATGCCATCGTGTCGATTAATGTCTGTAAAAGCCTGCCCTTATTTCTGTTAACTATACGTTAAGAAAGTACTATCCTCACTCCAGTGCCTTCTTTATTATCTGTTTACAGTTCCCCTTACCTATTATCCAGATCAAGGTCAGGCAACAACGAAAATGGCGTACACAATGCTTTTCCCCGAGCGTCCAAAAACTCAGTGTGACATGGTTGCATCCAAATGCCTCCGGAATATCAGTGGCGCTTACTTGTATACCCCCGGGCTTCGAAATTATGGTGTTTCTGTGATGCTTCCTTACACTATTTCCTCTCTTGACACTGTTTTTAGTGTTGAGTATTTTATGTTGAATTTCTGCTTCCGGGATTTTGTTTTCTTATTGTTTGATTTGTAACTGATGGTCGTTGCCTAATATATCTCTTTCTGAAACTTCATATTTCACCATTATTCGACTCTGTATTATGGAATCATCATTACCACTATCATGATTCTGGTGAAACTTCGTAGGTAGACTATTATCTTCAAACATTTTTTTCACTTTCCAACGTCAACTATCACTAGAAGTTCTATCCTTTAGATCTCTGTAACCGTGATATTTAGAGACTTCTGATCTTCAGATTTCAATGTACAGTGTTACATACCTAGTCTACACCTTGGCTCATTCTAGTCTTCTCTATGTTTGATATATTTCAGTAATGAATTTAGCATTTCAGTTATTAGAGGTTCACATGTGAAGTGTTGACATTTTTAAATATAAAACATCTCACAAAATAAGAATATATTGCACGATGCTTTTATGGTATATATATATATATATATATATATATATATATATATATATATATATATATATATATATATATATATATATATATATATATATATATAAACGTATAAGCTGTGATTTATTCGCTCGTCTTTCTGATTTTTAACGAATCCTGGTTTGACTCAGGGGTAACTAGTAAGAATGAACTATTAAGTTACTTAATGGAACAAAAATCATGATTTTAACAGTTTTTATAGTTGTGAAAAATATTGATGCAGTCTTGTTTGCATAAATAATCTTCCAATATTTCATTTCTTGATGTAATTGTCTCCCAAGCGTTTGAAACTATTTTTCTTAATTATCATGCTCTGATAAACCTAAGAACCGATGAAGATAATTTAATTGGACGTTTATTCGGGAAGAAGGTTAACAGTAAAGCCTTTTAATTCAGATAGACTTTTGTATCCTCTCTCACTTTACAGTAAAAGAGCCTTCATTATTCAAACGACTTTCATCTAGCTCTTTACACCAGCGTGCCAACAAAAACAGGATTCGACAGATTAAAAACACACGTCATCTCTGTGTAAAAAAAAGAACACAAGGTTTGTTCACTATTCCAGTGTTTCATTGAAGTAAGATTATTTCGGGAATAAAGGAATTCTCTGAAAAGGGATTGAAAAAAACAATTGACAGAGTCTACAGCATCGGATTCAACGGTTTTATTGTTCTGTTTCATCTTTATACTCTACCTCTATAATTTCCAAAATCTAGTCAGTTGAAAGATTCTCTTCAAAATATGCATAAGTAATAAGATATTTCCATTCCAGTCCTCACAGCTTACAGCTTGTTTAAGTTCTACATACCATTGTTGACGAAATCATTCTGATTCGCTAATATATGGTAGTTCATAATCTTTACATGGGATAATATAGATTTATTCATTGAGGCTTTTTATACTTATGAAATTAAATGAGTTGCTGTCAGCTCCTGAGTTATTGCTAATCCTTAACAAATTCATAACTCCCTCAGAAGTAGGACAAAGGATCTCCCTGACCTCTATGGACTGAGGTTTGATCTGCTGACTGGACATCACAGAAAGGGCTCCCTGATATTGACACAGGATATTCATGTAGCATGAGCGAGGTTCCGGGCTCTTACTCTGTTACTGTTATTTTGGATCTGACGTTTTCCACCTATGTCAGGTAACTGGGGTGTTTTTTACCCTGCTTTTTCAGAAAGGATACTATGAAGGTTTCTTGTCCTACTTTTCACTTACCGAAGGCTCTAAAAACAGTAGCTCTTTTTAAAAATCAGGAGGAGCTTTGAAACGTGTTTTTATTTTTTTGCATGAAATAACGAATTACTTTTAGGATTATATAAGCTTATTAGGTATGTAAAGGTTAGTGTTTAGATTCATGATTGTATATAAATCACGGTGTGATATATATATATATATATATATATATATATATATATATATATATATATATATATATATATATATATATATATATATATATATATATAAAGTATACCTCAGTTGCTCTTCCTTGGGCGAGTCGGTAGAGTTGTGGCCTTGCACTCGCTAGGCCCGAGTTCGACTCTCCGGCCGGCTAATGAAGAGTTAGAGAGATTCATTTCTGGTGATAGAAATTCATTTCTCACTATAGTGTGGTTCGGATTCCACAATAAGCTGTAGGTCTCGTTGCTAAGTAACCAATTGGTCCTTAGCCACTTAGACTTATTTTATGTGGCTAAGAACCCATTTGTTAATTAGCAACGGGACCTACAGCTTATTGTGGAATCCGAACCTCATTATATATATATATCTGTATATATATGTATATTTGGGTGTGTATGTGTGTATATATATATATATATATATATATATATATATATATATATATATATATATATATATATATATATATATATATATATATATATATATATATATATGTGTGTGTGTGTGTGTGTGTATACATACATATATGCACACATACACACACAAATATGCATATATATACAGTATATATATACATATATATATATATATATATATA
This sequence comes from Macrobrachium rosenbergii, assembly GCA_039081455.1. Lineage (NCBI taxonomy): Eukaryota > Metazoa > Arthropoda > Malacostraca > Decapoda > Palaemonidae > Macrobrachium > Macrobrachium rosenbergii. Next base: position 7,677,385 of record JANJGK010000017.1, on the reverse strand, counting down.
TATATATATATATATATATATATATATATTATATATATATATATATATATATATATATATATATATATATATATATATATATATATATATATCACATATTTAGAAAATTCGTCTCTTCAGCCCATTAGCTAGGAACTTAAATTTAATGGAGGCTGGAGGAGAACCCCACTAGGGGGGTGGACATATGTAGAAGTCCTACTCCATATCGTATGATTTTGGGGGACAATGCTGACGCCTTAACCCCTGCATCGTACGATTTTGTGTGATAGAAAGACGTTAGGGACAGAAAGACCAGTCAGGACCGTATTTGGGCTGCTATGGTGACCCTTAGTAGACTTGCTATAAGATCTACTTCCCTTCGACCTTTGTGCTGGCTGTTATTGTCTTCCAGATCGACTGATTTCCTTGTGCCCAGCCCTAGAAATCGAATACAAACATCTCGACGACCTCGCTCGTCACTCCTTGTCGGACCGCCAAAGCATTAAGGTGGTGCGGTCTCTCTCCCTTTTATACTGGCCATGTGTCAGAACTTCTGCAGCCGAAATTCATCCTTTGCAAGCGAGCATCATGCACAGAAACAATAAGGTATGTCTTGAAGTTGCAATTAATGCCAGATTCTTTCCCTTCTCATGAATTTCTCTCCATTTTTAGTATTTCCAACATTTCATTCTCCTAAAAAAAAGCCCCTTTGTTTCCCACAGCCTAGCACACACATTTGCCCTCTTGACTTGTTACAAGCTTAAATTAGATTAGTTCTGTGATAATAATTGGAGCATTCCCACCATAGTGTTACCATGTGCTAATTAAATCTAATTGATAATTTCCTCCGTCGTGCATAAGTAATTTCATGTGAGAGAAAGTCATTAGATCTGAATGCTAACATGGAATTCTTTTCCAGAATCCTGTTATCTGGCTCTTCGAGTGGTCTGCCCCTGCCCTAGTGAACCAAATAGCTTAGACGTTTAACTGCCATCTTGCTACGTGCAAGTCGTCTGACTATCAGCAGTCCAGTGGCCCTTGACACAGTCCCCCCTTTGCCTTCACATTGCACTAAAACTTATAATTATCAGCCAGTCTCAACAGCAGTGGTTTTCATTTGCAAGTCAAACTCTTTCAGGGTTGTAACCCTTTCAGATTTATTTATTTGCTATGCATAGTCTTTATTGCACATTGTATGTGCCTTGTTTGCTGCTCAGCAACCTCCCATTTCCTTGTTTAAATAGATGTGATATCAAGGTAAGTCAGTTAGTCATTATATTTATTGCTTATATTCTGAGAGTTAGGTGTTGCCCCTAAGGCAAATTACATTTAAAATCAGTTTTCACTCTTTCAACTGGCCTCAGAACATAACAATATATATATATATATATATATATATATATATATATATATATATATATATATATATGTGTGTGTGTGTGTGTGTGTGTGTGTGTGTGTGTGTGTGTGTGTGTGTGTGTGTGTGTGTGTGTGTGTGTCCATTATCAGACGAATGGAGATAGGAGAAAATGCAACTAATGTACTTTTGTGTCAACAAGAAATTCACAGAAAGAAACTGTGAAAAAGTAATCATTCACGTTTCGAGTAGCATGACACCGCTGCTCGTTTTATACATCATCTGTGACCCTGACATGGGTTTCAGTCATTTCCTCATACAGTTATGGCATCCCGAATGGTCTCATTTTTAAACCGGCGCACCGACAGGAGGACTGGCATCAAGCTCATCCAATCAACAGGCGAAAGGTGAGTGTCACTTCTGTCCTCAGCCAATTAAACCCTAGACTGGCACGGATGCCGTCCAGAATTCAAATATCTTTCCCAGAATTCAGGAAAAGCCTTCAGCCGGGATGAATTGTCCCTGTACTGTCCGGTATCAAACGAAAAACCAAAACGTTTCGACAGATATTCGACGATGTTCGTTTGTTCGCTGAACTCAACGCTGCGTGATACAGTATCGATGAAATCATCGAAAGGTTGTACTGCTCTGCCTTCCTTTGTATCGGCAAAATGGTTTTAGACCCGTTTGTTTGGAAGTACCGAGTCAACAGGTCATATCCCGTAAATGAAGATTAGAATATACATTAAATATGTATGTATGTATATATATATATATATATATATATATATATATATATATATATATATATATATATATATATATATATATATATATATATATGTTACTTTTATCCATCTGCATGTTTTATTTCCCTTGCATGATGCATTCGAAGTGCCGAGGTTTTTGTATGTGCAAATATCTTTCATAGAAGCATTACCCCGTTTACAAAGAGGAAACTCTTTCGCACGCTCTTTCATTGAAATTTTTGTATGCTCTCCAGGAAATAATTTTGTTCAATCTTAGTTGGTTTACAGTTTATCTTATTACCTACACAAGGGAGGTTGTGCTTTGGCTATGTCTCTTATATTACGAACGATATCGTTTCCAATATGACAATTTCTTCTATATAATTTTATGTTTTGTTGTGTTTATCTAGCAATATATTGTAGTGGCCCAAAACAATTCTGTTGGTCCTTCTGTAACGCTACGATTTGAAAGTATAGTTAACGTCTTAGTTCACATCTTTACTGTCGCCAAAAATTCTCTCTCTCTCTCTCTCTCTCTCTCTCTCTCTCTCTTCTCTCTCTCTCTCTCTCTCTCTCTCTCTCTCTCTCTCTCTCTCTCTCTCTCTCTCTCTCTCTCTCTCTCTCTCTCTCTCGTTTCCTGAGTCAAACTGTTGCATTGTAATTCTGCACCATAAAAAAACCAATATATCTGTTTTGATTTCTCCACAAAGTGTTTTGGATCTAATTTTCTTTATATCCAGCTTCATGGAGGAGAGAGAGAGAGAGAGAGAGAGAGAGAGAGAGAGAGAGAGAGAGAGAGAGAGAGAGAGAGAGAGAGAGAGAGAGAGAGTTACTCTGGAGCTTGGCTTGATTCATTAGAAAATGTCAATGACAAGTTTTTATTTAGGACAGAGGAACGTCAGAAAAAAAAAAATGGAATTCTTCAAAAAGTTCCAAATCCTTTGATGGAACGAGAGACCCATTAACCTACGGTGATTGATAATAATGGATTGGAAATCAATTTAAACCAAGCAATTTTATCTCCGAGTTGGACAGTATTATGGAAAAGCGAGGTCGCAAAATCATTATGATAAAGGGATGAATGATTAAAAGTCCATCACAGGGTGACAGCTGGTTAACTTTCAATTTCGCGAATGAAAATATAACGTCTTTCGAAAGAGGTTATTGTTAATTAGAAATATATATATATATATATATATATATATATATATATATATATATATATATATATATATATATATATATATATATATATATATATCAAATCATTTAATGAAAAATACAAATTCCATCTGCAAGGCTACGCTATATTGAAAAAGGAAGTTGTGGAAAATAACCTCTGCCCTCGATCCAAATGGTCAGTTCAAGGACCTCGGAATTCCGGCGACGAAAACTAATATTTTCTAATATTTTCCCTCACAGCGGTGCCTGAAAAGATACAAGGACAAGACCGAGAGGTCTCGGGGTCTGTTCTGGGTCACTGGCCCATCCTTCTTCCTCCTATGGTCTCCTTCTCCTCCGGCGGCAGACGCGAGATACCATGACATTCCTACACAAACTCTTTGATCTCCAGACCCTGAACAACGACACTTTTTCTAAACTTTTTCTAAACACCGGAACACGAAAATTTGCTGAAAGATAAAATTTATGGGCGAGGCACCCCATAGCTTTGCTTGGCTCTCTCTCTCTCTCTCTCTCTCTCTCTCTCTCTCTCTCTCTCTCTCTCTCTCTCTCTCTCTCTCTCTCTGATTTAGTGCAGCAGATAATTGCATATTTCATAAGAATCGTTCAGATAGTGAAACAAGCATGAAATTTTGCACAAGTGCTCTTTAAAGTTCCCTCTATCAGAAAAGGGCGCTGGCCACGCAAAAAATTTAATATGGCGGCCAAATTCCAAGATGGCGGCCAGTATCGACAGATTTTGGCTAATTTTTCACTAGAATGGCATGTATTTGCTTCTAGCAATATGGTAAAGCTCTTCCATACTATTTCTTGTGAATATTATGTTTCTGTAGCTTCCCAGTACAGTTTACCTTTAAATATGGGGGCTATATGGCTGCCAAGAAAAGGTAGAAACAATAATTATAATGAGAAATAATGCCCGTTCAACAATTATCGTTTTAAGCATGGATCTTGGTTTCTGTGGTTTTAGATCCTAATGAGGCCATCTCTTTCGAATATCTCATCAATTTTGAAGGAAAATTAAATGTAAAAGAGTGTATGTCTGCACACAACCAGGGCACACTGGTGACATCACTGCTGTGTAACTCAGCATGGGGTTCAGTGCCAGCTAATCCAGCTTTACTAATCCTGTAGTCTTAGACTAGTAGTTGTAGTATAGTTTAGTTTAGTGTCCCAAATGCTTTCTAACAGCCCCAGACCAGCTATAGTTAGATAGCCGCACCTGAATAGACAGGATGTGCCAGCGCGGGAGAGCCGAGCCAAGGGTATGGGGGCTGTACATGATGGTTCATGTACTTACCCGGATGGTGTACAGATCACACGGGACTTAAATGGCACTGGATGAATGATCGGGCTAGGTGTAGGGAGACCGAACCTAGTTGAATCCCATACAGGAATGTGTGCTTTGTTTAAGGTGGTAAAAGGATAACCCCTCGGCCTTAATCAAAAGTGAAATCATGGCAGAATGTGATGCCAATCCAATATTGAGCAGTAGAAAAACAAACTGGAGTTTGTGTTGTCTTTGTCAGAAGGACAAAAGAGGTGAGCACTTGACATCACCTCCAAGTCATCATGTCCTAGACCATGATGGGTACACAATGCTGGCAAGGAACATTCCCATGTTCAGTGAAATTAATGAAATGCCACTGATAATGGATCCAGCAAGGCTGGATGAAGGTGATGGCATAGAGGCCACTCTCAGGAAAAATGCAGCAAAATACCATGTGAACTGTCGCTTGTTGTTTAACAACACTAAACTGGACCGTGCAAGAAAGCGACAATCCAATGACCAGACCAGCAACACTGAGACTAGTCGTGCAAAACTGCGCCGAACCAGTCATGACAATGAAGTTTGCATTTTCTGTGAGAAAGTGGCACCTGCATCTGATCTCAGACAGGCTAGTACTAAGGGCCTTGACTTGAAATTGCGTGAATGTGCAGAGATACTTAGTGATGGCAAGCTCCTTGCTAAGTTGACTGGTGGGGATGTCATTGCACAGGAGTTTAAGTATCACCATGCCTGTCTTTGTGCCCTCTACAACAGAAAAAGGTCCTACCTGAGGAGCCTTGAGAAAGACCAAGGTAGCACTGAGTCAGAATCAGATGTGTATCCACTAGTTCTGTCAGAACTGATGACATACATTGTTGAAAACAACCTTTGTTCAGATGATCCAGTCACATTTCGGCTGGCAGATATTTGCCACCTCTACCAACAACGTCTGGAACAATTAGGTGTAGAGTCACCAAGTGTAAATTCCACGAGACTCAAAGACAAACTTCTGGCAGAAATTCCAGAACTTGAGGCTCATAAATCTGGCAGAGATGTATTACTTGCATTTCAAAAGGATGTGGGAAAAGCACTTGCTCAATCATCTGATCTTTCAGAGGCAGTTATCATTGCTAAAGCAGCAAATATTCTCAGAAAGTCTATACTTGATCATCAGTCACGGTTTGATGGCACATTTTCTGAGGCTTGTGTACGAAATTCTGTGCCTCCTCTCCTGCTCCAGTTTGTAGGGATGGTTGAGCATGGGGCTGACATCAAGTCACAGTTACGATTTGGAGCATCAAAGTCAGACCAGGCCATTGCACAGCTCATGCAGTTCAACTGCTACTCCCGATACAAAGAGGGAGCAACAACTCATAGACACTCCAAAGACAGAGAAACACCATTCCCAGTCTACATGGGACTCTCAGTCTATGCCAAAACCAGGAAGAGAAACCTGGTTGAAATGCTACATCAGTATGGCCTCAGTATCTCTTATGACAGAGTACTGGAGGTCTCTGCACAGTTAGGAGATGCCACAGTTAGCAAATATGTGGAGGAGGGTGTGGTCTGTCCCCCAGTACTGCGAAAAGGGTTGTTCACCACTGCAGTGATGGACAACATCGACCACAACCCATCTGCAACTACTGCCACTACCTCCTTCCATGGAACTAGCATCTCCATATTTCAGCACCCCACCAAGGAGAACACTGGAGAGGTTTGTCATACTTATATATGAAAGATCCAGCACTGCTGGCACTGTGGATGAGGCTAGACTTGATATGTTTGCCAGAAAACAAAGGGCATATGAGGCCATTCCACCAACCAGGGGAGCTCTCCTCCAACACACCAAGCGTGCTGCGTACCAGGCTGGTTGTGTGTGGGGGCAGGCCACCCAGTGTCAGCCACAGCCAGAGAACCCTGCTGAGTGGGGATGGCAAAAGTCTGGTGAAGCATGGCAAGTCCTCTGGACAACCAACTCGCCCTTAGCCAAGAGTAAATGTGGTAGCAAAGCAGGCTGTCGGGAAAGGTGCAAGTGCTACAAGCTGGGTCTTCCCTGCACAGCTCTGTGCACTTGCAAATGTGAAGTCTAGATAAATATTGCCCTCTCTTCAGTAGATAATCTAGCTTGAGCATCCAACGTGTCATGCTATGCCTACCTTCTTATCCTCGAATTTTTCAAAGGTGTAGGTTGAGAGACCTATACATAGATTGGTTGCGTTTAGTCCGTATTTCTCTTCTTTTCTTTTTATGGTTACAGTCTTAGACACAATGTTGTATGTGACCATACCATTACTATTTCAGTTGAAAATAGCATATTAGTTAAACTGTCTGATCACATGAATATACCATTAAATAAAAACAGTTGGTCTCTATGTCTGCTAGCGCTGTGGATAGAAAAAAAAACTTTTATGGCAACCATTTTGTACGCCATCTTGGTTACAATTCATTTAGTAAGGGTTTTCAATAAAATGTGTGGTATGGAACATTTTTATAACCTAAAAGTCGAGGTTTAAAAAAAAAAAAACTGGCATATTCCATCCAATAGATGCTCCCAAACCAGTGAATCTCAACATAGATGGCGGCCATTTTGAAAAATAGCCGCCATCTTGGATTTTCAGGTGGCCAGCGCCCTTTTCTAAGAGAGCGTAGTCTTAGGAATGTTTGTGCCAAATTTCATGCTTGTTTCACTATCTGAACGATTTTTACAGCAATCTGCTGCACTAATTTACAAACACACACACACACATACATATATATATATATATATATATATATATATATATATATATATATATATATATATATATATATATATATATATATATATATATATATATATATATATATATATATATGAGCCTCGATGGCTCGGTCGGTAGAGCAGCAGACTCGGACTTAATAAGAAGTCTGTGTCGTGGGTTCAAATCCGCAGCCGACCGGTCAGAGGGGCAGACACTTTGCTATCTGTGTAGACACCCCGGGATTATGTACTTAATCAAAGGATAGGTTTGCTGAAAGCAAATGGGTGTTACAAACTAATACACACACAAACAAAGCCACTCCAACATCTTCTAAAAAACAGAACAGATGCCTCACAAGTCTCGAACTGTCGGCCTAACCGCTAAGTCTCCTCGCTGCTGGGAGAAAGGGAGCTGGGGATTTGGCACGATACATATACACATTCGCTACCGGGGTCTAAGTGATGTCAGGCAGGGCAACCGATCAAGGCTACGGCCTACCCCAACACCAAATCAAAGTCCTTCAAAAGAAGGCATCGTGCTTAACCCATATGAAAAATGGGAAAAAGCTCGCTAAATGAAGAAAAAAAATTTATATATATACGAGTATATATATATATATATATATATATATATATATATATATATATATATATATATATATATATATATATATATATATATATATATATATATATATATATATATATATATTATATATGTACAGTTGGACACAGGTTTTCCTGTTACACCTTCATGAGAGAGTTAAAAAAATTATATGGTAACAGTGTTTACTGAGGGGGATGGGGGGAGGACTCTTTCCCCGTTATCGAGAGTTCCACCAATTAGCTCTGGAGTTCGTTTAGTGGGAGGAGGTATTAGGTTTGGTTGAAGAAAGACACACACACACAGGGAATGAAAAAAAAAAATCTGAATAGGTTACATCGCTGTATAGAAGATTACTGTCTCACTTTTAATATAAGTTTGTTTATTAAGATTCCATTTAACTTTCAGCCAAGACGTTATTTTACCACCGTGTCTGTTATTATATATGTCATATTCATTACACAATACTTAAAATTTATCAAAATTTTATTGGTATTGGTGAAAATCACGAACATCGTAACAGGATATTTTAACCTTATCACGTAAGCCAAGTTCACAGTATCAGTTGCAGTGCGTTTCCTGCAGATACTATAATAGGCGGCTATAAAGAGAAGTGCAGCAGCACTTGATTGAATATACCCAAAAACTCAGTGGAGGTGTTGAAATTTTCTGACACCGTGGCTTCTCTCTCTCTCTCTCTCTCTCTCTCTCTCTCTCTCTCTCTCTCTCTCTCTCTCTCTCTCTCATATTAGCTAACTCAAAGTGACATGATGTCTTCTAGAAATACCGCTGCGCTAAGTATGCAGTTCTGATATGCCATTAAGACCATCTAATCTTGACTAAACCAATGTATATATATATATATATATATATATATATATATATATATATATATATATATATATATATATATATATATATATATATATATATATATATATATATATATATATATATATATATATATATATATATATATATATATATATATATATATAATTTTGGGCAGAGGGTGGGGTTGGGGATTAAGTTACAGTTGTTAAGCAGTCTTACAGGTTTTGGAATTATAAAACGTAATTCAGACTGAAAACCTTCTTTCTTTTGCTGTACCGATGACCTCAGTCTAGACGGCTTTGCTACAACTGAAATTGGTGGGGTTAAGGTGGGCCAGTTGACACTCCGATGAATGGACGAGAGGTAGTAGATCAAGACGGAATAACATAACGTTATTCCGTCTTGAGGTAGATAATGATCGTGGATAAAATGTATGGTGACGAAAAGTTCCACCTAAAATATTTTCTTGTTTATCTTTAATGCCTGTGTGTTTTTGTAGTATTTCTCCTAGTAGATTTACTGAATACAACAACATTTAAAAGAAGAAAGATGGATTAACTCACTCTTTCTTGTAAATATATAGAAGGAAAAGGAGAGAGAGAGAGGGAGAGAGAGTAGACGTTACTGAAGAGTCAAAATGAAACACAACTTGGGAAAGAGAAAATTCCACAACGAGCAATGGAAAGTGAAGAAGGACTCCCAAACTTGGTGCAAACTTTTAACCATTCCCATATGGTAAAGTTAATTCGTTTGCCAATGATGACAATTATTTACATTTAGAGGTTTCATGTATTCATGGTTGGGTTTGTATTCCCTCTTGAATATACTGTAGAGGTTATTCCCTACACGCCGTTCATTAAAATAATTATTACATGATATGAGTAAACACATCATCTTCTACTTGGCTTATATTTTTTAACATATTGATTGTGATATAAGTTTTAATGTCATACGGACAGAAATCCCTTTCGCTCCTACCATCATTCGTGTGAGGATAAGAGAGAGACGCCTCTATTGTTAAACAACACCTTCAGTCATTTACCTGTCCTTTGTGGAAAGGGCTATTTGGAGAAATGTAGATTGATGATATTATCTTGAGGATTTCTTTTTAGAGAATGTATAAAGAAATCAGGATAGCGAAATTCCCTTTAGATTTTTAACTCCATTTAGGTATCAAATTCACCTTTCTAATAAATAAATTACAATAATCATGACCTGGAGCTAAACCATATGCAGACGTTTGTTTGCAATTTTTTTTACATTGCTTGGATCGGTGCCAAATCATATTACATGGAAGTTCAGAGGACGCCATGGGGTAATCCAAATATACGCACGCAATTTTTACATTTATTTTTAATATTAGTGAGAAGTTCAACCACCTTCCTTCTAGATCACCTCTTGCAATCTGTTTAGCATAGAAGATTCATGGTTTCTGACTATCTACGGTCAGTTGTGGAGGAGCTCCCATTGTGTTCGCCAGTGGTCCATAAGTTGATCTGCTCTCCTCTCCCTCTCAGGCTCCCAACAATTTACCAAATTAGCCCAAATATTCTCTATGGGGTTCATGACTGCACCCTTACTTGGCCAGTCAAGCAATTGCAGATGCTCTCGACCTTGAAACTATTTTTGGACTATTCTGGCGGTATGGATGGGGCAGCGGTCGTGAATGAAAATGACAGGAGCAGGTGGGAAGGAATAATTCCGCTATTGAAGTGAAGGGAGGAAGAAATCCTGACGAATTTCAGTGTATTTTTCACGAGTGAACCTCCCTTCAATCCTGGTGATATCACCCAATGTGAGAAGATCCAGCCCCACATGTTTACGGTGACATGCCCACTCCTGGTCACCTCATAAATGTTTCTTTGGTAATATCTGAAGGGGAAAAATTTAATTTTTTAAAAATTTACGCTTTGCTTTTCATAATTGAGAAAATAATGATATATTGTTTGGGGAAATAAAATACCAAGTAACAAACCTTGCAATAAGTTAAGAATGTTTATTCATCTACAAGGATTAATACCAATACTAGCATCAAATTTCATATGCAATGGTCTGTTATATGGTATTCTTTTATTCAGTAAACATTGTACTCTATATTACTAGTTTGCCTACGTGATTATTCTTAACATTAATAATGCAATTGCTTAATGCCTGAAAGCTGGCCATAGTAGAACTAATGGGGGTTTTCCATGAAGAATTTTTATTTTCACACTTCTCGTGGCAATATAATTCCATTTACAGAAAATACATGGTTATTGACAAAATGATTATCTTTTGATTATAATATTACCCTTGCTTATAATTAGTATGGTTTGACTGCTATTAATGATTATACAACACCTTCTATTATTCGGTCTGCAGTTATGTATTCTGCGGCTACTATATAACTAGTGAAAGACATTTCGTCAGTGAATACAACTCGAGACCAGAATTCCACATTATAGCATTCAACCTGCACAATCCATTGAGATTATAATAAAAGGCTCATATCTTTAAAAACCAACTTCCCACCTGCAAAATATTCATAAAGGCTGCTCGATGAGCAAAAGCCCGTGCTGGTATAAACCCAGATCAATCTCAAACAGCAACAGCATCCTCCACCACAAACTGTTGAGCAAAGGCAAGCCTATCAGCACGATGCCGCTTGGTGAAAAATTCCTTCTTGGCAGGAATTCTACGAGGAATTCCTGCCTCATGCAGACGTCTTCGCGCCGTCATAGCCGAAATATTCAATGGCAGACGTTCACGAATAGCAGTAGTATTGGTAAAAGGATCTTCTGCTGCTGCTCATCGAAAGTCGTCGTTATTGTGACAGGTGGTCGTTCGTGGTGGAGGTCTTCGAACTAAAATAAGTAATTAACATGCAGATAACTAGATAATTAAGATCATTTATAGCCTGCCTACTTATGGGAAAGCTATTTGGTATCCCGGGAAGTAAAAAGAAAGAACAACAAATAGAGAGTTCAACAGGACCAAGGCAACTTTAATTTATGTTTCATAATTTCACAGGTTTATGAGGTTTATAGTTAGAAAAAAATTTCCCAGTCTCAGCGTTGTTGGGGAGACGTAAAGACGCCGTGCAACTGCGAGTAATGAAAGCCCACTTTCTCGTAGAGTGACGATGTGCGCTCGGAGAGCTATATTTTGCTGTTGTCTGTTCATTTGGAGACTATAACGAATACTACTAGTTAATACAGCACCTAAGTCTAGCCATGATTGGGTGACTGAAACTTGTTAGTGTGTAATACGGGTGCTGTGGCAGTAATATCATTATAACTGAACAAAGATACATTAAATCACATGAATACTGGGACTGACTGATTGACTGGCTTTTATCTGACATTGCAACATCTGAGGACGTTACTGTCAGTGATAACGTTTAAAATTCTGTATGTCTTCATAATGATATATTGTTAATTGTCTGTTTGAGACACTGTTTACTAAAGGTGGTGCTGTTCCTCTCTTAACGTGAATTTCACCAATCAGCTCTCGAGCTGTTTTAGTGAATAAGAGGTTGGAAGAGGCAAACTTGATGGTATTGTAAGTATTAATCCTCATAGATGAATAAACAATTTATTGCAAGGGATGTTACTTAGCATTATATTTCCCCAAACGATATATCATTATTTTCCCTGTTACGGAAAGCAACGCGTAAATTGTTAAAAATTCAGATTTTTTCCCTTCAGATACCGCCGAGAAAACATTTACGGGTGGCCAGAAGTGGCAAGTAACTGTGAATGTGTGAGGCTGGATTTCCTTACATGGTATATGTGGTATCACCAGGACTGAAGGGAGTTTCACTAGTGAAAAATACATTGAAATTCTTCAGGATTTCTTCCTCCCTTCACTTCACCAGCTGAATTATCCTTTCCCACCTAGTTCGGTCATTATCATTCACGACCACTGCCCCATCCATACGGCCATAATAGTCC
>JANJGK010000017.1:7652238-7659738 GCA_039081455.1 Macrobrachium rosenbergii | reverse complement strand
TATATGAACAAGAGTAAAAGATGTGGCATATTTCTTCGCCGTCGTTGTTATTTCTGAGTACAGGGGTCATATGTTTTCTAAGATATTTTAAAAAGCAACTTTCAGTTCTATTATATGATATTCTCTTTATGTCAGCCACTATAAAGGGAGCCCAAATGCCCTCACCTCACCTGAGGCCAGGGAAATATATAAATTAGTCTATAATATATCAGGGAATACATCATTTTAGAAAAACGGTTAACCCTTAAAAGGTCAACAACGTCATATGACGTATTGCATAAGTCGTCCCACACAGGTTATCTACGTCATGTGACGTTCTTATATGTTTAAATTTGCGCGCTTTCATAGCTCATTTTCCTGCTTATTAGAAGTCTTGCTGGCCGTTTGCACTGCTCGTCTTCCATTTGTATGAACTGCACGGGGGCGGGGAGGTATGGGTGGCCTACAGGATTGGTGGTAATAACTTTCTGCCACACACCTTCGATTTTGATGAAAGTATATCGGGAATACAGTGATTTTTTTTTTATTTTAATGATTCTATAATGGGACTGACTGTAGAAGAATCAAATCGTTAATTTCATGTTATGAAAGGTGGTAATATATCAAGCGAACACTCAAGGGAACTAGAGTGGTATGACATTACAGTATCAGAAATGAGAAATTTCTTTGCCTTAGTTATGCTTATGGGTACTGTCAGGAAGTGCAATCATCGTGATTGTTGGGTCGCTGATCCTCTCCTGAGAGAGAGAGGCTAAGGTCTCGGAGTAAAGTATTTGTAGGAAACGCACAGCAACCGACACTGTAAACTTGGTTTACGTGATAAGGTTAAAATATCCTGTTATGATGTTCGTGATTTTCGCAAACACCAATGTGACTTAAAAATGTTGATAAATTTCAAGTATTATGTAAGGAATATGACTGATGCATAATAATAGACACGGTGGTAGGTTAACGCCTTAGCCGAAAGTTAAATGGAATCTTAATAAACAAACTTATATTAAAAGCGAGACAGTAATCTTCGTTACATCGATATAAACTGCTCAGATTTTTTTCTTTCTTTGTGTGCGTCTTTCTCCAACCATACCTAATGACTCCTCCCACTAAACGAACTCTAGAGCTTACTGCTGGAAGTCTTGCTAGCAGAGAAAGAGTCCTTCCCCCCCATCCCCCCCAGTAAACACTTTTACCATATAATTTTTCAAAGTCTATCAAGAAGGTGTACCAGGAAAACCTGTGTTCAATTGTACATATAAATATATTACAAACATATGTGTATTTACAGTATATGTATATATAAGTAGGACAACGGTTACAAGTACACAAACAAGACAAATTATATAAGGCAAAAATATCGTAACGAGGAGATTGTAGCTCACTGTAAAATATCTAGGGTATGATATAAATTTCTGCAGGAATCAAAATAGAAAATCCAAGACAGATTCAAGATGACTAATGGGGCCTCTGGACTGGCCAATCTGTACCAAGCGGAAGACGAATTGATGACAAGTTAAAGGCCATTAAGCTATGTTCAGCTTAATGTGACCCATAAACCTCATTTTAATATACAGGTACTTCATTCAACCCTTTCATTTCGTTCGTTGTGACCATGTCCTACCATGATGATGCAAAATTTTAAGAAACTATTGTTAATTTATATTATTTACTTAGTAAGTTAAAACGAGAAAAAACTCGATTAAGTTTGTACACCCTATTGAATGAGAACGGCTCATAACTAATTTTTTCCCCGAGAGTAAAATAAATTGGGAGACCCGGCCATCTTCAATGTAAACTCATTGATTACTTTCGGCACATTCTATTTTGTTTGAATAATTTTCGAATTGTAAGTTAACTATAATTTTCGAAACTCTCTCTCTCTCTCTATCAGAGCTGCACGAAACTGACTCTCTCTCATGAATTGTGTTCTACTCAGTTCGTTTTGGTACCCTAAATTCCTATTACTGACTTTTTATCTCTATGAACGTCCTCGCTCTCTGGAAAGCCTCCTCCCTCCTTCCGTAAGGAGTTTCTTCGGGCGTCTCATTCCTCCATTAAAATGTCAGTCGACGACTCATTTTTTATTTGCCGACGTTTCATGATTCATTAATTCATTAGACTTCCACGTAAGTAACTTTCACCTCAAAGGTCTCAGCTGGCTCCAAAGATCTCTCTCTCTCTCTCTCTCTCTCTCTCTCTCTCTCTCTCTCTCTCTCTCTCTCTCTCTCTCTCTCTCTCTAAAATTCGTGATATCATCAGAACGATCTCCGGAGGTAAAATGCTAATTTAAGGAAATTGTTAGGAAGCCCAGATTGGTGCTTAAATAAAGAAACATTTTGATATATATATATATATATATATATATATATATATATATATATATATATATATATATATATATATATATATATATATTATATATATATATATATGAGAGAGAGAGAGAGAGAGAGAGAGAGAGAGAGAGCAATCCACGACCTAGAGTAAACTTTCCAACACTGATTTTTTTTAATTACTCATTTGCCAAACTGTTATGAAATATATGGGTCCATGAGTGTGCAAGTATCTTATTTCAGCGTCTCTATATAATATAATACTCACTGCACAAGTTTATGTATTCATCAGTTTTCTGCCTGTCTGTCTGTCTTTCTGGCAGTCCTTCACAAATCACTCCCCCCCTTCCCCCCAAAACCCTTTGACGAAACTGATGAAGGCATCAGCGCCGTCAGCCAGATATCTCTTTTTCCCCTCTCGTCGTTGAGCTTCTTGAAATGAGTTTTCCTGCCGTCATCAAAATGGCATTTGGGATCCGCCCTCTCCATTACCATGTAGAAGGGGAAATGAAATCACAATTAGGACATTGACTCGAGGGTCATTACTATTCCTGGTGTTTTAGGGAGCGGTCGAGCAAAACACACCTGGGGTGAGCAGACCTGCAGCTATTGCTATTACGTTAGGGCGAAAGAAAAACACTGCTGTTCAAACATTGCTTTTCTTTTCTCAATCAACTGCGGTTATTTATGTTGCACTGCGTAGGAAAGGACTAGAGCATTTGCTCATGAGTTTTTTCAAGAGTATTCTGATCTATAAACCGTAAATAAATTATGTTCATGTTGTCTTCCTCGAGGACGTTTATGAATCAGTTCTCCTTCAAGTGGTGTTGTCGACCTAGTCAATGGCCACAACTTGCGATTCGAACGCCTGCCAGATATAACCTTTGGCGTTCAAGTTCTTAGCCATTTGTCAGGTTTTTCAGACCACTGAAATTTTTATTTAGTAATAACTCTTTTGTGATTACTCTTGTACTCTTCTGAACACCTTTCATGCATAAACTTGATTTGGTAATAAACCTGAGCATAAGAAAAATTATTATATTCACCTCACCTCTCAAAGCATTCATACTGTACTCGAGCATTTCTCTTCTTTCTGTATTTCCTATTATCTTCTGTATACTTTAAAATGAACACCATTTTCTTTGGAAACTAATTTCATATCAATGGCCCCTAAGGGTTTGTTCCATATGAATGGAGTTTATCTTTTGAATAATAATAATAATAATAATAATAATAATAATAATAATAATAATAATAATAATAATAATAATAATATTATTATTATTATTATTATTATTATTATTATTATTATTATTATTATTATTATTATTATTATTATTATTATTATTTCCAATCTGGATTCAACGTTTTGCATATCTGAACCAATGCTTATAGAATTTCAAATCTGTTCTAGATTATGATATACATACTGGTGATTGCCACACCACAAACAAAAATAGTCGAAAGCATAACTCCCCGAGATTTTCCAGACGTACTCATTTAAAGATCCCGGTTTTCGGCAATTCATCTCGCGTAATATTTGCAGTGACATGCGATGAGGTCCAGGCTTTCCGGGGAAGAAATGTGAAATATATATATATATATATATATATATATATATATATATATATATATATATATATATATATATATATATATATATATATATATTATATATATATATATATATATATATATATATATATATATATATATATATATATATATTATATTTTTTTTTTACGTATTTCCCTGGGTTTATGGTATTTTACAGGCCGGCAACGAAAACTTTGTTTAATTGGCCTTGGAGTTCTGACTTGCGTAAAGGGAAATCGTAAAAAAAATTAGAAAAAGGGGTGAGTTTAGGAGCTGAAGGCTCTACTTTATAATGAAATGTTACATAAACACCTGGGATAAATTAAAGTATCATATTTACAAAAGAAAGCATTTGAAGGGAAAATGGATAAGTAAATTGATAAAGGGCTTTCAACGCCTGAAGATCCTTCTACTGGAGTCTTGAATAAAGGCAAGGCACAGTCCAAGATGAGTCCACTGCGAATAGGTCCCTCTGCAAGAGAGATTTACACATTACACGCCAGTAAAGGAACAATATAACACCGAATATGACTCGATTTGGACTGAGGGTGCCAAAGACTCGAGGAATGAATGACCACTTTACACTCGAGCACAGGTCATTGGAAATGGCACTGGATAAACTGGCACAAGGACAGAAGTGAAATGCTGGTACTCCACACTTTCTAAAGGGCAAACTGTCGTGACAGAAAAGTCTTCACTGGCACTTTACCTTAGGGGAAGCGGGTCTCTGACGAAGAAGGACGAGGGATGATCACACGTACGGCGGTGCCCTCGAAGATGACTGGAGTCTGGAGTCGGACAGGGAGAATGAATGGTCTCTCAGCAAACTGCATCACCCGCCCGCGTTTATGGCTGTCCCCTACGACTCCTCACAAGACTAACTAACTGCTTAACTCCTTCCAGCCTCCTCCGTTCTCTTCCTATTAAGGCAAGCGGCCAGGGGTAGGAGCTGTGTGCAAACGATGAATCATTTGTCAGGTGTTCAGCGATTCGGTGGCCTCTTGCCAGGTTTCCTGCGGAGGTAAGACAATTCAGGAAGCTTAATTTGCCTTTAGGAAGGCCGTTTTAAGAATCTTAGTTGGGCTAAGCTTCTTAAGGGAGTGGCACCAGTTTCCTCTCCTTGCCCCTTTTTATCTGTGTCATCTCAATATCTGTTCCAGGTAAAAAAAGGACAGATCGGAATGTTGATGACTATGCTCTGATTTCTAGGTCAGATACGATCGGCCATGAGGTTCTCAGTAAACAAAGGGTAAATTAGGTGGGGGGGGAGGCGCGCTGTGCATGACTTCTTATAGATTATAATAATATATATATATATATATATATATATATATATATATATATATATATATATATATATATATATATATATATATATAAATGATTTTTGTCACATACACCGTGACATATATTCACAAACCTTGAGCTACCATTGTTGTTTGATATCAAATTCAATCAACCTCGCAATAAGAACCGAAGGGGAATTTATAAGTGACAGGCGATCGGTCACCAGGTGGACTCGAGGTGGGGGGAGGGTGATCAGAGGTTGGGGTTACTACTACGAGTCCTATGGATGGTCCCTCTCCTTCTTCTTCCCGTATCCCTGTGCCTCTGGTGGCAATAACATTGTTGCGTCAGCGTTTCGATCGTTTGTCAGTAAATATTTCAGGGTTCATCTAACAGAATACTTATTGTAAATCTGCCAACAATCTTAGAGTTTTAAGTACCTCTTTTTTATCTGGGTTACGAAACATTCATGGTTTTATTTTCTGAAAAGTGTTTGATTTCGTAAATATATTACATAACTCTAAGCATGAATCGATATATGATATTCATAAAAACTAAATAAAATAAATAAATAAATATCATTAAATAAATAAACATAAATCAATAAAAACAAATGAATAAAAAAAAATAAATTAAAAAGTTAAATAATAAAATACCACAGTTAAAACTTAATTTAATGAAGATGTTTCTGATTGGCAGTTGCATGGATTAAGTCATTAAATGGTAAAATACTTTACAGTAAATTTTGGAAACAAATAACTGAAAAATATTCCAAAGAAAGACAAATGCCCAATGGACTAGCGCTTTTACAATGAGAGACAGACAGAGATTTAGGGACATGTGCAGACACTATATATATATATTGTATATACACATTTACACACACACACACACACACACACACACACACACACATATATATATATATATATATATATATATATATATATATATATATATATATATATATATATATATATATATATATGTGTGTGTGTGTGTGTGTGTGTGTGTGTTTGTGTATGTGTTTGTGAGTGTGTGTGTATACAGTGTGTGCACATCTCTCTCTCTCTCTCTCTCTCTCTCTCTCTCTCTCTCTCTCTTATCGTCGATGTATCAAAACGGAGGTAGTTACCACGCCCTGCTGATTGATCCACTTGAACCTATTAATACTTTAAGGAGATTTGCTCTCTGTCTCCGAGTCAATGTTATGTAAGTGGGGCTTCTTATTGTTAGGAATTCAGAAAGGGTGAGAGTTGAAGGTAATACTATTCAGATTTGACGGAAAATAAACTTGTAAGAGAGAAAGAGAGATCGTTTTAAATCTTTTAAATGAGGCAGAAATGACCTCAGAAAAGGACATTTTTGACGGACATGAGAAAGAATATAATTTTAAACAACGTAGAACAAATAACGATAATTTTGTCCAGGAATTATTTAAATCTGACATATATTTTGCACTTTAGCCTCTCTCTCTCTCTCTCTTACGTAAACAGAAGTCTGTCTCCCTCATAAATCGTACATTCGAATACCCACCTTTTAGCGACAATAATGCCCCTTTTCTCCCACTGGTCATCAGAGCCTCTTATCGTTGGCCCTTCGCTTCCCCTCACAGGAATGTTTTTGGGGGTTCCTTTTCTCCTTATGGATGTCCGACTGAGGCAGCATCTCTTCGCTTTTATACTTTAACGTTCGTTATTTCGTTATATTTCATTCTGCGCGAACAAAGACTTTTTTGGCTCCCTTTTCCTGCTTCCGTAAATGTATCTGAGCGGTGTTCATTCTCATGTGTGACAGGCTTTTTGGAATAATAATGTTACTCAGGTGCAAATGCTAGGAAAGCAAGAGGGGCAAGTACAGTAAAAATAAGACCATACCAAAATAAATAGGTCAAATATGTCTGGCCAGAGGTTACATAATATACTTTAAAACAGACTTGCCCTATGGAACAATTCCAGGTATTTGCATATATAAAGATACCATACTTCTTTACCATCACCTAGAATTGTGTTTGGTCTCGTTAAAATTAATTTAGAGGTGCAAGGATCGATTCCTGGCCAAGAGAAGAACTAAGCAACGTTTTCTATAACCCATTCGACCTAATCTGAGTGCCGGGTACTTGATGTTCAGTCGGTATTTGTAGGTATCAGCCTGGAAATATGACAGAAAGAGGGAGAGAATACTTGAAGTCTGAAGCCTCCACTAGAAAATTATTCATACCTTACTTTATGGACGGTGGGATATTCAGCAGTATGATATTTTCCTCTCAATGACAGCGAGCTTGTTTGCG
>JANJGK010000017.1:7632238-7647238 GCA_039081455.1 Macrobrachium rosenbergii | reverse complement strand
TCCCCAAAATTATGGCAGAGCAGAATCTTCCCTTACCATATTTTCCTAAAAATATTTTCGACAACACGACCGGGCTGTTAGGTTAGGAATGTTATTGCAGCCAGGGAGGGAACTGGCTGCTAGAACGAAGTAAGAGAACTTGTACAGGACGCATTAAAAATAAAAACGCCAGGATTCTTGCTAGGAGCATGGAAGTCGGCTTTGGAAAATACTGTATACGTTCCACAATTCTCTCTCTCTCTCTCTCTCTCTCTCTCTCTCTCTCTCTCTCTCTCTCTCTCTCTCTCTCTCTCTCGCTATATATATATATATATATATATATATATATATATATATATATATATATATATATATATATATATATATATATATATATGTATACTCGTATATATATATTCCTCAAACATTAAGTAACAAATACTTTTAATGTTTACCTTTGCAATAATATACACTAAAAATGCATGTGTATGGAGCAGAAAGGATAAAGGCCAAGAAGGTGTGGAAATATCCTCAAGAATTCGCATCTTCGGCCAACAGTCACAGAGAACAAAGAAGGATGTCTGCAAGACGAAAATTTTAATGAAAAAAATGTAATCGGCAAAGAAAACCCAAGAAACAAGTTGAAAAAAAAAGAGATCTATTTGAGGAGAGAGACCCACACCCACAACCGTCGCCATTTCAGGAGTAAATTTTTGGCCGATCAAAGAATGCAGACCACATTCCCTTCTTCACAGACCAAGCTGGAAAGAATTTTCGAGTCTCCAAAGGGCCAATATGAGCGAGCTTCATCTCTTCTTCCTTAAAGACAAACTGTCAGTGACGATTTCATTGAAAATATTTCTTTCGGGATCTCTCGGAGATTTATGTTCAACGGATGGCGCCCATCTTAATAGAATCTTTCCGGAGGTTTATGTTTTTCTACACACGTTTGTCCCATAGGGACTGGAAATATATATATATATATATATATATATATATATATATATAATATATATATATATATATATATATATATATATATATATATATATATATATATATATATATATATATATATATATATATATATATATATATATATATATATATATATATATAGTGTGTTTTGTACAAGTGCGAGCGTTTGTATTTTCAAAAAGATACCCATATTTTAGAGACTATTAAAGCAATTTTATAATGGGAATTATGTCCATAACAGTCATGTACTTAATTCACAGTTTGGGTCAATAACTGAATGACGGATTTTAAAGGAAGGTTGCCCGTACCATTCATTATCCCGTCTTGACTTGGGATGAAATGTGGGTTTCTATGCTGAAAAACAAAGAGAGAGAGAGAGAGAGAGAGAGAGAGAGAGAGAGAGAGAGAGAGAGAGAGAGAGAGAGAGAGAGAGAATACATTTCCAGTGCGTAACGCACCGAAATAATGATAAGAGAGCTGACAGCAGATTTAGAATTCGGGGCGAATTTGAGGCCAAAGGCGCCGCTCGCCTCTCTCATCATCATCATTTCAGGCAAACACTGATCAGAGAACTGGGGAAAACAGGGCACATTTTCTCTCACCAAAGAAATCTTTGTGATTCGAATGTCGGACGTCATTGGCCATCTCACTTTCCCCTTGGTTATCCTATTGGACTCTTCCCTCGGCCCCCCAAAAATACTTAGGTTCTATTCAAGGTCAGCCAACTGTTCTTTTTCATCGCCATGTTTATTGCTGTTTTATCTATATCCCCTCTACGTTCTTACAAAGGGCTCAACCGCTTGAGTAAATTTTATTTAGATATATTAGTCAATCAGGTAACTGAAAAAAAATAACTTAGTTTAGAAATAATTGTAAGGTGGTCAATATATGCTACGACCGTTTTTACATCCCGTAAGAGACAAAGAAATAATAATAATAATAATAATAATAATAATAATAATAATAATAATAATAATAATAATAATAATAATAATGATAATAATAATAGATCTGAAAAACCAAATTTTTAAACGTTCTTTTTGCTAGATATTTCCATAAATATATCAAAGATGAGATGTTACTGAAGAGAGTTTTTCTGTCGAATATCATCTGGGAAGAAAATATTTAAACATTTATCAATTTCCTGGTGAAATAAACTTCTTAATATTTCCTTTAGAAATTCAGACATTAGATAATTTAATTATTTTTATCCACGAAATACATATAAACTTATATTATTTTTTTCCATTTCTTTCGAGTAGAACTCATGGGGATGCAAACACCAACACCACCATCAAACCAACCCAACAGAAACCAAAACAGCAACCGCCTTGGAAAAGGCGCCTGGAAAAACAAATCATGGCCATTAGATCTGACTTGAGTAAACTGAAAGAGATGGCAGAAAAGAGGCTACGAAGCAAGAAAACAAGAGAGCAACTGAATGAGAAATACAAAGTACAGGAGAAGGGACTAAACAACACGATAGAAGATATAAAACAGAGGCTTAAAGCCAAAGCACATAAGCTCCAACAGTATATGAACAGGAATAAAGGATACCAACAGAACAAACTCTTCGGAAACAACCAGAAAAGACTACACTGCAAACTAAGAGGGGAAGACAACCACCAGGAAATTCCGAACCCGAACCAAGTAAGAGCCACTGGGAAAACATATGGAGCAATACGGTATCACACAACAAACATGCAACATGACTCCAGGAAATCAAGGCAGAAGAAATGGGGAGAATAAAACAAAGAATCACCGAGATCATGACACACAGACAGATACCAACAAAAGAAAATGCCCAACTGGAATGCCCCAGGTCCCAGTGAAGTCCATGGATATTGGCTCAAAAACAACTCCAGCATTGTATCACAAAGCACAATGCACCCAAATGGATGACCATAGGGGGAACATCCTTAGTACAGAAAGACAAGAACAAGGGAAATATAGCAAGTAACTACAGGCCTATCATCTGCTTACCAATAATGTGGAAGTTACTAACAGGTATCATCAGTGAAAGGCTATACAACTACCTAGAGGATACAAACACCATCCCCCACCAACAGAAAGGCTGCAGAAGGACGTGTAGGGGCACAAATGACCAGCTCCTAATAGACAAAATGGTAATGAAGAATAGTAAGAGAAGAAGAACCAACCTAAGCATGGCATGGATTGACTACCAGAAAGCCTTCGACATGATACCACACACATTGCTAATAGAATGCCTGAAAATATATGGGGCAGAGGAAAACACCATCAGCTTCCTTAAAAATACAATGTGCAACTGGAATACAGAACTTACAAGCTCTGGGATAAGACTAGCAGAGGTTAAAACCAGTAGAGGGATTGTTCAAGGTGACTCACTGCCCCCACTACTCTTTGTAGTAGCCATGATTCCCATGACAAAAGTACTGCAGAAGATGGATGCTGGGTGCCAAGTTAAGAAAGGAGGCAACAGAATTAACCATCTGATGTTCAAGGATGACATCAAGCTGCATGGTAGGAGCATCAAGGAAATAGATACCCTAATCCAGACTGCAAGGATTGTATCTGGGGACATCAGGATGGAGTCTGGAATAGAAAAATGCGCCTTGGTCAACATAGAAACAGGCAAAGTAACAAGGACTGAAGGGATAAAGCTACCAGGCGGGAATAGCATCAAACACACAGATGAGACAGGATAGAAATACCTGGGTATAACAGAAGGAGAGGATATAAAACACCAAGAGATGAAGGACACGATCAGGAAAGAATACATGCACAGACTTAAGGTGATACTCAAGTCAAAACTCAACGCCGGAAACATGACGAAAGCCATAAACACATGGGCAGTACCAGTAATCAGATACAGCGCAGTAGTGGAGTGGACGAAGGCTGAACTCAGCAGCATAGACCAGAAAACTAGAAAACACATGACAATACACAAAGCACTACACCCAAGAACAAACACAGACAGACTATACATAACACGAAAGGAAGGAGGGAGAGGGCTACTAAGCATAGAGGACTGCCTCAACATCGAGAGCACAGCATTGGGGCAATATCTGAAAACCGGTGAAGACGAGTGGCTAAGGAGTGCATGGGAAGAAGGACTGATAAAAGTAGACAAAGACCCAGAAACATACAGAGACAGGGGAATGAAAAACAGAACTGAGGAATGGCACAACAAACCAGTGCACGGACAGTACATAAGACAGACAAAAGAACTGGCCAGCGATGAAACATGGCAATGGCTACAGAGGGGAGAACTCAAAAAGGAAACAGAAGGAATGCTAACAGCGGCTCAAGATCAGGCCCTAAGAACTAGATATGTCCAAAGAACAATATATGGAAATAACATCTCACCCATAGGCAGGAAGTGCAATATGAAAGACGAGACCATACACCACATAGCAATCCAATGTCTGGCGCTTGCACAGAATCAGTACAAAAAGAGACATGATTCAGTAGCAAAAGCCCTCCACTGGAGCCTGTGCAGGAAACACCAGATAGCTTGCAGTAATAAGTGGTACGAACACCAACCTGAGGGGGTGATAGAAAACGATCAGGCAAAGATCCTCTGGGACTATGGTATCAGAACAGAGAGGGTGATACTTGCCAATAGACCATATGTGACGTTAATCGACAAAATCAAGAAAAAGTATCACTCATTGATGTCGCAACACCATGGGACACCAGAGTAGATGAGAAAGAAAGAGTAAAAATTAATAAGTACCAAGACATGAAAACTGGAATAAGAAGGATATGGAAAATGCCAGCGAAAACTGTACCCATAATCATAGGAACACTAGGCACGATCCCAAGATCCCTGAGAAGGAATCTGGAAAAACTAGATGCCGAAGTAGCTCCAGGACTCATGCAGAAAAGTGTGCTACTAGAAACAGCGCACCTAGTGAGAAAAGTGATGGACTCCTAAGGAGGCAGGATGCAACCCAGAACCCCACACTATAAAAACCACCCAGTCGAATAGGATGACTGCGATAGACCCCCCAAAAATAAAAAAAATAAATAAATAATAATAATAATGGATCTAAAATAACCAAGTCTCTAAACGTTCTTATTGCTAGACATTTCCATTAATATAACAAAGATGAGACGTTACTATAGAGATTTTTTGTCGAATATCATCTGGGAAGAAAATATTCAAACATTTACCAACTTCCTGGTGAAATAAACTTCTTAATATTTCCTTTAGAAATTCAAACATTAGATAATTAATTATTTTTTTCCACGCAATACATATAAACTTATATTATTTTTTCCATTTCTTTCGATATCGCTCTCCTAAATACAAATACGTATATATATGCATATTAATTACGTAAACATACTGTTTTTAAAGGTCATATTTACATATTCCTACATTGGTACACGTTATATTTAGACATACATACATACATATCCATACATATACACATACTTATTTATACATACACACATACACATTTATACACGTACAAATCTTTTTAAATGCAAAGTAACCTCATACCACGCCTGCATAGAGTACACACAGGCAAAGATAACAAAACTGATACTGTATATTTACTATTTCCCAATAAAACGGATAATTTCGCCATTTCAAGACTACCACCTAACCCCACCCCATCTCTCTCGACAAATATTACACAAAGGAAAAACTAAACATAGACAAAGGAATCAATGCCTAATAAAAACTTAAAAACAAGAAGGAAGAGGATTATTATTATTATTATTATTATTATTATTATTATTATTATTATTATTATTATTATTATTATTATTATTATTATTATTCAGAAATAAGCCCCTATCCATATGGAACAAGCCTACGAGGGCCATTGATTTAAAAGTCAAGCTTCCAAAGAATAAGGTGTCTATTTGGAAGGAATTACAGAGGATATGAAATACAAAATGAAGAGATCAATTAGGGGAAATTAAAAAATAAATTAATATATTCATAAATAAAAATACCAATAAATAGGTAAAATACAAGGTGATTTGTTCTAGGGTAGGAAAGTAGCAGGTAGAAAAAAAGGAAGTGTAAAGAAGGATGGTTTCCAGGAAGAAGGAACAGGATGACGTTCATTCAGGAGATAATCTAGCGTGGCGTTCTCCTCCCTCCCTTGCCACACCTTAAAACCAACCGTTCTGTTCCAAATACCTCGTAGGCAAAATTACCAGATATTTATTGCTGCCGGAGCGTCTTCATGTTCAAAGCGTTGAAAGAAAGACGGCTCCTTTTGTAATAATATTGATGTGTATCTATAGGAGCTCACGTATACGCACACACACACTCTCTCTCTCTCTCTCTCTCTCTCTCTCTCTCTCTCTCTCTCTCTCTCTCTCTCTCTCACACACACACATTATATATATATATATATATATATATATATATATATATATATATATATATATATATATATATATATATATATGTGTGTGTGTGTGTGTGTGTGTGTGTGTGTGTGTGCAAAACTCTTACGAGAAATACTTGCTTAACAGATTTTAATCCTCACAACGTGGGCTATTCGAGTTGTTATGGGTTACCAGAAAATGGTTTCAAAAAGGAGCATTTGTGGTTTCTATTGTCTATGAATTTTGGGAAGAATGTTATTGCGCTCTTATGTGAACACATTCAGTATTTCCCAAAGAGCACCTCTTAACTAATATGATATTTGGTTATTGATGATTTTTGTAATATACCCAGATTAGCAGCTTTTAACAGGAGACATAAAACCCGGTTTGATAGAAAATATTCAAAGCTTAATTTATGAAAAAATCACAATAACGCCTTTCATATCTGAACATTTGAATGGCAAATCGTAGAGAACTAAAGCTGACCAAGCTGACACGATCTAGAGGTTAGTGTTTATACGCAAGCATACTGAACGTACTCTAGGTAAATTATGTTCAGATATGGATGCATACGCCCGTCACTAACCAGGGAAGTTGAACTCCCGAAGTTTTTCTGCCTTCAGCTATTTGAAATTGTTTTATGTAACCGAATTCAGCGTCAGTCACAAATATTACTCAACCGTAATTTGGGGAAGCGGGAGAGAGAAAATATTTTTCGTGCAATCCCTGACTTTTCTGCCAGAAATATGTCAGTCCTTGTTTATGATGGGCCTTTTGTGGGCGAGATTTCTCAGCGAATCTCCTGAAAGGCTAATGATGAATGGGATCATAGATCTGGAATCAATTTTCGAGACCCTGAAGTGAAATATGTCCTTGATTCATGGCATCTTTCTTGCTCCGAGGCTGCAGAAAAATGGAGCTTATTCGTTTGGCTTTGTTGACTTCTATTTCGAAGGGTCTGGTGCCCCGTGGTTGTGAGTTTGTGTTTTTAAATTTAATCTGTCTTTTGTCGTTGAACTAAGAGATTTACAAATTTAGTTTCCCCAGACAGATTTAGGCGACAGCATTCAAACTCACATTCCAGATAAAAGTTATGATGATAAATGTTGCAATGATTACATTAAAGAACACGCACGTTTTTTGAAGCAGCCATCACACATATCTAGTTTTTACTTATTTAATCTCTTAGACCAGCTGTCACAAAGCACGACCTCCAGTTATTCATTAACTATATTGTATTTTAACCAGTGATAATGGTGAGCGATGGACATTAAACCTCTGACCCAAAGGGCTTTGATTTGGAAATCAATCCTAATTTAGAAACCTAATATGGATTAAAATCATACCAGTACACTGTGCCAAAATACATTGCTCAATTCTAATCAACATCAATTATGACTGCGATGACAGTTGAACAAATAAGTTAAAAAATAGATCCGCCGTAATACATTTTTAATAATGTACCCATGAATGAGATAGACATCCTGATGCTGCGTGTAACCAAGAGCTCATTCATAAATACTTTAATCTTATCAAGTTTTATTTCGATGTAAACAGATTTTTTAATTAAGATTACATAAGATGTACCCAGTTGTGTCAGACGAAGCAACTACGATGCCTCAAAGTTAATTTGTTGAAATTACTTAGACTGCATTTTGTATCATTCCCTTTATTTTATTATTATCAATGTTCTTATAAATCCTTTCTGCTTTTCGTTAAATAGGATGGAAATAGGAATCATCATGTGAAGAATCGAATATAATCCCTTTTAGTCAAATTGCATAAAGAAGTAGCTTGTCTATGAGTGATTACGAAAGCGCAAATATTTACTTAACGAACCCCATACTGGAGTTATCAACTTTTTTTTTCTATTTCGTCTTCGGTAGCATTCAATACCGAAACAAACCTCACGTGATGTCTCTGTGCTTATTGGTATCCTGAAATAAAACGCAGAGAAACTGGTTACAAGACCTTGGCCCGATAATCTCCAGATTAGTGTTTTTATTGTTTTGCCTTATTTTCCCTTAACATACATCTCGATTGTTATAAATCTTGCGTCGAATTTTTAGTCTTCAGAAAAGTTTTGAAAGAAGATACTCTTATGACGCAGGCAATATGAGTTGGTCGTTATGAAGATATTTCGTTTTTGAAATTGACATTTAAAACGAATCAGGATTTTATCCTAACTGAAGACTTGTGCTGTTGAACTGCAGTTTAACCGGGGATTTATTTTTATTTACGAAAAATGTCTTACTTTATTTACCTTCCTACATAGTTTTTCTTATAAGTGACTTTCACGGAACAGTATTACTTCCTCTAAGTGCTTCAATTATTTCAGTTTTGGAAAAAAAATTGGACACTGATTTACTCTTACTCACAAGTCCCCTAATTATCTGTATATTTCGTAGAAATAATCTTATAATGATAGGAATGCATTAATTACAAGTTGATAATATTCAAAAGAACGAGTAAAGGATTTTACACTTTTTTTCATTTGACAAACCCCCTAATTACGATGATTAGTAAATGTTAGAGGAATAATATATCTTTATCAAGCAATGATTCCGAGAGAAGAATCTTTTGTTTGCCTGACGTTCAGTTGGTTCCTATAACTATAATTGCATTTGAAGAAACTGTATGTATATCTTGCTTTTTAAAGACATATATATGTTGGTGTAACAATTCTATAACATACACATATAAGATATGGAAGACAGATTTAATGACTATTACACGTAAACGTCCACAATTTCAGCTGTTATTATTATATATATATATATATATTTTTTATTGCCTTGGGTCATTCAGTCAGCCCGTAATTTGTTCACTGCTTATGTATACAGAGGTTTGTTTTTATCGAATGAAACAATGTAATTTCAAAACGTGTACAAAAAGGAAGAGATTTTTCCTTTACAAGGGACAATACCACTGTATTTCATTTTTTACTTTATCTTATTATGATATAATCACTATGTATTGTACAATTTTGCCAAGATTAATATCTAGATTAGCTTAATTTAAAGCTGATGTAAAAATGGTGTTAATATAAACTACCAAATTGGAATCCCCACTAAAAAAAATTATTACACTATAAAATGTATTCCTCGTTGTTCTCTCTCACCAAAGTATCCTTACGAATATCCTTCTTTGGAACTTCATATTCTCAGTAATCAGTCAACTTTCAAAACACATTTCCACGAAACTCCTTTCAGTCTTATTCCCTGACGGGAATCCATAACTATCAAAGATCTCGCATCCTTTCTCTCATCTAATTTTATATTCAGATCACCTGCACATTCACCTATTTCATATTTTTCAATACCTGGTGTATATAAATATATATATATATATATATATATATATATATATATATATATATATATATATATATATATATATATATATATATATATATGTGTGTGTGTGTGTGTGTGTGTGTGTGTGTGTGTGTTAATGACCCTATCCCCAGAACAAATAGGGTCATATTCTATTGCTGTATCTGTTTTAAGAACAGAATCAATCATCTTACTTTCCTACGATTCCTCGGTAGCGGTGGCCCATCCCTGGGTCAGCAAATTCCTTCTCCCTCGCCGTCTTCTCTCACTGAATCTATCTTCAAACAAAGGCCTACTGGAATTAAACACTGAGGTACAAAACTAGATTTTATTTGCAAATTTAACGAAAGTAATTCAGCAAAAGCTACGATCCTGAAATGGAGTGAATTCCACCCCCTACAAATGGAAATCCCCACTAGAGGAAATTCTGATTCACAAACATTCAGATTAATTATTCTAGACCAACCAATACTAGTGACTAGCACCTTGGTCACCAAACAAAGTAAAAAGGTCATAATTATTCTAGACCACAATAAATGTCATATAGTATGTAAAAGAACGCCACTACCAAAATATTCGTCCTCACAGGACGAACCCAGAATTCCTGTTAAAAGAAACACATCAGGTATCAAAACCTGAAATGGTGATACATGACAGCAATATTCAAAATAGAAAAATGTACAATGGAGAACAGGATGGGAAAATGCATAATGGAGACACATAGGAATTTCACTGCAGCACAACTGGGTATTTCCACATAAGGTATTTTTCCAGATAAGATATTTTTCATGGTGCTGGTTCTTAAACACTACACCACAAACAAATCAGACCCAGTCACAAAAAGAAGTTCCCCCATGAGCAACTGCTCCTCTGATAATATACCATTAGAGAGTGCAACACACATAAGCACTCACACTGTCTCCATGCACCTAAATCCTGATCATGGTCAGGAAAGCACAACTACATGCGTCAGATACCTCACTGTGTCTGACCGTGTAAACCTCCAACGTCGACACAACTGCATCTGCAGTGGATGTGTTTCTGACAGGCCAGCACATAGCTCGTCACTGACTTGATATATACAGTATATATATATGTGTGTGTGTGCAAGCGTGTGTGTGTGGGGGGATAAAAGTATGTATGTATGTATATATATATATACATATATACATATATATATGATACACACATGTATATATATATATATACAGTATATGTATATATATATATATATATATATATATATATATATATATATATATATATATATATACACATTCATAATATATATGGAGAGAGAAGGGGCCTGGAAAAATACAGATTACACATATTCTTGTCAGCGAGCAAGAGAAGACGCTCAGGAATAAAAATGGGCAATCGTTTATTCCAAACATTTTTCCCTGAAACTTGGAAAGGGCCATTTGCATCTTCAGCGGGAGAGACGTTTTGATGATTTACATCTCCGGAAAGTTTGTAAATCCGATGTTTTCTGTTCATTCCCTCGATGCTTTCAGTGATCTCTATTCCCGTTACACTTTCACGCATCTCCATTGAATCCTTCCTCTTTCCCCAATAGGGAGGAAGGAAGGAAGGAAGGAAGGAAGGGAGGAATGAAAGAAGAGCCCTTTCAGTGACTGTGAACTTGGAATCCTTTGAATTTCTTTGCGATAGGAAACCCCATCACGTAATTTTCAGCCCTTGAAGCTTGGGTGCCTTAATTCTTCCAAGAACTGGAATTCGTCGTTCGGGATAAGGCTTTTGATCAAGTCTCCTGATGTTTGGTTGCCCTATCATTCGAAATAATCATGACTGTCATATCTTCAGTAAGCAACAGAGTGCCAGTAAACACGCATTATTTCACAAAATAAAATGTCGTTCCCTAAACTGTAATATTCCACTAAGACTTCAAAAATATGACATTTATATTTTTGTCTATTCATCTATTAACTTATTAATTTATTAATTTATCTTTTTGCGTTCCTAAAAAACGATCTCTTCTCTCTGCATTTCCTCTTACCTTCTGTTACTTCTTTTAAATGAACACCATATTCTTTCGAAACTTGAATTTCAAGTCAGTGACCCCTGTAGGCTTGTTCCATATAAACGGATTTCATCTTCTGAGTAATAATAATAATAATAAAAATAATAATAATAATAATAATAATAATAATAATAATAATAATAATAATAATAATAATAATAATTGCATATCTGTAGTGTTATATAACAAACTTCGAAACCAGTTTCAATTCTTCCCCCCTAAGCTAAAAACGATACCACTCTGACCTCGTTTTAGCTGAGAAAATGAATGACAAGTGGCATTAATTCATATACAGCACAAAACAACATGCTTATTTTCAATGCGTCCAATCGGACATTATTAAAGTATTTCCAGTACTGATACTTTCGGGCTAATTAAGTTTACTGGCCTACCAGGACATCTCTGTCTTTGTGCGTTCCACTCCGCGTACTGTGGCAAATATTTTACAGCGGCTATTCATCCATTTATTCTCAAAGAGGATAAATGTCTAGTTTCTATTTTCTTTTTCTATATACAGCAATTTACTGTTAGTAGCTCACTGTTTATAATGACCTGCTAATAGAGCGTAATCTCTCTCTCTCTCTCTCTCTCTCTCTCTCTCTCTCTCTCTCTCTCTCTCACACACACACACACACACACAAGGACTTCATGCGATTGACCTTTTTCCATCCCCTCATGAAATATCCAATTTAAATATTATAATGATGGCAAAGAATTCGAGAACAGTCTTTCGTATAGTTATAACAGCCTGATATGTTGATGCAAAAGCGCTGAAAGCTTTCGCAACAGGGAACAACGCCAAATCACAAGATCATTGAGCAGAAACCCTACCAAACGACTTATCTTCAAATCTTCGCTGGTGGCGACGGCAGAAGCAGAGTCAGGATCAGTAATTTGCTTCACTGAGTAATTTCCAAAGTAGGTTGCGCGGGGCAATGGTGTTGCTATCATTATTGTTGTGAGCGCATCCTACTGATCAGCCTTCCACTTAATAGAATATCTTTACGTGATGAGAAAGTGGAATTTAATATGAAACTTATGAAACAAGTCCTTACAAAGACCAACATATAACATACCAATTACAAGCGTAACTGAGGCACTGACACACACACACACACACACACACACACACCCACATGCACAAAATTATCACCTTGTCAAAGCGATGATGGGTTTCTTGTAAGATGAGGCCAAGATTTCACTAATGACCCAGATGCATCAATGAGTTACTTTAGATAGTTGTAAAGTAACAGAAACCATTCCCAATTTCAAATAATCAGTAAAGTAACAGAAACCATTCCCTATTTCAAATAATCAGTAAAGTAACAGAAACCATTCCCAATTTCAAATAATCAGTAAAGTAACAGAAACCATTCCCCTATTTCAAAAAGTAACAATGACAATCGCCTATTTCAAATAATCAGTAAAGTTTAGAATTGTTTTTCAATCACTGTCTTCAAAGGCTCTAATTAGCTGCTAGTCGTACGTACCAAAGCGAGGCGGGTATACATATGTTCAGGATAGAATAAAAACATCAAGCATATTTTTAATAGTCAGTAATTATAGCGTTGTCCGGAAATTAATATATGCACAGTAATAACAAAATAGAATAATTTTGACAATTCTTGGTAGCTGAATTTAATGACATTAGAAACTGGTTCTTGTCGGCACGGGATCTACAATATCCGGTATAACTGAGTGCGTCTCAATTGCAAGGAATAGAAGGGACGAAGAGTGATTGTTCACGGAATGGTTTACAAGACCAGCATCCAGAAAGCGTTTCCACGAGAGAGAGAGAGAGAGAGAGAGAGAGAGAGAGAGAGAGAGAGAGAGAGAGAGAGAGAGAGAGAGAATTATTTATTAATTACCTCGGACAAACATTAAATCGTTCTTATAAGATATTTACCCTTTTAATTTGACAACGCAGGATTCCATTCCAAGCAACGCAGTTTTAGATTAGGAATTACGTCCTGCCCAGGAACGTTTTATTTTACACTAAAAAAGCCTAAGACTACTTTACGTTTCAACGGCATTGTATCTTCTCTGTGAATTTCGGAATTACCCATGCTTCCAATTCCTGTCCACTGGAAATAAAAAAGGGGAGCCGTCCCAAAGATTCGTTTAATCGCTTTTGTGAGAGGACCACAAAGTTTAGCAGCCTTAATTTCCTCAGGATATGACCCAATTCCCCGCGTGGTTTAAGGCGTCGTTTGTCCTCCCGAATGAAGATTAGCCGGACAATTTTTACGGACGTTGCTTTAGAATGTGTTTTATTAGCGACTGACAGACACATATTTCATAAAGTGGCAATCAGACAGACATTTTTACTTATGTTGTTCCAGAATGCGTTTTATAAGCGAAGGGCAGTTTGTGACTCAGACAGACAACAAAGAACAGAAAGGGCCTTTGTTGTTGGTTTAGGGGTATAACATTAGAAAGTGTGCCTGTACGAGAATGAGCTTGTAGGTGTTCTGGTGGCAATATGGTTGAAATAAATAAAAAAAAATCTCGTGGAAAAACTATACATATGCAAATACACACCCACAATTTTTTTTCCCAGTTTCGCAGGTCACCAAAACATTGTAATGTTATTTAGCATGAGATGAAAACTCACCAAAAATGGCGGTACCTGCGAACTTACACGGACAGCAGATCCCTCGTTGGCTTGCGCATGCGTCGCTGCGAAGGAGCGTTATATTAAGTTGACGAAATGAAATCAGAACGGAGAGCCTTTGATGGCGATATTGGACATATCATGGAACCTAAATTGCTTTGGGAAATATCAAGAACGCTTCCAAAAGCCGAATTTCTATTTTAGGCAACATTATTAGCTTTCCCGTATTCCAAGGAAAGTTACGTACTCTGAGTAGTTGTCTTGACTTCTAAATAAGTACAGATAATGAACTATTGCATAACATTCTAATCATGAAATATTTTTATGCATAAATGAAGCTACATTTGCTCCTGATTTTTGTAAAATGATTTAAATGACACCTACATTTTAAAATGATTAAAGATTCACCATCTAAACATCGCCTTAATCACGTCTGAATAAAAATTGCAATATACCAATGAGTTCAGTAAGCCTTATTAAATTAATGGGAAATATTAATATTACGCTGCTTTTTGGGGTCATTAACATCTGGACATGTAATTAGTTCCTTATTTCTTAAAAACGTTATTCTGCATCCTATAATATAATCCTTTGCTAATTAGCATCCCTTGTTCATTATCATCGAAGCCGTTATGCTTTTGTCTCATGATAATGAGTTTCCTTTAGTTTAATCATTTCACTTTTCATCAGTTCACTTCGTTTAACGCCTGACAGTT
>JANJGK010000017.1:7611294-7632138 GCA_039081455.1 Macrobrachium rosenbergii | reverse complement strand
TTTTTTCAACAGATTACATAACAAGGCCTCTTCACTATCACCACTTCACTCTCGGCAGTACAGCATACAGACTGACTGCAGACCTGCAGGCATAAACTATTTCTGAAATGGTCGAAAATACCGAAAACCTTTATAAGTCAGGGAGGCAGAACTACCCATCATCTTTTAGAGTCAGGTACCATGCCTTAGGTGAGGCTAGGTTATAAGATATTAGGTCTTAAGGCAATTTTTACCAAAAAAACATACACCCCTGGTCTGCAATGGCCCCCGGCAACTGTAAAAGAGGTTAGTACAATGTAACAACGCCAGTAAAGGGCAAATAAAATGTAGGCTACTTTCCTGTTCTGAGCCTGAGCAAATGATTAGCCTAAGGCTAAGCATGGCTAAGCTACCTACCCTACTTCAGGTGGGAAATTGGTTTTTCAGAAGGCTTTGGCCTATTAACCTGGTCAGTATCCTTGATAGTTCCGCATTTGACTCGGGTTGTTTGAGTGAACGGTATTTTTTTTTTTAACTGTTATTGCATTTTGGACTTGAAAATATAAATGTCCTGTTTTAATAAGTGCTCTGAACGTTTTAGACATTCTTTCCGTTAGCAAATGGGTACATTTTAGAGATAGTAGACTCCACTCCTTAGGCCTATATCCTACATTTCGGCGACCACAGTGAAAAAGCTGGGTTTTTCTTTAGGGGGGCGGGGGGGGCGGGGATACAAAATTAGTAAAATATAAGGACTTTAATTTCATTTAGAGTTCTCATACAGATTAAAGTAAGTTTATGGATGTTTCCAAATTCATTTCATGCACCCCAAGTTAGGTTAGGTTAGGTTAGGCGTGGTTGGTTAGGTCATTTGGTAACAAAACGAACGTCATGAACGTTCAAAGCTCACATAAAGACATAGGAAAATTATATATTTCAAGACCAATATGGAATAATGGTTTAAAGCAAAATTTTACCTCGTCCAAATTCTGAAGGTCACATCTGCTCTCCCTCCCAAAACTCCAGTTCCATACTTATCCGTGGCCACCGGCCCTTTGCTTTTATACACTGAAATCCTACTCGATTTATGCCCTATATAAAAAAGTAGGCAGCCCAATCGCAATGTGAATTTTTTACGGTAGAGTAATAAAACCTACTTAGCCCTCACTGGTGATTATCATCGCCACAGGACGAACCTATGAACCTCCGAACTCGTCATTCCTGGTGTTTCTGGTTTTTGAGCGATCACTCGACACACACACACACAGTGGATGGCATACTACTGTACTTTTCAGGTTGTGCAGAGCTCTTTAACTTAAAGTTGTTTTTTTAGGCCTTTTTTCAAATGACGCTGACTTTTCCTAATTCTTTCTCTGTTTTCTAAGGTTTTAAGAAATACCAAAAATAACTCTTGGCGAGATCAAGTTTCAAGGTATATAATACTTTTGCATAACACATTTTTTTCAATTACCTCTACTTGCTGTAAAATTGAGAGGGAAGTACCCCCGCCCCAACCTCTTCTCAATATTACAGCAAGTAGATAGATTCTACTTTACTTTTTTACCTCCATTTTGATTTTTTCCTTGGTTACTGATGTATAATAGTGCTGCTATGTTTAAAGTTTCTGCAAGCAGCGCTTCCAAGATTTAAAACACTCACTAATAGTCGTATGCATTCCCACAATTTGCTGTTAGAACATTACAGCCTCTAAGGTTGTCTTGAAAGTTTACTTTATTTAGTTCCAGTTATCTTTTTGCTGGTTATTGTGTGCAGCGTATAATTAATGTGATAGAGCACATTTATTTGACTGAATGTCAATTAACAAGATGTAAATTACAAGTAATTTTATAATAACAGCGGAGTCAGTAAAGAGGAAAATGGTTTCATATGCTAATGATAGGTTTATTAATACCGCATACTCATAACTTCATCACATTTCCACGGGAATAATTGTTTTGGCTTCGGTAATGAGATTAAAGCATTGCTACTTCATTAAACAAGGTACGGAAAATATTACTCTTGCCAAACATTCATTGCTTGTGGTAAGGTTGTTCATCACTGGTTTTTTTATGTTATAAGGTAAGGTCTATAATAGTGAATAGCGTAACGGGCACGTCAAGTAGTGAATGCTTTATTGCCTTGCTTTCTGGTAAGGTTTGTATGTAAAAGAGAGAGAGAGAGAGAGAGAGAGAGAGAGAGAGAGAGAGAGAGAGAGAGAGAGAGAGAGAGAGAGAGAGAGAGAGAGAGAATCAACATATTCAATATGTAAAACAAATCACTGCGGGTTTTTTTTAACCTTAATGAACTTTAGCTGTTTCGTTTTACAAAACCTGAAAAGGAACGTATTTGACCTTCTGGTACCGAGGATTTTAATGTTGAAAATCACAGTCATATATCCAATCCAGCACGATCGAATTCATACCTGAAGTGAACTCATGGGAAAGCTAACCGACTTGCATTCTCTGGGGATGTCGAGATGTGTTCACCTAATTTAATTGCCTGAGCCCCCAGGGAGCTGGAATGTCATGACTGTGTGACCTGCGATTATGAGGGAGCCTTTCTCTCCTCTCGTCACATATGTGAACATTAAACATGGTGCTTGTGGCCTGGCTCTCTCTCTCTCTCTCTCTCTCTCTCTCTCTCTCTCTCTCTCTCTCTCTCTCTCTCTCTGTCTCTCTCTCTCTCTCTCTCTCCCCCCCCCGTCCCCTTGGAATTTCGCAGTATTTCTAAAATTGGGAATATTCCAGAATGATTCCAATAGCTACATTTGCATTCCGATGCTAATAATAATAATAATAATAATAATAATAATAATAATAATAATAATAATAATAATAATAATAATAATAATAATAATGTGTTCCAATTTTGATGGTGATTAAAAATTGATCATTGAGATGACAACTCGATCAACTTGAGGCCAAAGAGTTATAATATTCAATATATTCCAGGAACGGTGCTTGCCTTTGATAACTTCTCTATAAAATCATCATTATTGGTTCTAGAATTAGTATATGTTTACCACATGTAGGATTCCCAGTGCCTAGAATCTAGCATAGAGAAACTAACAATCTCCATATATATATATATATATATATATATATATATATATATATATATATATATATATATATATATATATATATATATATATATATATTAAATCACAGTAGATGCACGTGACTTCAGTGGGATTCGCTTTTATATATACAGTATATATATATATATATATATATATATATATATATATATATATATATATATATATATATAATGTTATAAATGTCAAACATGAGCTTACGACGGGTAGTATTAATTCTGGTATTCAGCTGAATGCCTGTAGTAATCTGGTGAAGAAGATACGAAAAGAATTTGTGGAGCTTTTTAAAGGATAGATATATCTCGTAATGCACCACTTTTACGATTACGCATAAACTTGCAACA
Organism: Macrobrachium rosenbergii; assembly: GCA_039081455.1. Taxonomy (NCBI): domain Eukaryota; kingdom Metazoa; phylum Arthropoda; class Malacostraca; order Decapoda; family Palaemonidae; genus Macrobrachium; species Macrobrachium rosenbergii. Next base: position 7,628,715 of record JANJGK010000017.1, on the reverse strand, counting down.
ACGCAGTATGCATATCCCCTGTTTCTTTGTTAAAACACATACCAGGCCGGACTAATCACGCTTTTAAAAGGAAGGAAGATTAAATGTGTATCAGTTAATTTGGTAAATAATAATTATAATTTTTATTAAAGTGAGCGTTCCCAACAAACACGTTGAGATGAAGAATACTGGAAAAAAAAATTAGACAAATGACATTCAAATATCGGTGAGCCACAAAATACAAACATGAGGAATATGAAGAATAAAAGCTGGATAATAGACGGGTAAACAAAGTGTTCATTAATTAGAAGTTTTCAGTAGATAAAATACAAAACTGGACACGGAACGCTAATTGAAAATGCCAGATGAGAAAAATGAAGGATATTTCCCGAACATTTCATTACATTACGCCAGTTTTAGTGTATTTCCTTATATTATTCATTGCCATACGTCAGATTTTCATTTAGTTATGCATAAATAATTAGTCATTTATCCTAGTTGACCAAATTTTTCTTCTCAGTTTTTTCATGTCTTAAAACTTGAACCTTGACCCTGTTTTCTTGTTTTAATTTATGCTTCGATTATATCTGGATAGCACGTCTCTCTGTCTGTCTGTCTGTCTCTTTCTATCTCTCCCTCTCTCTCTCTCTCTCTCTGCCGGTCTCCTTGTCTGTCTGTCTTTCTATCTGTCTCTCAGAGTCTGTCTGTCTCTCACTGTCTCTCTGTCTGCCTGCCTGTCTGTCTATCACTCTCACTGTCTCTGTCTGTTTGTGTATCTCTCTCTCTCTCTCTCTCTCTCTCTCTCTCTCTCTCTCTCTCTCTCTCTCTCTCTCTCTCTCTCTCTCTCTCTCCCCTCTGTCTGTCTGTCTACCTATTTTTCCGGGCCCTTTCTTTCCCCCTCAAAAGAATCCTATCATTCATCCTGCAGTGGCATTACTACAGGCAAATCCTCAATTAGCACTGAGGCAGGTGGGCTTCCATGATTCATTGTGCCTCAGAAATCCCTCTGGTAAACCATTCCGCAATAACTCAGTTCTGCTGCAGAATAAAATCGTTGCATCTACTGTACTAGGAAATGCCGCTTTTCGTAATATTTCAGGAAAATCTAATGTATATATATATACATACTTTATATATAGAAAGAATGTATCGCTTTCATGCTCCTGTTTTACTCAGCGTTCAATCCTCTCTTTCTCTTTCTCTCTCTCTCTCTCTCTCTCTCTCTCTCTTTCTCTCTCTGAGTGCCTTTGAGCGCTGAAAATTAAATGGCTCTGTGTAATGTGTGCAGGATGGTGGCGCAAGAATAGACCGGCTGAATATTCTAATGGCACCTGTACAGAGGTGAAAAGAATAAACCGTTCTGATATTTTTCGTTTTCAGCCACTATCTTTTATTTGAAGGACGATATATACGTTCATCGATGGTCTACAGTGATAATTTAATATATTGGAACCCAATGAAGTATTAAAAGATGCATATTTTGCATAAATCGCTCTGTATGACACTTGCAGATTCAACAATTGTGAAATGGACCCTTTTCGGAAATCAGGGCAAAATTCCTTTTTCGAAAAATAGGAAAAAATTTTCATTTTCAGAGAAGTCACCTTCTTCAATCACTAGAAAATATTACTCACTTATTTTCTAAAAGTGGTGTGATATCAGTGTAGTATATTAAACTGGTAATTATGAATTCATGGGTCACTGGTGTTAGGGAAAGAGAAGAAAAATGAGATTTTGCCGGATTTTACCTGAGGAGTCGTCGGCAATTTTATTTAATCTTTGCGAAAAGGGAAAGAGAAAATACTGAAGGAGAGAAGAGAGAGAGAGAGAGAGAGAGAGAGAGAGAGAGAGAGAGAGAGAGAGAGAGAGAGAGAGAGATCCTTTGTTAAAAGGAGACAATAACGATGATGGCAGAATTAAGTTAATAAATTGAGAAAGGTGTGGTTAAAATGTAGAGATATTATTTACGAAAATAATGCTGAATTTATTACAAACTCAAGTAATGAATATATATATATATATATATATATATATATATATATATATATATATATATATATATATATATATATATATATATATATATATATATATATATATATATATATATATATATATATATATATATATATATTATTATGATTAGCAAGAATTCGCTAGCAAATTGCCTCCCCTCCCCCCCCCTCCTTTGTTGTTGTTGGTTGTTCTGTTGTGTTTCATTTACTGCCAGCCGGCCGATCGATAGACCATCTGTCTATCGACTTAAAACAAGGGTTTAAAAGATTAAAGGCGCTCCCATCTTTGATAAAGATCTTTCCTTCGAGGCAAAAGTAATCTGGCTTGGGTGTTTCTCCTACAGGCCAAAACCTCCCCTGCGGGCAGCAGGTGCAATGAGTCAAAACATCTGTGTTGGGCGCACCCCCTGCCCCAAAGGAGGGGATAAAAAGCAAAAGCCCACGAGGTCTCGACACACACACGCGTGCTGGAAGATATGGAGTGAAGACGCCCTCAACACCTGGCCCCATCGATGCCCTTGCATCCTAACCACGTGGCCCTTTCCAAAGTATACTTTTCCTCGTGCCCTTCGACCGTATTCCTCGAGCCCACACGCCATTGCTTGGAGTTTCGAGGAGTCCCCATCGCCTTGCCCCTTTACGGAAGCCCTTGCATCTCACCACGTGGAAGAAACTCGTCCTCGGAAATCGCAAGTCATCCACGGACCGCCTTCTACGCGCCCTCGGAAAATCTGCTAAGGTAAAGTGCCCTGGAAGAGCCCCATTTCAGTCACGCTTTTGTCTCGTAAAATTTGCTTAAAGAGAAAGCCAGAAATCACCCTTGTCTAATGTCCGTGCGCCTCTTGCATCGGCAGTATTAATTCTTTATTACTCCTTTGGCACCCTCAGTGCTGCTTCGAATTCTTTATTCTTTTGTCTATTTTCATTACTGGCGTATAATGTGCATATCTCTCATTTCAGAGGGATCCTATTTCGTGGAAGCTTCTCGGACTGTGTCTGGAATCCCCCAGTTTCATTCAATCCCGTAGGAATCTCCTTCAGGATAGTAATCTACTTGAGTTCCTCTTTCCCGTACTGATATCATTTATGTAAATACACTCCTTTAAATGTGCCCACGTGTTTTACGTAATATTTCCCTCAGTAACCAGAGCCCTATGCTCATATGAAATTCTCCTTTGTTTTCCTCTTTTTTTACGTTTTCCCGTACCCACGAAGTCAGAATCACAAGGCTAAATTACCTTAAATTGTTGCTACCTGTCTCACAGAGCATATTTCAAACTAAAACCACGGAAAAACGTAAAAATATATATATATATATATCTGTGTGTGTGTGTGTGGGTGTAATTATGTTAACGTGTGACGGGACAAGAACAATATGAATTCTGATAGGTGAAAGACTGGATAAATAATATTACCATTTATCTGGTTTCAGTTTTGCAAAAGAGTCCAATTCACTTGATGGCGTGAACGTACAAGTACAGAACCCGAATAAGACAGGGATGAGCAATGAGAGATAACCCTTATAGTAAGTACTGGCATAACTTTATTTGGTTCTGAATCGTCCGGTATTATAAGGTCATATTCTTTACAAACACTAACATATTCAAGACGATCAAAAATAATATTCCATACAAGGCAAGAGAGGCTAGTATTAGAAACTACAGTATATATTGATATTTTCTGGCAATAATGAGAATGAAGTCGCGCATTTTAACAGAATGTTACTAATTATAAAACCCTAACTTATATTTCTTGTTAATTCTGATAATTAAACCGTAAATGCGATTAGCTTTTCTGCCATTTAATATTTATTTTATATCTTAATATTATATCTAGATGAATATGATGAATAATCCTAGTATGGAAATGCAGATTATTGTTCTACATACATCATTCTACATTCATTAATATTTATATTTAACATCGTTCTATTTATTCTTTTATCCCTTTCTGAACAGGGGCAAGACAGTATCTTTCGCATTATATTGTAACAAATTGCCTCTTTGATTTGATTTTGGGTTACGTAAGTAAAATATGGTCATTTGTTGTACCTTCCGTGGAAATGCAGTCATCTCCAGGGTTATTTCGTCCTATTTTTATCTTAAAGGGTCCAATATTTTGGAAATTAAATTTAATAAGAGAGCGGTTGGTTTTATTCTACCGCTGGCAAATGCACAGAATCTCGTTCAGTTTTACTGTACCCGTTGTTAACACATATATACTTCTTTTGTGCGTTGTGTGCCATTGAATATAAGAACAAAAATTTTTATGGCTCACATGAAACAGTTTCTCAGCCATATAAACCTACATAACTTATTCATCTGAAGCTACGAGTATAAGGCGTGCTCGATCCTTGTTGTAATTTTGAAGTGAAAGCATAACTTTTTAGATTAAGAAATGCATTTAATTGTAGATGAGATATTTCACAAACTTCCTTGGTGTCAAAAATTTGATTAATGAAATTGAGCAGTGGACATCTCTCAATCTTTTAAAAGCTGTAGTTTTAGCTACAACAGAAAAATGAATACAAAACAAAGCAACCCTTATCTCTCCGATGGGGTTGGAATGATAAGAAAACAACCCCTCTCTCTCTCTGCTTCTTGGGGTTATCAGAGAGAGAGAGAGAGAGAGAGAGAGAGAGAGAGAGAGAGAGAGAGAGAGAGAGAGAGAGAGAGAGAGAAAGAGAGAGAGAAAAGGTTAACGAGGGAATGATTTTGCAAATTACTGTCACATCCAAAGCACAAATAGCGAATCGAGATTAAGAAACGCCTTCTGCTGGATTAGGTTTCAAGGCGAAACCTTTTTCGGATGAAACTTAACTGGGAACAATCCATGATTTCATTTCGCTTAATGCAGGGAGAAAGAAAAATATCGTTTTCTTAACAACAACAAAAAGAATGAGATTAAGAAGGCTTTCGTCTTATGTAACAACGTTTTTAAATGTAAAAGAAGTCAATGATGTTTTAAACAAATTTTTGTCCCGAAGGAAGTTTGTGATTTTTCAATATAGTTAGAAGATTTCATCTTCATACTTATTGGCAGGGAAGCGTTATCAGATCTACAATTTATTCATCTTATTTAACTAAAAATTGTGTTTTTTCTGCAGTGCCAGTCCATTAGCTTCAGGTAACTATATTATGAAGTTTTATAATGTTGAAAAGCTGTGCTATATGAATCATGATAAATTTTCTTATTATTAATGACTTATATAATACACAAAGATATGTTAATAATGAGTGCAACAAAATTGAAGATGCTGTATCTTGCGTTTATTTATATAATTTATGCTCTGCCTCTGCATATGCTGCAATGAAGCTTTCTGGATACGTCGTATAAAATATAAAGAAATATTTTTTCAAATTTTCCAGTTCATCCATACGAGTATTACTCTGTTGAAAATCGAACGCGCTACCAGTTTTTAGCCCTATTGAAATGCTTCATTTAAGTGTTCCCCTTTTTTATATTTTCTCCCCTTCAAATGTTTAAAAAAAAAAGTAAACCTTAGTTTAACCAGGCTGATTAACAGCTCTCCTAGGGCTGGCCCGAAGGATTAGATTTATTTTGCGTGGATAAGAACCAATTGGTTACCTAGCAACGGGACCTACAGCTTATTGTGGATTCCGAACCATATTATACCGAGAAATCCTGAAAGTTTTCATTTGGTGACTGTACTCTTACGTCTTCCCTAGTCTACGGAAAAGCAAGGATGACTGTTTATTATGAGATAGTCATAGAAATGAAATAAAAAACAAGTTTATGGATCAGAGAAAAGGACTTTGAGAACTGGTCAGGGAAGGATTGGCCCTTTAACAAATCTTTGATTCAATACTGTTAAATAGAGGGCTTGATCACATCACAGACCACCAACATTCCAAAATTTGGTTAACAAAATTACCCAGAGAGCAGACTGAACTGTACTGTACTCAGCATACCTAATCTTGTATTATTGTAAGGACTGGTTATATGATAAACTGAGATGCATCAAATTTTCCTGTTGCGTGTACTAAAAGCTCATGTGGTTTTTTGGGGGGAACAATGTGAGTTTTCGAAAGCCATAAAGGATTTTGAAAGAGTTACCAGATCCTAAAGGTATCATCTGAGTTCCATTCCGGTTTTTTTTCCCCTTGAAACGAGGAATGTACAGTACTACAGCGATAATATATTGTGTTTTCTACTACTGGTGTTTCACCACCTTGGACATTTAGTATGGCCCCAGCCTCATAAAACACACATCCCTTCAAACAGTTTGCTTAGGGAACAAGAGAAAAGCTTTTTATATTTGATACATATAAAAAGCATAAATGAAAAGTTCTATGAACACTTCAGTATTTATGGAAGAAAATGTCAGCATACTACAAAAACACGACGATACCAAGTTAAGTCCGAAAGAGTCCTCCTCTAGCTGAGAACTGAAGTCAACGAGAAAGACCGTTTTAGTTATCATGGGAAATAGAAGCAAAAAAGAGAATTCCAGAGCTTGGTAACAGAGGGAAAGGAATTCCATAATTCTCAGGAATAAAGAAATAGCATCCGAGTCTTCGCCACTTCAAACACTCGAAATGTTGACTCTAGTGACTCAGCTCATTCAACACATCCACCCAGCTAATCCGTACTTCTAGAATGCACAGTTGCTGGCCAACTAGTTGGTAATGATACAGCAGGCCGTATGCCAGCACAGGCACATCGCATAAGGGCGGTCTTTAGGTGTAATAAGATGACAAAAGGATTCAGTAAGCCTAGTGTTGACCTCTGGACTCTGACTGACTAAACAAGAAATTACTTATGTATTTGAACTATAGATATTATTCTTATTAGTGAAGCAGATAAAATAATTTTTTCATTAAAATACTTCAGTTAACGATACAAGCATGAAAATTGGTTTATATCTTCTCCATAGGCCACTTTTTGAAAATTACTGGGTGTCCACTCAAAATTCCAAAATGGCTGCCGTTTTTCAAGATATCCGCTAGTCAAGGTTTTAACATGGGGCTCATATGCTTAAGGTCATGTTTTTATGCATTTGTTTTGGTTATACACATTTTAGGCAGTCACCAAGCAAAAGTAAAATGTATTTCTGTTAAAGATTTCATACAGCATATATAAAGAAAGATGGCATCCAATGTGGCAGCCCAAGACTTTAAATAATCGTGTCTCTGGATTCAGCAGGCATGGAAAAATGTCTTCCTGTTCAATATACGGTAATAGTTTGCAAGTGGCTTTATCTTTAGTTTTAGTTTAAAAGGGCGAATGTCAGTGCACAACAATGGCCCCAGTGGTGACTTCACTGCTGTGTAACTCAGCATGGTGTTTAGTGTCAGCTAATCTTGCTTTACTTACCGTGTACCTAGCTTTGCTTTAGTGTAGTGTAGTAGTATAGTGTCCCAAATGCTGTCTAATAGCCCCATATCAATTAGCTGGCAGAAAGTATATACTCATATATAGTTGGTAGATCTACTTACACAGCCGTGCCTGAACTGACAGGAGGTGCCAGCATGGGTGAGTCAAGCCAAGGGTAAGTGGGGCTCTACCTGGTTTGTTCATGTACATGATGATTCTGGAAAGTAGGCACACAACATTGGCTCATAGATTCATGAAGGGCAACTTTGTTGCACATACGACCAAGCACGAATTCTCAGAGCTTGCTCTTGATCAAGCACATGAACAGGCAAATGCTATCATTAAGGGTGATAGTGGAACCATTGCGCTCACTGAAAATCCATCAGCCCTGAGGAGATGGATGGTCTCTGGCCCTGAGGTGAGTCATCTGGTGTCCCTCTATGAAACTGAGGCACAAATGAAAGAGGCTAGTGATAAATTTTTTTCACCATGAGCAGACTCCACATGCCCAGCAGACATTCTTGGAAAGGGTTCAGAAATTATCTCAGGTCCCGCAAGACTTGGGAAACCTTTCCCAGGAAGATGCAGCTCATTTTAGCTTAGCTGAGCTTGTTCATACTCACTTAGAGAAAGGAAAGTCCCAGTACTAGGAACTTGTGGAATGCTTGGCTGATAATCCAACCTCATTCTACAGCCCATCAGGAAGAACAGGCTTGACTTCTTGTCTCAAAATAAGCCTGTTACAGAACCATCTAAACAGAAACAGCTGAAAGAAGAATGTCAGCTTTTCTCCAAGCTATTCATTTCCTGTCAAAGCAGGGAATGCGACCTGCAGGAATTCTTTAAGCATGAAAATCGGTTGTTCCCTACACCTTTAAGTGAGGGTGGAAAGATTTACAGCTGTCAGAAATCCCAACTCAGCTCCATACCTGCGAAACACATCTCACTTCCATACCAAAAGCCCGAGGCAGATGATATCATCACTGATGGTTCGGCTTTGGTCCATGTCCATGCACTGCCACCAAAAAGGTCTGAGACTTTTGCAGACTATGCAGCCTGTGACTAACTGCCAAGAATTAGTGACTATACTAATGCGTAGAAGTCAACACATATTGTCTTTGATGTGTATAGTTCATCAAGCCTGAAAGCAAACACAAGGTCCAAAAGGGGACAAGGGGGAAAATGATAGGTAACAGAAAAGAACACCATTCCTTCAAATTGGCAAAACTTCTTGAGGCACAATGACAACAAGTCAGAGCTGTTTCGCTTCCTGGCAGACAAGATTGCTCAGATGTCTGCGCCAAACTTGGTTAGTGTGACCAAGGGAACCCAATCACTTAGTACTCACAAAGTGAGTTTACTTGAACTGGACAAATGTTCTCATGAGAAGGTAGACAGGCGCATCTTTGTCCATGCCAGCTATGCTGCAGGACAGGGGAGCAAGTCTGTCATGGTCAAAGCCAATGACACAGATGTCTTTGTCATTAGCTTGAGTGTGTTCCCAACTCTACAAAGCATGGGTCTGCAGCAGTTGTGGCTCGCGTTTGGCCAAGGGCAGAGCCTTCGATGGGTTGGCATTCACAACATGTACAACAATGCTGGTCAAGAGAAGGCCCGAGGCATGCCGTTCTTCCATGCATTTACAGGCTGTGATGCAGTCTCGTCCTTTAGAAATAAAGGAAAGAAAACAGCATGGCAGACATGGGACATTTTTCCAGAGGTCACTCCAGTTTTTTTCTAAACTCAACAAGTACCCACCAACCATCAAAAATGGTGATTTGAAGATTCTGGAGAAGTTTGTGGTCCTCATGTATGACAGGTCAAGCACTGTTGACAATGTGGATGAGGTTGTGTATGGGGTCAAGCAATTCTGTGCCAGCCAGAGGCAAAGAGTCCAGCTGACTGGGGTTGGAAAAGATTGGCGAAGACTGGAAAGTATTCTGGACAGCCAACTCACCCACTGCAAAGAGTTGTGAACAGCTTACTAAATGTGGCTGCAAGTCTGGTTGCCGTGGCAGGTGCAAATGCTACAGGTTTGGGCTTACATGAGCAGCTTTGTGTGGCTGCAAATGTGAGGTGTAACTATGATGTTGCAAATGATGCTTCAGATAAATATGAATGAGAATTTCGTCACACTAAATGGTGACACCAAGCATCTTTAAAATTTTGTGTTCATTTCAGGCTTAAAAACACACTGAGAGTGCTCGAACATAGATAAGATACTTTGTTATCTTATTCCATTATAATCTTGAGCTTGTATACTTTTCAGTAGCATTATGGAGTCCCTTTCCAAGATGTAATATTGATAATAGCCCAATAGAAATGCTAGAAACAGATTCTCTGGCCTCATAAATATAGGTATAGATAAAAATTTCATGTCTCTATCTTTCTTAGTGCCATTTTGTATGTCATCTTTATCACAATGGTGAATGTAGTGGTTTGAGCTCTGGTGATACCTTCAATTAACTCTTCTACCCAGGAAGACATTATCTGAATAATGACTGATGTTTATTTCAACAATGATTTACTGCAAGTGTCAGAAATCAAAACAACCAGCGGCCATCTTGAAAAGTGGCGGCCATATTGAAATTTTGCTTGGACACCCACATTTTTCAAAAGAGGCGGTTAAAATAAGCACTTGAGCCAAATTTCACCCTTGTATCACAAACTGAGGTACTTTTCTACTTATTTGCTTCACTATATCTCAATTAGTAGTTGTGACGTTAGAAAACCCCCAAAAATTAATTAATTAATTCTCTTGTAAATTCCAAATTGCTGGTTTAAACGATGTCCTGATGACGTGTCTTGGAAGATAATTCGTTTTTTGCTAAGTCTTCCTTTTGAGAGATAAAGAGGAAACTATAATTTTTATAACAATGGCGGATTTAATAGTTCTTTTAGGCTATCAACTTCTTAAACTCTTGTATATTCTGACCACGGTCTTCGACCATTAAAAAGGATAATTAATAAAATTTTGCACCTTTATGAAGTTAAGTACTAAAATTAGTTGATGGGAAGAACTGGGGTCTTGCTTTCCATGATCATTTATCCAGGAGAAAACTTAACAGATGGACCCCTTTCTCGGGGATACAAACCTTGCCGATTTTAGAAAAGAGGGAAACTGTGTGAAAATATACCTCATTTTGTCATTTTCAGGCCCGAAAACAGGATTATATATTGATATTTCAACTCTCTCTGATGTTGCCTCAGAATAGATACACATCTTTCTACAATCAACTATAGCATTTTTATCATTTTGTTGGTCATCCTGGATGACTCTGTCTGTTTAGTCCTACCCATTTTCTGTAATACTAGAACGTATGCGTGAATTCCCTTGCGATCTCTTTAATATTAATTCATGTACGTCTTAGTCAGACATTAATATTTGAGCAATCAATTATTTTTCTTAATATAGCTATCAGGTTTACGTGTATGCAAAAAAGATATGACCTTGTTATCAAAAGCTCAGTAGTTTCTTGTTTGAAGACCTCCTTCGACAACTGGCTCCACTGCCTTCTTTTTCTGATAATAAAATTGGATATATCTAGTACTGAGTAATGAATTTCAGCGACAAGTGGTCGCCTGAGGCTGTCAGGGTACGATCATAAAATCGTTAAAATCTAAAACTAGTCTTGCCGCTAGTTGTTGGACTGCCGAATGACAAGATCTTTATGTAAATCATTTATTAATTTTTTTTGTTATCGAGGAGGTTTCAGTGAGAATGAATATTATATAATGGAAGGTGTTATGGAATGCCTTGCTTGAATAATATACCACCTGTGCTATATACCCTTTTCTAACGCTGCACTTATGTCGGTCGCAAGGTAAATGTTCAGTACCCTAAGCCCAGTAGACTGGAAAAATAAGTTATTAAAAAGGTTAGAGATGATTTTTTTCTTAATTTAAGCAATGATCAAATATTAACGTTAAAAGATATTCTTTAGCAGTGAATGGAATTTTTAAATCTCCATCTGACAATTTTTTGTTATTGACAGCAGGCATTTGACACCGTTCACAGATCGATATTATGGCATTGCGTGAGATAGGCAAAATTGATTGGAATTAGCCAGGAGTGAAGCAGTTAAAAAAAGAGTAATCTTGAGGTGATGGGGTGCTTGTTGAATGAATTTTCAATCAATAGTATTGTGCTGCAAAAAATATTTTTTACTATGTTGTTTTGACCCTATCGTAGATTATATAACGAATAAAGTATTCAGAATGGATGATGAGTTTTAGATTCGAGTATGATAACCAATGACACATTTAGAGTATGCAGATGCTGCATACATAATGCATAATACATATCTAGGGTGATGGATTCAAAATAAAGCTGAAGAAAATAGAGGTAATGAGGAATACATGCAACAAAGTAATGAAATACTACCAGATGGGGAGAAGATTATTGACGATAAATTTTTGACATATTTTGGAAAAAAGGCATCCAATAAAGGGCCTTTTGAGCTGGAAATGAGTGACAGGAGTCAACGTAACATGGATGTTGTTGCTAAGCGATCGCACGAAAATATCTGATAAAGGAATCCTCCATTAAGCACAGAACTAAGACAGCATCCTCTTCACACTGCAAGAAACACTGTATCACCTAGTCGGCTCAAGATTCCTCTCCATAAATACCTTAGAAAGCGTGTTATTATTTCTCTTCTTCCTTCATGAATCTCTTCCCAAATTAATTTCTTTCTACAGTGAGAGGAAGTGTATCAATATTTATCTTAGTTCCCCAAAATGCTTTCCATGAAGACTGCCAGTTGTATACTATAATTAATATTAAACACCTAATTCACATCTTAGAAATGTATAATTCCAAGCAATAGCTTGTGCTCCACCTCGGATTTAAAGTCAGACTGAACAGACTAAAACCTTAGAGGGCTCCAAAGGAAAATCAGCGCTGGTATACCACCCGTCATGAGGGAACATGGAAACGCTCCTAACGCCAGCAGATCATGAGGAATACCCCAATCCTCGACGGCGACGTGGACCACCACTACCTCCGCTACAAGGAGGTCCTCGCCATTCTTCGGTGGAAACCTACTCTCACTGTTCCTCGGGAGACCCTCCTCACGCCGCCCACCGTCAGGGGAACAACAAGGCACGCCCCTGAAACAACGCTCTCCTCCACGAGCCGCGAGCAGAGAGGCCCCAGCACCCACCAATCAGCAACCCCGTCGGTGAGCAAGACTCGCAGCCAATAGGAGAGCTCCCAGAATATGACCAACCAATCAAAATTCTCCGCCCTTCTTTGTAAACCCGTTTTCGGCATAAATATTCCCTGTGTACCTAGGTCCCCCCGCCCCGGCCCCGTGCCATTCACCCCTTTTAGATGGAAGCGAGGAACATACCGAAGCATCGGGACAATAAATGAATTTCGGACAGCTGCTTTATATCTCAATTTACCTGCTGAAGCGAAGAAACTTACACGCCAATTTGAGAAGGCGTAATATAAGCACAACGGCATACAGAGTGCCATCCTTTCCAATGAAATAATAATAGCAATACCTAAGTGGTAATTGTCAATGACTATTACAAATTTTTCTTATGCTAAGAGTTGTTGGAAATATTTGAAAACGGTGTCCAAAATGAGTTTGGAAATAATCCAGGAAAATTTCATATTATGTGACGAAAATGATCAAATGATTATCATGGTTATTAAGGCTGAGGGCACACAAATTTCCTGTTAGAAATACCAAGCTCTCTGAGAGTTGACGACGAATTCAGCACTATCAACCCATAAAAGCCACCTACAGGATTCCCTAAGAAAAGACAATAACCTCAATATCCCTTCGAGATATACCAGACCTAGTCCAGGCTTATGTCAACCTTCACGAAGGTTACGCTCAGGAGGCTGACATCAATTTAGTTCCTGTTAAGCAGATGCAGTGAGGAGCAAATGCAACTCTTCTCACTTCTACTAAGGGAAAAAAGGTATAAATTCTCCCATTCGTTACACGAGGATAATGAGCAATGCGCATTATAAGAATATAGGAAATACGTTCATTTACCTTCTGGATATCCAATCTTGCCTACCTTTGTCGCATATGCTTTCTTACTTCCATGGCCGGTATACTTACATTTATGTATCCTCCTACGCTACCATTATTTCAATTAAGATTTCTGTTATTTGCAAACAACAACGAAATTACTCTCTCTCTCTCTCTCTCTCACTCTTTTACGCTATATATATATATATATATATATATATATATATATATATATATATATATATATATATATATATATATATATATATATATATATATATATATATATATATCATATTGCTATTGCTAACAATGTTAAAAAATCATTTACCGCTCTCCGTATTCAGCATATATAGCCTCTTGCATCGTCGAGAAAAACTTCAGTTAAAGGAAATGAAATATACTGATATGGTGTCGCAATTTAGACTTGAAAATCTCAGTGAAATGACAATGAGTGGACGTAGAACGTTACTGATTTCTTCAAAATGTTTAACATTTTTATCCATGATTACTACCTTGGGGTGTCCTTTGAATGTTGTTGCGTATATAAATAAATTTATGAGGAGAAGTTTCGAAAAGGAATTCAAAGGCGTTATTGAACCAAGGCCCCAGTAACTGAAGGAAATGTCTCGAGTGAAGCAGAGCTCGAAAAGAGGATTACAAAGATCTGACACCGAAGCCTCGAGTCTCCAATGACATCAATCGTTGATACTTAAAGAGATTATGTTCCTCTCCTGATTGTATTAGTTTCCATTCTACGGACTCATTATAGGCTATCTTTTAGGCTCTCTCTCACCGTCTCCCCCCTTTCTCTCTCTTAATCCCTTCAGCCTACCTGTAGTGAAATCTCTCTCTATCTCTCTCTCTCTCTCTCTCTCTCTCTCTCTCTCTCTCTCTCTCTCTCTCTCTCTCTTAATCCCTTCGCCCTACCCGTAGCGACGTCATCTCTCTCTCTCTCTCTCTCTCTCTCTCTCTCTCTCTCTCTCTCTCTCTCTCTCTCTTAATCCCTTCGCCATACTTATAGCCACTTCATATATATATATATATATATATATATATATATATATATATATATATATATATATATATATATATATATATATATATATATACACGCTGTATAGTCTCCTTTATACAGTATAAACACATCCTTTGATGATGCCAGCCCAATGCTCGACACCTCTCTTGTTACCACCTGCAACTGTCATCTGACTACTGAGTAGTTGGTGGGTGAAAAGAGGTCAAATGGAAGTGAATGAAAAAATGGATCTCTGAATAGTTGGGTAAACATCCCAACTACTAGACTGCGATTATATATTCATAAAAATGCTGCAATGAAAAAAAAACACCGTAGAGAGCTGTTGAGCTCCTAGAATTTTCAAGATGCTGGTTCCTGTTATATATATGATATCATGGCTACATTATCCCTCAAAATGAATAGTTTTTTTACATGTTTCACGGAATATGGCCCCATCGGAGTTTACATTCTCATGAATCCTCAAGTAGGAGCCACCTCCTGTATCTCCGTCCATTATATATATGGTAATGAAGCCTCCTCTTTGCTCTTGTACCCCCTACGAAATTGAGGTATGTAAATTTCAACCACTGAGGGATGCAGCTGACTTAAATGTAGATGCATGTAGAATTACACACACACACAATATATATATATATATATATATATATATATATATATATATATATATATATATATATATATATACTGTATATACACATTAAAAATGTACGTTTGAGAAACAAAATCTAATAAATCTTTTTATTCACACAAGCTCCCAGTTTGCTTCATCAACGAAGTGACACCGCATGAAAATTTTGTGTGATATAATTCAAGTACGAGATCGAGGTAATGAGGCCAGGGACAATTAGGACGATAATGAAATTATTCATTTCCTTGTTTAACTCCCTTACTTTCACTCTGAACTACGACTGAAGAAACTTTTAGGCCTCAGAATAAAGGGGATAAACTCTGGAGAAAAGAGATTTGGGAATTGAAGGCTGAGATTTACAATTAGCTGATAATGATATTTGGGAATTCTCAAGAGAATTTTTTTCTCAAGAAGTTCGAGATTCTCAGACAGAGAAATAGAAAGTAAACAACATTGCGCCATGCATTCAGAATCATGCCTTCTCTTTAATCTACTTTGTCTTCATATTTTATTAGACTGAAGAAGAAACACGTAGGGATGGAATGGAATATAAAATGTGGGTCAAAGGCCAAGCGCTGGGACCTATGAGGTCATTCAGCATTGAAGGGGAAATTGAGAGTAGAAAGGGTTGAAAGGTGTAACAGGATGAAAAACTGGCAGTTGCACTGTGAAACAATTGTTAAAGAGGGTGGAAAGTAAGATGAAAGTAAGAGAATATGAATGGAGGTACAGCAAAAGGCTTGAAAGGGGTTACGACTAGGGGCCGGAGGAACGCTACAAATTACCTTAAGCAATGGCTACAGTGCACCACGTGTGAGGTGATTGACAGCACTACCCTCCTACGGGGAGAAACACGTAGGATACAAAGAGATAACAAACAAGGAATACATTTTAAGTAGCGGAGGTGGAGAAAAGAATATGGAAGAATAAGTCCTGATATAATCCACAATCCCATTCAATGTATTCAGCGCTTGTCCTCCGAAGTTTTCGTCTTCCCTGGCACGTACGGGACTCAAGGAAAGGCTCCCCCGGGATTGGGAGGAACCATAAATTGAGTCTTCTTTCTAGTCTCTGTTTTACAGTCTCACCAAAGGAAAACTCGACTTCCGTTTGGTCGTTCTACAAATATGGATTTTGTACGCGTTTACTTTCACCTCTATGTCAGTCTGTTTTGCTGTCAGTCTTTTTATCCATCTAGGTTTAAAGGTATGTACGTAGAATATATTAAGCTAACGACGGGGTTCTATTTGTGTGTGTGTGTATGTATGTATGTATATGTATGTATGTATATATGTATATATATATATATATATATATATATATATATATATATATATATATATATATATATATATATATATATATATATATATATACTTAAGTTCACATTACCGAGAAGATACCTGTATACAACATTTACGACGTGGAAAAAACTATATTTCTTAATCGAAGTTTTTCACTTGTATATTCATTTATGTATATTTATATACAGCATCATACACGTGTATCAGATACACAAGCACGAACTGACCTTATGCAAATATGCCCACAGGTATGAAATATATATAATATGTAAATCTTGAGACACATAAAATTATTTGTGTATTGTTTTAACGGTCTTCTCAACTTTAAGCATATCATCACTCTTCAATACTTATGCTTCCCAGCAACTGAGAAAGACCAAGGAATCTGGGGAAACCAAGCCTGCTCTATGGCTCGGCTTAAAATTCAACGAAATAAACATATCTTCAAACGGAATGGTTATCTGAGGCCGAATGAAACGTAATTAGGAAATTCCTGGTTTTGAACGACCATTAAGCAAATGACACAATATCAGGCCTTCCTGCATGGAATGTGATTGGGTAAACAAGGAGTTGTTGCTGCATTTTAACGAGTGACTCTTCAGCTAAGAGCCATTTAAGAGGGAGCAGAGAGGGTCAAGTGAAATTACCACAGGGATAACAAAGTCTTTAAGGGCCCGTTTGAAGGAAATGTGCTCATTGTCAATTAGTGTTATTTAAAAAGAGAATCGTCTTTTTTTTTTTTTTTTGGTATCTAAGCTTCGAAACAAGTGAAGAGAACCATTATTATTCCTTGGATCTCTTTATGTTCTTTGATCTCACCATTCAATCGTTTCGTAACCTAGAGGGTAAGAGAAGAGAATTTCGCCAGAAAACAGATCTATACGTTTTGGCAGGATATCGGCATTATTGGAAAACCTTTCGTTTTCTAAGAGCTAGGGTAAAGGATCCCCCGCTCTTCTCTCTCTCTCTCTCTCTCTCTCTCTCTCTCTCTCTCTCTCTCTCTCTCTCTCTCTTACGATAAACCTTGTAATTCTGCAAAAGGCAAAGCGAGTGCCTCCTTCAACAGATGGGTTTTCCTCCGTGCAAATAAACGGCGCTGCAAAACGAACGGGTCTGAAGAGTCATT
>JANJGK010000017.1:7600793-7611194 GCA_039081455.1 Macrobrachium rosenbergii | reverse complement strand
GATGTACCATCTGCAATTTGATAATGCCAGTGGTTACCCACAGATAATTATAACGATCTCAGGCAAATCAAGGGTTGCACAGAGGGTGCCAAGGTAACTCAACTCTTGTACAATATACTGTATTTGCATTAAAATTCACACTGATCTAAGTGAGTCAGGTCTCCGTGAAGATTAAAGATACTTGACTGTTGAAAGAACCTCGAATAAGGGCATTACCTTATAATGGAGCAAAGGAGGGGCCTCGTCGAATTCACTAGGTCTGGAGGGATGAGTTTAGTGGGAATGCATAGGTAATGTGACTGGTTGGTCGAAAGGTGACCATGTGGAGGGGTCAGCTCAATAAGGAGCATGCAAGGGGATGTGTGTCAGTCTGCTACAGAGAGGTCTCCGAGGCTGACGACCGCTGTTTCTTGCCTTATATGACCTCGGGGATCATTTTCTTGCTCCTTCCAGAGGTCACTGGGATCGCAAGATGGTGGTTGAGTCACCCAGTTTTCTATGTTGGAATCTTCCAAATCTTGGTGACCTTTGGCAACCCATAATCGCCAGTTTTTATGGGGGACTGAACCTTCTGGTGGATTTTCGTCATGCTTCGTCTCCATTCGCTTTTTATCTGAAAAGAGGTATTTCAAGCAGTCATCAGATCTTTAGGAAAAATAAACAGATGCACCAAAAAGGGGAGCATGGAGAGAAATTTACGTAGGGGTTAAGTTTCTCACACTCTTCCTCAGTTAGGTATCAGTATAAAAATTACGTTATTTGGATTGCAAGGCATTTTGGAGGTTTTGGGTTTGTTTATGAATATAATATATATATATATATATATATATATATATATATATATATATATATATATATATAATATATATATATATAGAATATATATATATATATATTATATATATATATATATATATATATATATATACATATATATATATTATATATATATATATATATATATATATATATATATATATATATATATATATATATATATATATATATATATATATATATATATATATATATATATATATATATATATATATATATATATATATATGTGCATACATACATACATATATATATACTATTATATATATTATAATATTATATATATATATATATATATATATATTATATATATATATGCATACATACTATATATATATATAATATATATATATATATATATATATATATATATATATATATATATATATATTATATATATATATATATATATATATATATATATATATATTATATATATATATATATATATATATATATGTGCATACATACATACATACATATATATATATTTAATATATATAATATATATATATATATATATATATATTATATATATATATATATATTAATATATATATATATATATATACTATATAATATATACATATATATCATCTATGATTCTGATGTATTTGCTGTTCTGGTTATAATGTATTATGTGTAATGATAATAATGGTTGAAGTATCATATGTAGTGTAATGTCAGATCTCAAAAGGTTTACGGGTTTTGGACAACTTAACAGTGTGATTTAGAATTAGTAATACGTTTTAGTAATAACGTAGTATGTGATGCGCATTTTGTCCCCTAGCAACAAGTGTTCTGTACTCATGATTTCGTATGTCGTGTTTTGGTTCGGTTCTTGTCGAGAGAGATAACTAGTTGGCAAGGGAAAGGATGGCAATCGAGTCGTGTGAGGTTTTGTCTCATATGAGAAAAGAGAAATGATTTTGTAATGTTTCATGTACTGTTCTGGAAACCAACTTTGGTTCTTTGTCTTGTTTTGAAACCATGCCATTTGTGGCTGCCAGCTGCTGTCTGTTTTGATCATGTTGAGATTTCGTTAAGAGCTTCATCCCATACGATTTTCTGCTCGAATCGTATGTGCCTTTTTTGAGAGTAAATGCACATATCTGAATGGATTACATCATGTTTTGTAAGATTGTGTTGCTCTGATCGTGTACTGTTTTGACGTCGTCTGATTGTTTCGTTTCTAGCTGGAATTCAAAAAATTTGTTCATTTCTGGTTTCAGAGACCATTCCTGTTGGTTATCTCTCTCTCTCTCTCTCTCTCTCTCTCTCTCTCTCTCTCTCTCTCTTCTCTCTCTCTCTCTCTCTCTCTCTCTCTCTCTCTTCAAAAGAGAGAAATTATTAACGTAAAGTGTTAGTGTAGTCAATGGTATTAATCTTAGCTTTTGAGATCTGAATATAGGAAAAGTTTTAACGGTGCCGTACAAAAAAAGTGTTTTTTGTGAAGCTCCAGCAGCTGCGATTTTGTGAAAGTTTTCACAAGATTGTGTAAGGTAAAGTGAATTTTACTTATTATTACCATTGTATAAGAAGGTATATTAAGAGAATTTTTCCTAAGTGAAATTATTATTGGTAAATCTTATGTGTATTTTGTGTGTTATTGTTTTTGCAATCTCTTGATTTTTCACATTTTATATATTGATGATTTAACATTTATTTACTTAGCATTTTAAATATTTCTTGATAATTTAAAATTGCATACTTGATTTTATTTTCATTTGTTAAGCTTTTCTTTTCAAATCTTGAGTAATTCTTTATAATTTAAATTTTGCTTGATTAATTTTAATTTCTTGATAAATTAAAGTTTTTTGTGATTTAGTTTTGTTTAATAATTTAACTCAAGAATTAATTAAATTTTTGTGTTGTTTTCAAGTAATAGTAAATTTCTTCAGATTGTGAATAATGATTATAAATTTTGAATTTAAAATAATTTTTTTTAATTTAAAATTTATTAAAAACAGTTTCATTTATTAACCACCAGAGAATAGGGTTATTTGTGTGCATAAGGGAAAGTGATAAACATGTTTTGTTCCTTTAGTTTTGCTGAAGTGAATTAAGACCTGGGAAACAGTTAAAGTTGTTTGGTGGAGTGATGCCCTTTTACTCTGGTATATATTTTTTGTTAATTGTTGTTACCTCTCACCTTGTTTTGATAAACTTAGTTTGATTTTTTCGCGTGATTAATAAAGCTTTTTAAGGGATTACTGTTACCTTTAGAGTACTCTCAGTCGTATTTTTTATTGTTATGAGAGTTCAGGTATCTGGCTAAAGTGAGGCAAATTTGTTAATTCTATGATAATTTGTGTAATAACCAGAGAGAGAGAGAGAGAGAGAGAGAGAGAGAGAGAGAGAGAGAGAGAGAAGAGAGAGAGAGAGAGCAAAATTCCCTAGTTTATATATATATATATATCATATATATATATATATATATATATATATATATATAGTATATATATATATATATACTATATTATATATATATATAGGAAGAGAGAGAGAGAGAGAGAGAGAGAGAGAGAAAATGTGAAAACAAAATTCCTTAGTTTATTTAATCTTTCCATGCCAAGGAAACTAATAGCTGACAATTCTCAAGCGATATGGTGAAAATAAACAGGTTTTTTCATAATTACGGTCTTTAGTTTCACTTGACGGACATATTACGGCAAGAGCACTTAGACGTTACCCTGTAATGACAGTCTGGCAGACATGAGGCTCTTCAAAGGACTCGGTCTTATTACCTCTGACTGCCAATTTTTTTTTCGTGAGAGAGATAACGGGTTTAGCAACAGCTCTGTCATCACCGTAGCTTTTAATATATATTTTGCATTGATCCAAATACTAGATTTAGTAATTGAGGATCTGTATTTTAGATTCTGTATTTTGAATAGATGATGAAAATGAATGTGAAGGCTAATTTGTCAATAATAATAATAATAATAATAATAATAATAATAATAATAATAATAATAATAATAATAATAATAATAATAATATCTCGGAAGAAGACCCTCTTTCAAACAAACTTCATTAAAAAGAATGGCCGTCTGGATGTGTTGTATGAGTTTATATTACGGTTTCTGAGTATAAACGTTAAGTAATAAATATACTTTGGACAGATATCATATAATTTACCCGCCGTTACAAAGAAATTTATTCGAGAGATTAAAAACTGCAATGTAAACTGAACGGCATCCAACAACAACAACAACAATAATAATAATAATAATAATAATAATAATAATAATAATAATAATAATAATAATGCATTATCTGGAAATGGTTATGATCGTCATTTCAAACAAGGCCCCCCCCCCACAAAAAAAACAACAGTTCCATTGGCCCTTTTACTGGACATGCCTTCTTAGTGAATTTTACACTGAACGCCTATTACTCTAGAGCGTTTCGATAAATAGAACTAACGAGAACCAAAATACAAAGCTCTCTTTTCCTCGATATGGTGGAGGACGCATTTAACGGGTCAAACAGACCACACAGAAATAAGCCATTTCCATTCTCTCACAGCCTCTTCCCTGCGGTCGAAGTGAAACACAGCCACACTGTCCAGACTATACGTTCCAGGCGAGTTGCCGCAGCATAAATGTAAGTACGCAGCCCAGAACGAGAACGAAATTAGCGTGGAGGCGAACAGCCTCCTTCAGAGGCTCCCCAATTTCACTTTCCGATAGCAAACACCTACAAGTGCAGTCTGTTATGAGGGCTGTGTGAATTTCGTCGGGATTAACACATTCCCGGCGGCCTTTATTGGTAGGACTGGACCGTTGGTTGGGTTGTTGAATTTCATTGATTCACATTGTATTATTTATTTTATTTATTTATTTTGGTAATTTTTTTTTATCATTGTCTCAAGAACCAATATTCAGTGTCTTGTTATAAATGAAGTACTTTTTTTTATATTACACGTCTTTTTATCAGATAATTTCAACCAAAATTTTCGTGTGTTATGTTACCTAGGTAATAACACTCAATGGATGTCCCTATACCAATGTACGATGGCCTTTTCTTCATACCGAATTTCGATACAAATTGGCTGTTTATTCCATCCCAAGTTGTTGAGTATTACTTCCGTGATACTCTTTTGCCGCTTTCATTATTTCAAGTTTACCTCACCCTTCTGCTGTGTATCAACGCACAATATTATTTTTTTTTTTTATTACATCATATTTTGGGAAGCTAGTGTGTGGTTGCGTCGTGGATCAGGAGCTATAATTAGTTGCGTAAAATATTGAGGATATTGACGTTTTCCGGGCATATACTCAGAGCAGCGAAACGGGACAGGACCCGATTCTTACCAATATTGGATTAGGAGGATCGAACGTCGGTTACAATTTTCCGTGGCGCTGCTTTCACGTAGCGTTAAATTCCATTACGTACTTGTGTTATTTCTTGACGCCATGCATTATCTGAATACATGAAATTTTGTGCTAGTAATATAACAAATGCAATAATTGTATGTAATCCAATCCCATTGTAGTTATACTTGCACACACATCACACACATATATACAGTATATCCAGTATATATATAATATATATAATATATAATATATATATATATATATATATATAGTATATATATATATATATATATATGATATATATAGTGTGTGTGTGTGTGTGTGTGTGTGTGTGTGTGTCTGTGTGTGTGTATGTGTGTGTGTGTATACATTGCAATTTATTTTTATTTTTTATTGTTCACCCTTCGATTTTCAAGGCACCTAATAGCATAACGAAGCTCTCAGGAGAACATATGCTTTCTAAGTCCCCTTTGTTCAACGTAAAATAAATGAAATTTCAAACACCGTGACTAACCTTTTGTCCCTGTGAAAAAAATTTCCCCTTATGCGTCTTTATCCGTAATGATATTTGAGAGAGGGTGTTCAGTTCACGGCATAAATCTCCGCTCTAATTTATGTGGGGTAAATGTTACGGAATATTGGACTGAATAAAGGATCTCGTTCCTCTCCGGCCCTCTACAGTCCCTTGTCGAACCTCCGCTCCCTCGCACCCCACCTTTCCTGATAATACATATTCCCATATTGGGGACTGAAAGAATATTCCATGTAGAGAGAGAGAGAGAGAGAGAGAGAGAGAGAGAGACGAGAGAGAGAGAGAGAGAGAGAGAGAGAAAGAGAGGCTCATAAAGTAAGCTGCAATATCGTCTTAGGAGTATTGGAAGCTCGGAAGTTCTCGCGATGATGTAAGAAAAACAAAAAGCCGGGCTCTACTTTAGGTGTATTCAGTTTCATGTTGGTTTAAAAAACAATTTTAATTCAGAATGGTAAAAAAATGTATAGTTTTCAGTGATGAGATGTACAAATATATTTATAACGAAGAAACACTCTGTTTAATTAGTAATCTTGGTGAATTAAAGACATCAATATGTATAAGGTTAAAAATAGAATTTCGAAGAGTGGTTCCATAGCCTTCATTTTTTGGAATAAACAAATTGGAAAATATCATAAATATCTGCTCTGGCTGTTGTCTTCAAGGCAAATTTTGTTAACACCCTTCGTTAGCTTCCTATGAAGCATTCACTTTCCTGTTCTAATTTTATTTCTTTCTCATATATTATGTCTGACGGTTCTCTTTGATAAGGAAACTTGGTGAAGAACATCCCAAGTTTATACCTGCTTCTTTTAAAGTAAACATCAAGATAATGGTTTGTTGTTTAGAGGGTTGTGCTTATTTATTGTTTTTTAACTCTCAATGAAACGTTAATTTTATTTAATTTTCAGTGAGATTTTAAAGGTAATCCTTACACGTTTTTTTGTTAAGTTTTCTGTACCCCGCTCTACATATTTTCTCGTAATATATTTTTTGGTGTGATATTTATTGGTCGTGGTTAATACTTTTTCACCTTTACCTCAGTTCTTTGTTCTACATTTCTTTACTCTGGCAAAGACACCTGTGACCCGTTCAGTGCTCTGATCAAAATTATATATATATATATATATAGTATATATATATATATATTATATACTATATATATATATTAAATAGTATATATATATATATATATAATATATATATATATAATATATATAGTATATCTATTATAATATATATACTTATATATATATACTATATATATCTATATATATACTGTATATAATATTCTTTTTCCTAACTAAATTTCTACTCATATACTCCGTTTTGTATTTACCTATCCTTTGCAATCATGCCATGGTGTTTTTTTTTTTTTTATTCGCAAAAGAAGAAGCCATATTCAGTGTTTTCAAAGTTGCTCTACTCGCTAGTCGAGTGCCCCGACTAACATTCGTTATCTGTTTGACTGAACATGCGTAAAAATTGTACGTTTTGACATTCCCATTACACGTTCTCACCATAATTTTCCTTATCAATCTCCGGGTGGGTTTTTAAAAAGTGATCCCATTATTTCCTCTATCAATTCCGTTGCCTGTGAGTCAGTTTTTCAACCACTTTCAGAAATATAATAATCCCTCAATACATTCACCTTGTTGATCCTCTGTTTTATTATTCTTCAAGTATCCTTCCAATTTACACTCCCCGTAAGACTGCGCCCTTATCAGATTCCATCTTTTCATCTGTATTGAATAAATGTTTCCTAATTAATCGGTAAAGTGTTTTTTATCCCGTTTCGTAAATATTTAACTTCATTTCTCTTAAATTCTCTTAATGGCCATTTTGGCTTTAAAAAGCTCTCCCCTAAAATGACTGCCTGTCTCATTGTTTCATAGTTTTCTGGCGTCTTTTTTCATGAAATGTGTAAACTTTGATGGATTTATTAAAGATCTTTTAAAAGAATCAGTCACAGTATTCCGATAATATGTGTTTCAAGTTGTAAGGAAATTATTTTTAACAGTAACGATTTTATGCCTACTAACAGCATTTTGTGTTAGATATTATTATTTATGAACCCCATCGGCAGATGATATGTTTTTTCTAGTGCTTGTTAAGTCAATAAGGTCTCTTTGTGCGATGCAAGTTTATGTCCGAAATAGCTTCAGTAAACAAAATTATGCATATTCCTCATGTACAGCATCAAAATACCGTTATTATTTGAAATGATCACAACTAATAAATTATTAACCTCTCCCGTAAGAAGACGGATGATAAATGTCATTATCTTAAATTCTTCTTCTTTAAGATTTCTGGCTTGTAATGATCATCGTGAAAAATTAATAATTTTAACCTCTCACGGGCGGAGAATGGTCGTGCTACTAATAGCTGAGTCTTATTTCTTAGTTTATGTATTCCGTCTCCTTTGTTTTCTTCTATAGTTCATTCGCTACTTATGTATTTCTTTTTCGTCTTGACCTGATCTCCCTATTGCAGCCCTTGGGGTTACAAAGTCTTCTTTTGCAGTGAGGACTGTAGCTTATCTTGCAATAACAGCAGTAATAATAATCTTCACCTTTGCCTTCATCATAACAAAAGAAAATGATAATGTATCCCAAAGACATATAACACCATTCCCTTAAAAAAAAGGGAAGTCATTTAAGGTGACTAAATGCTCTGTCTGAGGGAACATGCTTCCGGAAAGTGGCTTGGACTCCGCACCCACAGACATCCCAAATGGCTCCCTTTCATGATAGACCGCAATTTCACAGTCAAATGCAGGTATTTTCCGTAATTTTTCCCAAACAAACATGATTCTCCTTAACTTTTCCTAATTCACTTCGATGTATGTTGAGCTGAAATAAAACATAAATTAGTTTATTGCTCTACGAGATATGGCCTTTTAATACTATTAACCACCGAATGGTCATTTCGACTGCTAGTGTATATGGGGAGTACACTACCGTTGTTTGTTTCGATGTGGCAGTATACACACATTTTGTGACTCATTATCAAGTATATGATAATTAATCACTTCGTCGTTGCTGAGGATAAGTACAGTGAATATGTCCTCCACGCACTCTCTTTCGGAAAGCGAAATCCCAACATTGATGTTTACAATATCATCCTCTGATTCCGAGGGTGATCTAATATCTGACGACGACTTAGAACATATTCCAAAATCTGGAAGCTCATCCATGTCTGATAAAGACGCAGATGATGATGATGATGACAATACAAAGTGGATATATTTTTTTTATGTAGATGCGAAAAGGTATGGGAAGATCTGCTCCATGTTCTCAGGCAAATTATTGAAGAAAAGAATATCGACACCGGAAGAGTGACGACCCAAAATATTCTACGAGAATTGCCTGGACCTACATCGTTTGCCAAGCATTAAATTGTTCAAGGAAAAGTTCTAAGGCTTTTAGGTTACTCATAGGCGACTACTTTATCAAGCACATACAAAAGTGTCCTGCAGTTGAAGCTCCCATGAAGTTGAAAAGTGACTCTTGGAGCACTTCATTCGAAGTATATGCGACTGTAGGGCCAAGGAATTCTGGGTAAAGGACAACTAGTAGGACATGTCTTTGGTAAACAATTTGAGGACCTCCATTTTTCCGTCAAACAGTGGCAAGAATTCGTTTCAATAAATTATGAAGCTTATTGGATTCGATGTCAGATCAACAGATAAATTTCCTTTGATTTCTGAAGTTTGGGACAGATTTATCAAAATCTGTATTGCTTGCTATACATCACACGAAAATATAACCCTGGATGAGCAGTTATTCCGAACAAAATGTAGGTGCCCATTCATACAGTATATCGTCAGCAAGCCAGACAAGCTGGGTATTAAGTTTTGGTTAGCACCTGATATAAAGTCAAAATACATTTTGGTAAAGATCACAGTAGTGCTGCAAATCAACCACTCTCCGAATATGTTGTCCTGGAGCTATAGAACCATTCGTGAGAAAAGGAAGAAATGTGACGACGAATCATTTTTCATTTCAATAAAACTGTCGGAAAACTTACAGGCTAAAAGCGTGAGCCTTGTGGGGACGGTAAATCGTATTCGAAAGGAGATTCCAACATGTATAAAAAATTCCCGTGACAACCTGTACAACACACAAGTATTTAATAGTCCATGTAAGCCAAACAAAAATGTACTTATGCTTAGTGCGTTCACAGTACTGTAGACATTGGGAATAATGCAAAGAAAATCCCTGAAACACTAAAAACTATAATTCTTTGAAGCACTGAAAGCTGTTTTTTTTTTTTTTATAAATACTGATAAAATATGTTTTACCCTACTGTACTCAAATACAGATTATGTTGTATTGAATCTCACTTCAGACGTTATTCTGTTACCCTAAAGATGTAAATATATGTATCCCATTAAACATTCGCTATACTGACAATAACAACTGGCAATAGAAACTGGAATGCGGCCATTGACAGTGCCGTCCTTCCAAGGAAGAAGACGATTACCCGTTGTTATAAAGTCCAGGCTTAGAAAAAGACTGCTATTCTATGATGAATAATCTTAGTCTTGTAACTGCAGCTAATATTTCAGTGTTGAAAATAATATTTTATCTATTTCAGTTTTGACAAAAATTGTTAAAGTTTTTTTTTAGATAATTGTGGAATGTTATATGAATGCTTATGTCAAACATTATTTCATATTCTTACGACGAATAATTAAACACCAATAAA
>JANJGK010000017.1:7588293-7595793 GCA_039081455.1 Macrobrachium rosenbergii | reverse complement strand
TTCTAATATTTTGTGGGGAAAATGGCCTTGGTATGTCGTTTGTAATGGTTCTTTAAATTAGTTCAAGGTATCCTGTACTGTTCAGCGCCTTATCGGTGCTAGCATAAACCCATATTAATTTATATAAAGCAGTTAGGGTGGAAGGTACACAGACACAAACAAGAAATCTGTAAGATATTTATAAAAGATGCATTACAACAAAGAGCTACGATTTAAGACTGGGTATCTAATTGCTATAAATTAGACAAATCACAACGCATGAAATGGTACAGACAAGTGATCAGAATGGGGGAAAAAGAGTTAGTCACATGTGTATTAGATACGGATGTAGCATAACCGAGACTACAATAACAATTAAGTTAACCTGTTATTGGTCGATCGAATTACGTCTCGGGCAATAAATCACTCGCTTCCTGCTTTTCCACGGGGACTTCATTAGTTTCAGATAAGAGAGAGAGAGAGAGAGAGAGAGAGAGAGAGAGAGAGAGAGAGAGAGGAATGTACTTGGTAGTTGATAGTTATTATAAGAGAACAATTTGAAATCGAATTTTCAGAGACAAAGAAAAACTCTAGTAAGGATGCCATGTTGTATAGTGGACCTGAAATATGTGAGGCTGAGTAAGAGCAGTGGGACATTTTTGTAACCAACGAAGGAGGGAGAATGTACCTATTGTGGATATGGTGAACCGCTGAAAAGCAGTAATCTATATTCCATTAAAAGTAGCATAAATCATCAAATATGATAATCTTCATTATCTTTAAATATAGGGTATAGGAGGGAATGGAAGAAGATGCATATATGCATTATCAAAAAGTGATGGATACAATCGAGATGACGGTAAATAAATTCATTAAAACAGACACACTCATTATATATATATATATATATATATATATATATATATATATATATATATATATATATATATATATATATATATATATATATATATATATATTACTAACAATCATGTAAAAAAAAATTAAAACTAAAAATAGAATACTTATCAAATCTACTAACTGGGCAACAAGAACTGCAGAGGTTCTTTACAAAAGATGTTTATACAAGTAATTTCTCTCTCTCTCTCTCTTTCTCTCTCTCGTATAATATTTTTGCAGCACGTTGCCCTTATTCCTTTTTTTCTGTCATCGTGAAAGTGATACATATGCCCCCGCTACTCCTTATACTTGGGAAAAAGGTGAATAACCCAGACCCCCCACCCTACCCCCAAAACACTCTTGTCTCTATCTGTCTCTCCTTTCCCTCTCTCTCTCTCTCTCTCTCTCTCTCTCTCTCTCTCTCTCTCTCTCTCTCTCTCTCTCTCTCTTTGTTTTGCCCACGTCACAAAAACTTTTAATCAACATTTGCTAGCTCATCTAGACTTACTTAAAAAGTTCTTAATTTCCTTCCCTTTTCTAAGAAGATATCTTTAATACCAAGAGAGAAGTGGCTTTTAGGTCCTGTTTAAAGCTCGACTTCAGAATATTCAGAAGTCTTTGTCTGATCCTTTGGAAGTTAGAGACGCTGTGTATATCAGGATAATAACATTTATTTTCATGTCAATATTGTACATAATACTGAGTAGAGGTAGTTACGTCAGCATCGAAATGTGATATATATATATATATATATATATATATATATATATATATATATATATATATATATATATACACATACACATACATATGCTTATTTATATATATATAATTATATATATATATATATATATATATATATATATATATATATATATATATATATATATATATATATATATATATGTATGTATGTATGTATATATCATATCAAATCAAATCATGTGCGTGTGTGCATGCATATATGGGAATAACATACAAGGCCTAGCATCCCATTATCAAGAGAGAGAGAGAGAGAGAGAGAGAGAGAGAGAGAGAGAGAGAGAGAGAGAGAGAGAGAGAGAGAGAGAGAGAGAGAGAGATAGTAAATGGTCGATAAACCCTTTCATTTATTTTTCACTTTTTATTTCTTTAACTCTATCCAACCCCATTTTCAGCTATTTTGTATTCTCTTTTTTAATAAATATCATTGAATTAATTTGGCAGGGTTACCCTTACAGCAACGCTATGACCTCAACTTCTTTCATTTGAACGACCATCATATTTAACTTTGCTTAACGCTAAAGTGATCAGATATACCTCCAATTCTCTAGCACTCATCTGTAAAAATACTTACTGTTTACAGACCAAAAGGGAAAACTGGGAATGAAAATATACCCATATCATCCTCTTGAAGTATATACTGTATAAACCACTGAGGTAAGGAAGATATTTTCCAAATATTTACCAAATAGCATAAGCGAAAACCTAGACATAAAGAAGTTTTGGTATGGGTTGCATTGCGAAATTAGAAAAAGGTTTGGAAATATCTTCCTCACTGAATAAACATCCTTCGGATACGCGCGTGTGTTCTCCATGCTGTAAACCTCAGAATAGCTGTATAACAATAAATGATATCAAGAGTTAGCAAATGATATTTTCATAATCAACAACAGGGGGCACAGGATGAAAGAATAAGTAAGAAAACCAAAAGAAGCGAAACAAATCTTCACAAGAACAATTAAAGACAACCTGATAGAGACCGATCGAATTACACCACGGTGGAAAAATTATCCGGTTCCTGCTTAATCAAAAAGTGAAAACTTCATAGCAGTTGAAAAAGCTCTCACTTTCTCTCTCACTTCACGATTGGTCTAACCTTTAAATTTCTCTTCGTTCTATAAGAATGAAATGAAAGGAGATTCAAGCCTTTTATGAATCTGCAAAGGCGTTAGGACACTGCCTAACCACAGAAAGAATGTCATTTATAGGGCAAAATCTTTTACCCAAATCCAGTAGCAAATTAATGTTTGTCACTGGAAGGAAGTTGTTTTGTGTGTGAACGTGTGTGTATGTTTATGTGTGGAAATTGGTATTTTTAAGAATCATGTAAATGGAATTGTGTTTTACTTCTGTTCTACTGTTGGAGTTTGATTTGCACGTAACTAATTTTTAGTACATCATAAAAATCATTTATTTTTCAAGGGAGCCCATTATAAGTCAAAATAAATTCGGGTAAATCTTCCGTAAGACAAAGAAAAAATGGATAAGAAGTCAAATAGATATGGAATTAATTTAATAGAGCATGTAAGGATCTCGCTCAAAAAATGAAAACACTGAAGAAACTAAATATTACCAAGGACATAAAATATATTGCTTTTACATGAAAAACGGTACATAGGAGACTCGTAGCTATAATCCTCTATTACTATCTAGTATAAATTACGGCTTGCCAACGCAAAATTTAAATATATCTTAGAATTACTTTAATTAATGTAAATGCTATTAAAACTACAATATTATTCTAAGTACAGAACTCTGATTGGAAATAAATAGAGAATTGCGAAATAATTTTACATTTCCTAACTGGATGGGGAAGCGAGAGTCCCGGGCCGGGGGGGGTTGGCCAGCAATTGATACCAAAGTGACTTGATAAAGCTCGCGTTTATCATATAAGAAACTGAATACAATTACAAACAGATTATAAATAGGTCATTCGCTCCTCTTCAAGAGGACCTGACATTTCTTTTTTAGCTTCCTATATTATCCATCTCAGTCTTTCCTTAATAAGTAATAAGATAATGGTATAGACATCATTATTATAGGATAGTTAACAGGAATATACCGATACCCCTAACATAAAGTAAATCAGTAACTGAAGTCTTGTTATTTATATGAATGTTTCATAATCCTATTAGAATTAGGTTATACGCAAGTGTCGTTAATAGAAGGAATAGAATCCAATTAGTGTATGACTGAAACTCTCATAGATACTCAACCCTTGAAAAATTTGACATATTTTGATCCTACATATTGATATTCTCAGAAAAAACCAGTTTTTTCTTAATCGATGATAACAAATATCACACCCCTTTCTACTTCATAATATAGTTTAATCAAATCATATGTATCATATCAAAGTATTTTTGTAGTTGAAACTACAATGTATTCATTCATTAGAATAAAAATATTACCGAATTATTTAAAATTGTTGATATTATGTTATTCATGTGCTTTTAAGCTTTCACGGAAATCTCGTAATCGCTTGTGTCTCACTAAATCACGCTATCACTATTTTTTAACCAGTCAAAAAACAAATTCATTTTACTATTGAAGGTATCAGATCTTTGCAGGCAGGGTCCCCTAACGAGGTATGGGTTCCCAAAGGCAAGATGATAACACACACCTGAATGGAGGCGGTTAAATGGCGAAATACACGGCTCTGATTTAATTGCTTGCACGCAAGGGAAAATGGAATGGCTAGGAGGCACGAATGGCCTTTGCGCGTGGAGTTCCACTTCGATCCTTTTTAACCAAACCCTATAGTAATTGAAACGAACCTCCCAGCCAACCCGTAACCTCACTCCCTCTCTACTTTTAAGCACCGTCAGCCTGTTTCGTATGAGATACCTATTTTTAAGTAGTTTTCTGTCCTAAGAAATTTATGTAAAGGTAACGGTATATAGACAAGGATGGCTTACCACTTTCTAAGTAATAAGCAAAAATAATATTAAGATACTTTTCAAGTAAGATCACCTCTTATTTGCATTGATTTTATATTGCTAGGCTTCATGATTTTAATGTTCTCATAATTATTTAATTATTACGTCTCATCTGGCTTTATGTTATTCTATTTTCATTAGATGAAACATTCAGAAATATGCCACTCAAGTGTCAGCTTTCTCTTCTCCCAGAAAGTGTTCTCACAGCAATATTCCCTTAACCAGACCTAATTTTACTCTATTTGTTTATTTACCTATATATACTGTATATCCCAGCGCTGCCCGGGAAAACTCAGTGACAGCCGATAAATCTCTCTCTCTCTCTCTCTCTCTCTCTCTCTCTCTCTCTCTCTCTCTCTCTCTCTCTCTCTCTCTTGTATATGAATCACGGTGATGTGATAAAAACTTCATAATAGGCTGCGTGTGACAAACGCATTACCACGGTCAACATGGCAGAGGTGGGTGGATATCGTCTCCAAACACAAACGCCTGAGTTCGACGGGTGATTTGTATATGGGAGCAGATATCCACTTATACCTCTCTTGTGGCCGCGCGGGTTAATGCGTCCCTGTAGTCCTGAGTTCCTGTCCTTCGCTGGTTCGACCCCACGGGACGGCGTACTTATTATCAACTAAAAAATTCCCCCTTCGGTAACACATATATGAAAATATATTATTTCCGAGGTAGAGCGAATTGGATATTAAAGGACGTTTGTAGCTTAATGCTTATATATATATATATATATATATATATATATATATATATATATATATATATATATATATATATATTATATTATATATATATATATATATATATATATATATTTATTTATTTATATATGTATATATACACACAAACACACACATATACATATATGTACATAAGTACATACACATACACACACATAATATATATATGTGTGTGTGTGTGTGTGTATGTGTATGTTACTTATGTATGTATGTATGTATGTATGTATATATATACACTAGCTGACCAAACCTGGCACTGCCCGTGAAAACTCTGAATGACGACCGATAAACTCTCTCTCTCTCTCTCTCTCCTCTCTCTCTCTCTCTCTCTCTCCTCTCTCTCTCTCTCTCTCTCTCTCTCTCGTCTCTTTCCTGTTAAAACTGTTGCTTCAATTACATTGCCCTACATTTTTACATTTTATATTCACCCTTTCTCACCCCCTTTCTATTGGGGCTGAGCTTGTACTTACAGGGCATCGGAAGTGTCGCTATTCGTTTCAGCGACCTCGAAAACTATGGATTAGACACTTAATTTCGGCCATTTTTGACATTTTATTTTCACCCCTTCTCATCCCCACCTTCCTATCGGGACTGAACTTGTACTTAAAGAGCATCAGGAGTGTCACTATTTGTCTCAGCAATCTTGAAAACTATACTATGGTAGACACTAATATTTGTCACTTTTGACATTTTATTTTTCACCCCTTCTCATCCTCACTTCCTATCGGGGCTGAACTTGGACTTGAAGGGCATCGGGAGTGTCACTGTGTATATCAGCGACCTCAAAAACTATGGATTAGACACTAATAATTGTCATTTTTTGACATTTTATTTTTTCACCCCTTCTCATCCCCCATTCCTATCAGGGCTGAACTTGGACTTAAAGGGCTTCGGGAGTGTCACTGTTCATCTCACCGAGCTCGGAAACTATGGATTAGACACTAATATCTATCTCTGGAACATACACGCACACACATACAAAAATACATCCATTTATATATATATATATATATATATATATATATATATATATATATATATATATATATATATATATATATATATATATATATATATATATATGTGTGTGTGTGTGTGTGTGTGTGTGTATGTGTGTGTGGGTATGCGTGTGCGTGGTGTGTGCATACGTAAGTGGGGCCTGGCCGTGTGTATGTGTATTTGGTGCTGTTTGGGTGCTATTATAATGTACAACACAGATTGCATTTAAAGGCAAATGGAACGGATACCTTTAAAAATACAGCTCGCGCATTAATTTTCCTTAAATGTATTTTTACGGAATGAATATTTGGGGGTAATTTACCTTTGTCCCCTCTCGGGTTGCTTGAAATTCAACTGCTATAATTCCGGCGGTGAAGCGTCTGAACATTATTATATTTTACCTTACCCTGGTAAACAGGTTTGCGGGAAAAGCGCCCAGATTCCAACCTGGCAGAGAGTGGATTTTATTTACTCAGAAATTTTTAATGTGTACTTCGTTGAAGAAATGAAAGGATGCAGTATGAAAAAGACTGTCAGTATGTTTGCTTGTTTTGCAGTTCGCTAGGCAAGGTACTACATATTTTAATCTGTTGTTTACAAGTCCATATGCGTTGGTATTTTAAGAAATGCACTGTAAATTTTATAATATTAAAATGTAGAAAGTTACTTATTTTCTCCTGACATGCAGTTATACATTACTAACACCAATAGACACTATATACGTAGCTATGTATTATTATGCATGGTAAGATTATTTATTTACTAATCCATATGACTTACTTTAGAGTGTTGTGTGTAACTTATGAGCAAATAGTTTCCCTTTAGGAAAAGTAAAGCCAATAAGTGAAATAAAAGAATATTTCACAATTCCAACGGAGGTGAGAAAATAAAAAATAGTTACACATGAAAGTAGTGATACTTTATAGCCCTCGATTATTACGAAAGTATTGGTGAATAAAATAAATTATTTCGATATAGCTTACTTATTTAAAAAAGGTGGGGTACACAGTTTTATAAACTTGGTAATGTAATACAAGAAACAATGAAAAATATAAAGAAATTGGAAGGGATATCAATATCAATCTTCACACAGTTTTAGAAGATAGAAGGACATCTAATAAAATTAAATCAGGTTAGAGGCTTATGCCAGATCTCGACTTGGTGATGGA
>JANJGK010000017.1:7573184-7588193 GCA_039081455.1 Macrobrachium rosenbergii | reverse complement strand
ACTGGTAATGATACCAGTAAATATATCTCGTAACTCATTTATATATATATATATATAATACTATATATATATATATATATATATATATATAAATATATATACAGTATATATGTCACTACTGCGAACTTTTACACTATGAAAAATATAAGGAACTTTTAAAATATGAATTCAGACTTTTTCATATTTAAATTCCTTGATTGAAAAGCAAAGAAATACAAACCATATAGTAGATTCCCTAACAAAAGATAAATAGAAATATTAATAATGAAGGCATACCAATATCCAGTTGTTTTAATTATGCTGAATATTGTAAATGCAAGAAGCATATATATATATATATATATATATATATATATATATATTATATATATATATATATATATATAGTATATATATATATATATATATATATATATATATATATATACTGTATACACACATATATATATATATATATATAATATATATATATATATATATATATATATATATATATATATATATATATATATATATACTGTATACACACACACACACACACATATATATATATATATATATATACTATATATATATATATATATATATATATATATATATATATATATATATATACTGTATACACACACACACACACACATATATATATATATATATATATATATATATATATATATATATATATATATGTATATGGGTGTCTTGGATTTATAATATATAACATGATTTAAAAATTGGATATTAATATATCATCATTATTATTATTTCTGTTTATGTTTTGTTAGGGAATCTATATGGTTTGTATTTCTTTGCTTTTCAATCAAGAAATTTTAGTACAAAAAGTCTGAATTCATATTGTAAAAGTTCTCTTTATTTTCCATATTGTAAAAGTTCACAATAGTGACAATATTGATTTAACTGACCACTAGAATTTAAAAGAAAAAACCCTAGACTTTTATATGTGAAGGACAAATATACTTTATATTGCTCATTCTTAAAGAAATAAAGTGACACAGTTTAAGGCCAATACTTTTCACAAATATTTCTCTTTGTAGGTAAACTTAAGCCATAAGAAAATTTAGGTGGATTTAATGATACATATTTTGTTAGAGAGTTTACCATCTTAAAGTTTCTCAGATCTAATAGCTATGCTAAGTACCTAAACAGATTAACGGTTCGTAAATGATGTAGATCTACTTCGCTGTACCTTAAGAAGGTTAGGAAACTAGTTCCAAACTGTTTGAAGATTTATACAGTATGTATTTATATATATATATATATATATATATGTATATATATATATATATATATATATATATATATATATATATATATATATATATATATATATATATATTCGTCAGAACTAAACCACTATTATTTATGCATTGTTATTATTCATTATTATTATTTTTAATATAAAAATCAACAGGCTAAGAAATGCAATAAATGTATAATAAACAACTGATTATTCTAGGCAATCGACATGAGCTACTTGTCACTCACAACAAAACTTAAGGCAAAGAAGTAAATTTCAATGAGATGGAGACGAAACCAATTGACACAAACATCTAAATTATCTGTATGAAGAATATGATGCCTGACATAATCTATCCCTGATACAGTTTAAAGACACGGTTATCTAGAGTCAATGGTTCTGAATCCTTCTAGGAAAAAGAAAATACTTCAATACTTCTACTATTTACCTAAATGTTTAAATCAGACGAGATACTTACACACTGAATGATGGAAACCTTACAAGCAGGCTTGGTGTTTGTGGTACGTTAGCCATAGCCATACTGGCAACCCATCATATTCAGTGGCTAGTAAATTAATAACCGATGTTCCCACAAATCGTGGGTCCATAGTCTGGCATCACTTCAAGAGACTAATTTGAGAAAAACAATTCCTCTCAGGATACGACTTAACCCAGGTACAGGTGGCAATGGTTACACGGTCAACGGTAGGTTATTACAACTAAATTTGTCGCCTGATGTATAAAG
Source organism: Macrobrachium rosenbergii (assembly GCA_039081455.1). Classification (NCBI taxonomy): domain Eukaryota; kingdom Metazoa; phylum Arthropoda; class Malacostraca; order Decapoda; family Palaemonidae; genus Macrobrachium; species Macrobrachium rosenbergii. The sequence continues at coordinate 7,586,190 of JANJGK010000017.1, read as the reverse complement.
GGACCTGACAGAGAAACTTCTTTCAAAAAGAAAACTTTAGACGGAAAAGGTTCGTCTCAAAACTAAAATCGAAGGTTGAAGAGCGAAACTCGAGGAGAGCACTGAATACCTTCAAGATCCTTTTAATGATGTGGTTGGAAAACGTTTCGATATTTCATTTACTCAATTATTCTTACGACCTCAACTCACAATCATACGAGAATCGACGAAGGAGAGGAAAGATTTTGTTTTCCATTCACTGATTTCAAGCTACTTTCATCAAAGTTATGGAAACTGAAGTAGAAGCACGCAAACTCATAAAAAAATACGTTTAGTAACTACGTCTTTTTCATAATTTCTTTTTGTATTCCGAAATCACTAAATTTAAATGTATATCACTTAAAGCCAGGTTCATACTCTCTTGTCGGAAAGGCACAGACGCGTAATATTCTTATAAATGCTTTAAGCTCTCTTGATATATATTTCAGCGTAATAAAATTACACTATTGTTTTTATGAGTTTAATCTCATATATGGTAATTCCAGAAACACAATCATCAAATATATTATAATTTATGAAGCAAAGTTTTAGGTATAGAACAGAGAGAGAGAGAGAAGAGAGAGAGAGAGAGAGAGTGAGAGTGAGAGGAGAGAGAGAGAGGAAAGCTTTTAGAATACTTGGGTATTCTACAGTTATCTGTTTATCAATGATGCTTCGTTTTTCGTTCTAAACAATATAAAAAAAAATCGTGGTAATTCTAAGTATTAGCTCCGCGCCTGTTTTTTACCTTGAGAAACTGATTTTTTCTACGCTTTTAGGGCTTCTTGATACTGGCGGTTGGTTTGTTTGTTGTCGGCCAAATGGAATATCCCTTCGCCGCGTTTAGTACTGGCCCGGGGGGTGGGGGGGGGTGGGCGGCGAGGTTACCCATACATTAACAAGTTATTGCACTTGTCGGACGGGATATGAACCGTTCGAAACCAAGACACCCGTGCTCTATCTTGTGAAGATCGCGTATGGAAACCCCTTGTTGGATGGAATTCAGGGGTTAATTACAGGTTAATTACATTTGTTCGACAAAAATTGAAAGCAAATCCACAATTAGCAACCAAAAAACTAGAAAAAGTCAAGTTAGAAGGCAGTCGCCGCCGCGGAGCTACTACTTAGTTATGCCAAATTCGTAATCAGTCTCATTTTTCATTACAGTAAGGAACTCATCTTTTGACATGGAATCCTAAATAATCTATTATTATTATTATTATTATTATTATTATTATTATTATTATTATTATTATTATTATTATTATTATTATTAATTTGACGTTATATTTCTCTTGTATTTACAGAATCATACCCGTTTCTGAAGTCGACTTTTTATTTAAACTGCATAAATCGGAGTTCAACTTGTTTGCTTTAACTGCTCCAATAGTCAAACGTTAATGAGCAAAGAGAATAAGAAACGTTGCTTTATTCAAGTATTGCCTATCCCAGCTGAAGCCCGTTGGCTATTATCTCTCTCTCTCTCTCTCTCCTCTCCTCTCTCTCTCTCATCTCTCTCTCTCTCTCTCTCTCTCCTCGCTCTCTCTCTCTCTCTCTCTCTCTCTCTCTCTCTCTCTCATGTAACGATCTACCAGAAGAAAATGTTTCATCAATACTATCTTAGGGATTTGTACCCCGTTTCATTCACATTTTTATAATACTTCTTGTTATAGTAGAAAACATTTCAATAACCGATTAATAAGCACTCTATCAAGTGAAATTTCATCACAAAAAAAGAGACTAGTATTCCTCCATACAATAATTTCAGTTGCTATCCAGTTCATGTTAAATATCAAAACTTCAGCATGAAGCACTTCACGTACATTCACGCATAGTCAGACATTTAAACAAGGGATTCTTCTTTTGCAATATGTCATATTTGATTTATATATACTCGAAATAAATATAGTTAGCGACTTCTGGTTTTCCAGGAGCTTGAACATTATTTGATAGAAAGCCTGCAACCCACCCACCCCTCCGTTGAGTAGCAGATTGCGCTGATAAGGATATTATATTACAGCGGTGAAACTATCGAAGTTCACTCTGGCAAGCATTCAGGAATATACTATTTACTCCAAGTTCATACCCACCACGAAAGTAGTAAGGAAAGGCTCAAATGGGACTGTACTGAAACTAAATGCACAGGCCTTAAAGCACTTGTCCTGCTGTTTCTCTGACTACCGTTCCCCTGTATCTTCCTCTAATTATTTCCTTACCTAAAAAATACTACATCAAACATTTGTTTCATTTTTGTTTTATTTGTCTTTTACTTCTTTCTCTCCAGGTCTCCCTTCTTAGTCGCCTTAGTGCAGGGAGATACATAAACATAACATCAATTGACATTCTAGCAGTCCCCAATCCTCCTCGAGGACACACTGTACACGAGCCAGAGAGCCATGAGCACACTCACAGCTTCCAGCTTCCTCCAGTGACATCCACAATATGCTTCTTCCCTCCAGTTAGAGCGACCCCCCCCCCCCCTCTCTTCCCCCGAGTCCGAAATATTCCTTTCTCTCAATTGATTACCTTCCAGTTTTCTATCGTACCATAAAATTCTTCGGTTTTTCCTCCCTGGTTATCTGACGACTTACCAGGACTCGCTTTTATCGTTCTTTTTTTTTCCTGCTAATCCTATACTAACTTATCATTTCCTCTTGACTAGCACCATTATTTTCATACCCATTGTTAACAAGAAATGAATAAATAAAACCAAAAGGAACGCCAGGAACACAGTCATTAAAAGAACAGATAGCAATGTCCTTTTACAAAGATTTTTTTTGTGAAATATTTGATTTTATATGCATTCATATATGTATACCCTCTCATAAATACCGCAAGTATGAATCAGAAACGAACATTTGAAATAAAGAATAAGAGTGAAATAGTCAGTTGAACATGCTTACCATAGGCTACATTGCTTACAGTACATTTTAACGAAATAGAGATTACGTTTACTACATCAGCAGGCGATATTCGAAGAGTTATTTTTAAAAATTTCCAATAAATAAAAATTATACAAAAGGAAATTTTACACTAAAAGACTGTTAGTCTTTTCAGCTCTGGTAATTGTCCTCTAATGGTGAAATTTCAGAACAACACTGAGTCAAATGCTAATAAAACAACATGGAAATTCAATACAGGTAGAATTATCTTCTGACAAGAAAGAGATAACAGTGAGTGCGTTATTTATGTGCATTGTTTATAAGCCATATTTTTCATTTATATTGAGGCAGGTAGGTACACTCGGAAACCACAATCTCCGACCCACCTAGGTAGTGCTCCGAGTTTATGAGTGGGGCCTTTCTGGACGGCGCGCAACGCCAACTATCACGGAGCGAAACACTCGAACACCTTTTGAACTCTTCCGGATTTTTTTTTTTTTATTGCTGCAAAGCAGCCATGGTTTCATTATAAAGAGAACACTGTGTAGAATTCGACAACCTGTATAATATCGAAGCGAAGAGAAAATGCCGAAACTGCCGGTTATAGTTAACGATGGTTGTGGGGGGGGGGGGGGAAGGGTAGATTCTGCATGTGTGTGTGTGTGTGTCTGTCTGTCTCTCTCTCTCTCTCTCTCTCTCTCTCTCTCTCTCTCTCTCATCATGATCATCATCATCTCTCTAAATGAACACAAAAATACATAACACTCGAAATATTAAGGGAAGAGACAGAGAGAGGGAGAGAGAGATTGTGTTAGGTCAACATTCATTTCGACTTTTTCATGAAACAGCACAGTATGTGCACTCTCAGCAATAACTCCACGACATCACAAATGCACTCGGAATCAACCGTCAGTTGCATTATTAACGTGCATACTGTGTAGTAGAACATTCATTTGGTTATTAATGTATTACTGTTATTGGAAAAAATGAATGGGAGGAAAACAAAACGACTAAAACTTAGTGAGAACTGTAACCCCATCTTACTCAAACTTTTATTTGATGAAAGTCAGCCACCCCAAGATTCGTCTCATTCAGGTAATGAAATTGATGAAAATGAAACATCTGAAGAAAATTATGTTTGTATGATTCCAGAAACACGATGAAAATTAGGATTGGTCAGATGATGACATTGTTGAAAATATTGATAATTCTTCAGGTAAATGCATCATTATATCATCTAACGAACAAGACGAAGAAAATTCAAGTATCATACATATCAATAGTGATTCTGATTAAACTTACTGTGAGGAGCTACAAGAAGATGATTCTGTATATCAGTCACAGTTATTTGTTAAAATATTATCCATACAACTAATACTGAAGTCAACCTTGGGGACAAATACTTTTCATGTTATATTATCCATACAACTAATACTGAAGTCAACCCTGGGGACAAATACTTTTCATGCATAACTTTTTACTTATAATACAAGATACAAGATAGTAGCGGAATTTTGTAATACCTGTAATAGAAAATAGTGATAACAATTAAAACCTTTATTCTCATACACTGTAACCGATCCAAGAGTGCGGAATCAGCGCAACAGTTTTCTATACCATGCGAACATCATTTTGCGAACCCAATGGTAAGCCTGCTTGCTTCGAATCATGTTTTGAGTAATGGTAACCTGAGCAAAGATGAAAGAATAAAACGAAAAGATCATATCAACAAAAACAAATATTTTATTTAGATATTTTCAAATCAACACACTTTGATTTAGTGTAAAACAAATGATCAATGTGACAATTTCAGGGAAGAAATTTTGAGCTTACGCACAAATAATTTTTTTTTTTTTTTTTAGGAAAAAGTCCAACATTAACAAATGTCGAGTCTTGCAACAACCTGCCAATCGCTCGCCTCCCCTCCACCCAATCCTTCCATCCCAACCCTCAACCTTCGTTGAATTCCCACTAAAACCACCTCGACTCAGCCATAGGTTAATACTTTGTCCAACCTCCATTTGCTGCTATAATTGCTTGCAGCCTGTCAGGCATGGAATCTACCAGATTGCTGCAAATGTTCGGCCGGTTTCTGATACCCTCCCACACAGAATGTGCGTGTCTCCTCACTGCTTCCCTGGTTTTCTCCTCTACATTCCATTCCTGAACCATATGCGCCCATAGATTCTCTATGGGATTACAATCGGCTCCTTTAGGGGGCCAGTTCAATAGTATAATTTCTGGACGAGTCTCAAACCAAAGTATGACTGCCCGACTAGCGTGGATTGGACTGCAGTCTTGCACTAGATGTATCGGCTGTTTCCGGGATGGCATATGCCCGCACCGATGGTAACAAGGATGTCTCGAGAATATTGATATACTGTTCTGCTGTCATATATACTTCAATGTTAGTAAGTTCACCAACACCTCCCCACCACATCCATCCATGCATACAGGTTGTCACACGACCGCTTCATGATATTTCTTGGATGTGTGTCGGAGAGTATCTAGTGTTGCGGATTCGCCAACACTGTCGACCGACTGCTGCGACAGACGTGAAACTTTTCTCGTCGGTGAAAATGACACGCCTCCAAAACTCGAGTCCCACATCCGCATACGCCTCGGCAAACCTTTGGCGGGCTTCTCTGTGGCCAGCAGTTAAGGTTTCCTTCCGTGCACGGATGAAACAATGTCGGCCAGTCTCCCACAATCGCCTCCTTGTTGTTATTGGGTGACACTGAACTTGTGCGTCCCTTGTTATGCTTACTGCAGTTTTGAGTGGTGCTCTCTCTGATTCTCTTTGTATGCGGCCATCCTCCTCAGGTGTGGTAACTCTTGGCCCTCCTGATCTGGGCCTGGTGAGCACGTGACCCTCCTCCTCATGTCTTCTCAGCCAACGCCTAACCTTATCTCTGGAGATACCCATAAGGCGACTTATTTCCCGTATGCCCTTCCCTGCCTCGTGATAGCCAATAATCCTGCCTCGCTTTGTTATCACTTCAGGTCGATTGGCTCTAGCCCTCGGTGGCCTTTCACGACGTTGTGGCTGAACTTCCATATCTGTAATAATAACAAGATAATGAGATTTATGAAACAGCATATAAATACAGGGAATCCATTAAACTATACAGTCACTCTTACATTGATATCATGAGGATTTGTTAAGGGGATAGTACAGAGAGAGAGAGAGAGAGAGAGAGAGAGAGAGAGAGAGAGAGAGAGAGAGAGAGAGAGAGAATGACATGTCGACAAAGCACACTACTTTTCCAGAAGACGTTTAAACCTAGATGAGGGAAGTCCTGCTCCTGCTTCTACTCATTACGTTAACTTGGTTAGCGCTGTGATTCGTCCACTTGTGTGACGCTGCTTCAAATTGTAATTTCCACGCACACACACAACACACAAATTTTACCTTTCCCTCCCCCTCCCCACTGACCTAACTACAACTCGGCAGTTTCGGCATTTTTTCTTCGTTTCGATATTTTACAGGTTGTAGAATTCAACACAGTGTTGTCTATATAATCACACAATGACTGCTTTGCATTATATGCAGCAAACTCATTTAAAAAACAAAGCCAAAAAAAAAAAAACACCCAAACCAAAATCCGGAAGAGTTCAAAAGGTGTTCGAGTGTGTTTCACTTCGTGATAATTGGCGATGCCCGCCGTCCGGAAAGGCCCCGCTCCTAAACCCGGAGCACTACCTAGGTGGGTCGGAGATTGTGGTTTCCGAGTGTACCATAAAGATGAAGTTACTTTTACTTACACTTGGAAAGTCTCTGGTTATCATAGTGAATAACTGCTTTCTTTTTTAATTAGACTAGATATGCAAATAACGACACGATACGTAGAATACATAGCATAATTTACTGCATAGGATTGTATGACAAATAACCAGAATTTTTTCAGAAGTGACGGTAATTATTTACAATAATTCCTTATCAAGTGAGATAAAGCTGACATCATAAATATATTTATCTCTTTTTTGTATTAAAACTGGAAAAAGCAAGTGAATTACAGCACTCTCTCTCTCTCTCTCTCTCTCTCTCTCTCTCTATATATATATATATATATATATATATATATATATATATATATATATATATATATAATCAGAAAGCTACAAACGTCCTTTAATATCCAATTCACTCTACCTCGGAAGTAATATATTTTCATATATGTTACCGAAGGGGAATTTTTAGTTGATAATAAGTCCACCGTCCCGTGGGATCGAACCAGCGACGGACGAGGAATCAGGACTACAGTGACACACTAACCAGTCGGCCACAAGAGAGGTATAAGTGAATACCATCTCCCATCAACTCACCCGTCGAACTCAGGTGTTTTGCGTTTGGAGACGATATCCACCCACCTCTGCCATGTTGACCGTGTAGTGCGTTTGTCGCACGTAGCCATATTATGACTATTTATCACATCACCGTGATTCATATACAATCAGAAAGCTACAAACGTCCTTTAATATCCACCAGGAGGCTTCTGAAGGTACGCATAGACTCTCATCGTTGAGTAAGCTATAGGACAGGCAGTAAAATTACAAACCCAGAGTTTTCGAATATTAAAAATCATTCTAGAATGTGTATATTTTCCATTGAAAATAAGAACTTTTCAGTTTTATGGCGAGCTTCCAGCAGCCATGAATCGTTAATGATTAAACGACTCGTCCCCTTGTTAAACAGCCAAACCTCTGCCGGCACGCTGTACCTCTCTTAGTCTTTCGTTTTCTGTTCAGTCTTAACCTTGCCACTGAATAGATTGGTCCAGATCTGCTTACCTTGTATATCGTAATTTTTTTATATATATATATATAGAGAGAGAGAGAGAGTTTTTTAAGTTGTCCTTTTTAATTGTTCCATCTAATAATTTTTTTAACTTGTAATCCATTGCGCAATCTTAATTTTTAAATTTATAGCCTTTTTGGAATTTATGTTATTTATTTTCTACAGCCCTCGAAACTGTAATGAATAAATTGACCCTTTTTAACAAGTCTTTATGTCCGCCCCCCCATTGATATATATATATATATATATATATATATATATATATATATATATATATATATATATTAATATATTCAATCAGTAAGCTACAAACGTCCTTTAATATCCAATTCGCTCTACCTCGGAAATAATATATTTTCATATATGTTACCGAAGGGGAATTTTTTTTTTTTTAGTTGATAATAAGTTCGTTGTCTCGTGGGCTCGAACCACCGAAGACAAGAACTCAGGACTACAGGACGCATTTTAACCCACGCTTAAAATGCGTCCACTGTAGTCCTGAGTTCTTGTCTTCGGTGGTTCGAGCCCACGAGACAACGAACTTATTATCAACTAAAAAAAAAATTCCCCTTTGGTAACATATATGAAAATATATTATTTCCGAGGTAGAGCGAATTGGATTTTAAAGGACGTTTGTGGCTTACTGATTGAATATGAATCACGGTGATGTGATAAAAAAAGTCATATTAATATATATATATATATATATATATATATATATATATATATATATATATATATATATATATATATATATATATATATATATATATATATATATATGTATATTATATATATCATTAAGTTTTCAATCTGACCTACTTACTTTATTCCTTGCTCAGGGATCCAATCCTGGGGTCTAGATGGAGAACAGGGAACTTACCATGAAAGCTTGTATCTCTGACTGCAATTGCTAGATCAGGTGGAAACTTAAATAGAAAAACAGTTGGGCTGAAGGCTGTATTTCAACAAGGAACTGTTGCAGATCAACACTTAGGTTTACTTTAAATAGAATATATTTACAATTAAACACCACAATCAGAAGAATGGAGAAGTTCCTCGTTGGACGAGTCGGTAGAGTTCTCGGCTAGCACTCTGCTAGGCCTGAGTTGAGTCTCCGGCCGGCCAACGAAGAATTAGAGGAATTTATTTCTGATGATAGAAATTCATTTCTCACTATAATGTGGTTCGGATTCCGCAATAAGCTGTAGGTCCCGTTGCTAGGTAACCAATTGGTTCTTAGCCACGTAAAATAAGTGTAATCCTTCAGGCCAGCCCCAGGAGAACTGTTAATCTGCTCAGTGGTCTGGTTAAACTAAGGTATACTTAACTTAGAAGAATGGGGAATGATAGGCAGGTAAAGCAAAGTTCTGCCCCATGGCTAAATATTTCAGCAATTGTTCAAATATTTAAGAATCTATGGGTAATCTTCTTGAAAGGGACGCTGAAGAATTGATTGTGCTGGAAATGCCACTGCAAGAAGCACAAGACAAGCAGTTGTTTCCACGGCTAGCAACACCGTCTACAGTTAGAAAATGCAGGCGATTATGTAAGGAAAATTATGACGATGTCAGGCGAATTGCGGGTTGCACATATGGTGCCAAGATAACTCGATTCTGGTGCAAGATGCTTACATTAAGGATTCACACTGGACCACTGAGTCAGGACTTTGTGAGAATTCACACTTCAGAAAAGAAAATGAAATTCAATAAAAGATTAAAGATACGTGACTGTTGAAATAACCTCAAATCAGGGACGTTATCGTAGAACATAGTGATGAAGAGCCGTGTCAAAAATACACCAGGAATGGAGGGATTAGTTTAATGGGAATGCACAGGTAATGTGACTGGGGGGCTGAAAGTTGGCTACGTGGGGTCAGCTCAATAAGGAGCAAGCAAGGGGGACTTGTGTGTTGGGTCTGCTATCGATATGGTTCTGAGACAGAGGCGGCTGACTGCACCCTTTATATAACCTCGGCAGCTTATTTTCCTGTTCCTTTCAGAGGGCGCTAGGATCGTCATTGTCTCGTCTCAGGGATCAAGATGGCGACGCAATCACATGTCATGACCTCGTTTTCTATGTCAAGACCCTGGCACCCCATGTTTGCCAGTTGCTAGGGGGTACTTAACTTTCCTGGAGGGTTTTGGAAGGCTTTTGTCTCCATTTGCCTTTATCTGAAAGGAGGGTTTTGGAAGGCTTTTGTCTCCATTTGCCTTTATCTGAAAGGAGGGTTTTCAAGCAGTCACTAGGCCCAGGAAAGATTAAAAGATGTACCAAAAGGGGAGCATGGAGAGAAATTTATGTAGGGGTCGAGTTTCTCATGCCCTTCCTCAGTTAGTTATCAGTATGAAAAACACTACATTTACTTTATAAGTCAGTTTTGAAGTTGGATTTGCTTATAAAGTGGTTTCCCACACGAGGGAAACCTCTTCTAAGTCAATTCTCCCTTCAAGGCTCACAATAATATAAAGTATAAGAATAAATATTTAACTTTCCTTGAATTCATAATAAGATGCGAGCTTCTAAAAAAAAATGCGTTTTTATTATGATTTTTTTTGTAGCCTTATTTTCGTATTCCACATTTTTCGGTATTTTTCTCTGCAGTAAAATATGAAAAACAGTACTGGGTTCACATTGAAAATATCATGTGAAATTTTAGGGGGAATTTTTTAATACCTTCATACGTAGGCCAAAAAACTGACCCGGTTCCTCAAATAGAAATTTTTTTATGGTATATTTTACCTTACCCAAATTTCTGTTAGGGTATTTTTTAATAAAAATGCACGACATAGCTGTCAAGTTTTATGATACATACATTCCCTTTACTATACATTTTAACATTGAAGATTACCATTCTATTTCGTTCTTGATATAATTGTTTTTATCCGTCACCGCTGCGCTATACATCCCCGCTACACATTCCTGTCTCTCTCACACTCTCTCTGAAATACACGCACACACACATACACACACACGCACGGACGCACACGAACACATATATTAGTTCCTAATAAAGTTTATATGCAAATTTGAGGCCTCTGACGACTGAGTTCTTTATGGTAAAAGAATTTTAGCCCGATTAAACATTTAGTTTTATCTATCATTCTGATTCATAAATAGTTTTTCCTTTCTGGTTTCTTCGTGCAATTCAATTATCCATTTCCTAATGTAGATCATTTTAGCTGAATAATTTTTTCGAGGCCATAGTTGTTAAGGCTCCCTGATTATTTGGGGAACAAGAAACATATCTCATTTGATACTGAGACCATTATTTTTCTCAAGGCTCACTGCTTATCCTTACATAAGGCTATAAAAGAGTCATCGATAATTTTTGAGTTCATTATCCCATGGATAATCAGAATTGGTTTATAGTTTACAAAACATAAAGATTTTGTTTTGGAATACGCTAATAATGGCCATTTTAAACGCTATGTAAGGATTTTTTGTTAATATTGATATTTTTCCAAAACTTCGAGACGCTTAGAAACACCTCAAATAGTCCAGACTAATACTGCAAAAATATATGTGAAAGAAAGTTGATTCCCCACTTCACACATCCTCTAAAAGCGATAGCGTAGAGAATATTTTACCTAATACTGAATATCCAGTATCCTCATTCATGGAAAGTATGTCATACTTAACAGTAACGGAGGGAATTTTGCGTTATGTTTAGTGGCTATAACCCATTTGTGTTTAATTCAGTTTTCGATAATACCCATTCAATGTACAGTGGAGGAAGTGCACACTAAATACTACTGATAAAAATAAGATTAAAACATAGCAGTATAAGTAAAAATATTCAAAAATAGAAAGGCAGATAGCAAGAAGAGAAAAAAATGCGATTTAAAAAAATATAACAAAACCACTGATTCCACGGAGTATAACTATAATAACTACAATGCCTTCTTACCTTCTCTGATTCTTCACTCTTATTCAATACGCTTGCCGTACAAACCCTGAGATCCAAATGGAAGGTTATGAAGTATTTCTGAACCTCGTAGAAGGATCCGAACTCGCATATGGATATCAGAACGAGGTCGCGTTTGTGTATGTGCGTGTATGCATACATGTGAGTGTAAGTGTATTCGTGTGCTTTTCACTTTAGTTGCTTTACATAATGGCATAATCTTGATATATCATGTCATGTATTTACCAAGCATCATAGTAAAGTGCCTCTGAATTTCTTCCTCCTTGTTGCTTCTTCCTGGTCAGTTCTTAGAGAAGTTCAGTCAGCGGTAAAATCATGAAAAAACACCCAAAGGATAACAGGGCTTTTAATCTGCTAAATATGTTTTCCTCGGCAATTTAACGGTATCAGAGAGAGTGGAATAATATAAATGTTAATATACTTCGTGAGTGAATCATATCATCTAACCTTATTCTCTATCCCTCTGTAGATGCCCAGCTGTGAAATGCATTTGCCTACAAACAATGCTTATGCCAAATATTCGTCTTGAATATTTTTGACCACTACTTTTAAACTACTATCCATTTCAGGGACCGCGAGTCATCGTTTTTCTCAAATATCTTTCAAATTAATTATTAGATCGAAATGGTACTTCGACACAGTGTACAAAACACCTCCCGCAAATTTTTGGTAATATGGTACATTGTCACATGGTGTTAGTTAAGGCGTTTACTCTTGACTTACCTGGTGTTGCCAAGCATCGCCAAACAATGCATCCGAACGTCCTTTATCCCCACCCCTTCCCTCCCTCTCCCTTTCCCTTTCTCATCCCTCCCTCAGTCCACTTTCCTGGCTTCCCCATCTCCGGCCTCCCTTTACTGTCTATGGGGGACAGCCGACGTTCGATTGCATAATTTAGGCCTGCTGACTCATGTAACTTTACCTTTAAAAGTCAAGAGTCAACACCTTAACTAACACCATTTGGCAATGCACTATATTACCAAAAATTAGCGGGAGGTGTCTTGTACACTGTGTCAAAGTACCATTTCGATCAAATAATTAGTTTGAAAGATATTTGAGGAAAACGATGACTCGCGGTCCCTGAAATGGATAGTAGTTTCATTTGTTTGAAAAGAAGCTATCCTCAGACAGAAATGGAACTCGATGTTATGATTCACTTGTATTAAATGCAATTCTCTACCAATTAAGAAATGAGACATCACCATCTAACATATTTCTGAGACTAATTCATGCCATTTTTGTAGAACTTTGAATAACCTTGAAATTAATGAGTTTCTGATCCACGGCACACGAAGTTATATTTCAAAGGAATAATCACCGGTAGTTTTTGAGAAAGTCTTGTTACTCATCATAATAAAATTAATCCCTTACTGTTCTAGT
>JANJGK010000017.1:7564974-7568084 GCA_039081455.1 Macrobrachium rosenbergii | reverse complement strand
TATATATATATATATATATATATATATATATATATATATATATATATATATATATATATATATATATATATATAATATATATATATATATATATATATATATATATATATATATATATATATATATATATATATATATATATATATATATATATATATATATATATATATATATATATATATATATATATATATATATATATATATATATATATATATATATATATATATATATATATATATATATATATATATATATATATATATATATATATATATATATATATATATATATATATATATATATATATATATATATATATATATATATATATATATATATATATATATATATATATATATATATATATATATATATATATATATATATATATATATATATATATATATATATATATATATATATATATATATATATATATATATATATATATATATATATATATATATATATATATATATATATATATATATATATATATATATATATATATATATATACAGATAGACAGATTGATAGATATATAGATATATATATATATATATATGTATATAAATATATATATATATATATATATATATATATATATATATATATATATATATATATATATATATATATATATATATATATTGTCAAGGGAAAAGACGATTTAATTAAGAAATTTTGTATTGTATGTGCATAATTGCCCTATCTTTATGGACTATCTTTATATATATATATATATATATATATATATATATATATATATATATATATATATATATATATATATATATATATATGTGTGTGTGTGTGTGTGTGTGTGTGTGTGTGTGTGTTTGTATGTATGGTGTTTGTATGTATGTGTATTTATGTATAAATATTGAAAGACACTGATGCCAGTTTTATTTCCGCGCATAGCAATATTGTGGCACCCAACTGTGCCATTCAAGAAAAAGGAGGCTGAATAGAAAGTACAATAAAAACTTTCAATTAATGACTTTTTTTTCTCGGGTAACAGGAACCTCTTTTTAAACACAAATGAGTGAAAGTCAAATGAGCACCCTAAAAAAATGGACAAGTGTTTGACGGGGAAAGCAAGAATTCAGGTCGAGCTTGAAGTTGATATGGAAAGAAAGTAGAATGCTTGCAGAGACTGGAAGAGGGAGAAATGGATGATCTTGGAAAGGATCCAAAATTTAGGGCATAAGAGTGACCCCATACGAATGACTTCTGGGTAATATGACCATTGAGAGCTACCCTAAAATGACGCAAGTCAATCCTCACTTTTTACAGACTGGTATTTGAGATTAAGATAGGCTTAAACCAGCACGAGTTCTTGTACACAGGGCAGCCCTTGAGTTTGTAAATAAGTGGGAATCTGACTGATATATTCTGATTGCAAGGCCTCCGAACACTTCATAATATTAAGAATAAGAGATAGAATGCACAATTAAGAATGAAAAGCAATTAAAAGCCAAAAACCATTCAAAAGAAAATAAAAATAAGTTGTCATTTGTGGATCAGTCTTTTTCGTTGTATGCTCAAAATATATATGAAAAGCACAATTTATACTAAGAAATCATTGGGCACAAGGGTCCAAAAAAGGTCTTAAATTACACATCACATGTTCAAAAGAGAACTCTTATGAAACAAACTTATTTTAATGAGGAAGGAAAAACCTCTCACGCTGGCGTTTGTCGGCCTTAAAACGGAAAAGTTCTCAGAAAATCCCGCAAAATCAGGTCGAGGTCATTGGGACTTTGCTACTTTCGCTGCTACTTATCTTAGTGTTACTCTTTGTAACGAGAAGATCGAGGAAGTCAGCTGTGAATTTAGCATGAAAGGAGAATGTTAAGAGATTTCTCTTGGTGAGTGGTGATAAGCCTGTCTCTTTTCTGCCTCTCATATTAAGCCACTTCAAGGAAACAGAGGAGAGTTGGGAGTTCCCTGTTCTAGTCATGAATGCCATAAAGGACTGAATAAGTTGATAGATTCCCAAGTCTGTAGTCTGTAAAATGCTTTACCGGAAGAATTGTGAAGATTAGCATGGACAATAACAGAAAGAGAACTGAACAACAATACAAGATAATATTTCACAGCATAACAACAGGACTGAAAGATTATATTGATAAGGAAGTGAGTTTAAATCAGTATCGAAGCTGGAGCACAGAATAAACTTTATCGTATAAAGCTGTATCTGTGCGTATGCGTGTGTGTGAAGGACCATCCTTGATATAAGAACACGAATCAAGGCAAGGAGAGATAAATTCTCCATAGAAATAAGATAGCTGGAGGTCCTATCTAAAGAAGTGCGTTTCCTAGATAATAGCTAGTTTTAAAATCTACAAATTACTTTGAAGTATACTTGCACAGAGTATCACCTCTGATGCATAATAGTATTTTGGTCCTTACAACATATATAATAAAGATTAATAGAAGTTATTACTTCAAACTCCACTGCACGAAAATAAGTGAGTAAATAGTGTAGGTGTCCCTGTGATCTTTTGCTTTCTTGGTTGTTTGCATTGACGCTAGTTCCCTTAACGACATGCGGTTGTTCCCATAATATATGGCTTTTGAATTTTTGTTTAACAAATCTTCACCCACGAAATTTTTTTCCGCAAATATTCTGTCATTCCTCTGATGTGTATACATCGTTGTAGCCGTGGGCTCCCTTTTGGGTCCCACTTTTGCCGACATGTTCATGTGCTCGCTGGAAGAGCACATGTTGGATGACTGTCCATGTAGGTTTCACCCACTTTTTATGTTAGGTTTATTGATGATACCTTTAAAAATGAATTTGAGATTGACTCTTTTTTAGCATATGCGAATTCTAAGCATGATAACATTAAGTTTACCGTGGAAAAAGAGGTTAACAGTTAACAGCCTTTTGTAAACATTCTTATTACCACATATGATGGTTCTTCTGATACTTCTGTTTTCAGGAAGAAGACGTTTACTGATTTAGGATGCATTGATTACAGTTCATGCTTTTACAGTTTTAAATTTAACTCTAAATTTACTCTCCTACACTTAGCGTTTTTTATTACATCGATCTGGCAATCCGTCCATCAAGAAATTCACTGTCTTTCGGAATATCTTAC
>JANJGK010000017.1:7557474-7559974 GCA_039081455.1 Macrobrachium rosenbergii | reverse complement strand
CCAAGCGTGACGGTTTAAGATGGAAGGCTCCCCACGTCAGCAATTAAGTATGCAGACACGAGAGGTCATATTCAGTGTCCACGAGTATTTCAAAAGGGAGAAAGAAAACAAAACTGTTATGCATGGTTTTGACAAGGCAGTACAATGTACAATGGATGCAACTAAGCAATGCAGAAGTACGATATATCACATTTGTGAGGAAGGAAAAGACAGCTTAGAAGAAAATGAAGCTCCCGTTTTTAACGTAAAGAAAAGGAAAAGACCACCAACTGTAACCAACATCGATGGTCTGATCAGTGCGTTTTACGTCAGAAAGGAAATTCCAACGCTGGATAGCATTCTACTTGAAATAAAAGAAAATATTGGATTTAGTGGATGCAGAGAATCTTTACGTAAGATACTTCAAGTAATTGGATTCAAATACGGAAGAGTTAAAGGGAGAAAATTTCTACTGGAGGGAAGTGATATTGCCAGTGCCAGGACCAAATTCCTGCGTGAAATGAAAAATATTAGAGATACAGGAAATAAGTCTGTTATATTTCTAGATGAAACCTGGATTAATCAGAATTATAGTCACCAAGTGCTGGATGGATGAAAATTCGACAGCAGCGACTGGAATAACCCCACCAAGCGGGAAAGGGAGTAGAATTATAATTTTCCATGCTGGATCTGACTGACTGGAAAGATTCAGATTATGGGATTATAAAGGAAATTTTACGACCGTATTAAAGGACCCAGAATGGAAGGGTGCAGGGATTAGCTTGAGCCAGATTAAATGTCTTGAGGAAGTTTGGCAACGTCGCAAACCTACTCGAAGTTTCATGACATTCTGGACAGACTATAGTTAAGACGTCTCCCATCCCCCCGCCCCCCCCACCTTCGCCGCCACGTGGACCGCTACCCCCTTGCTTTGTAACCCAACCACGTGGCCAGTATCCTTTGCAAAACGGTGAAGTACAACCCTAGAGCGAGCGGAACACCAATACTGCAGCCCTATCATCTCAAGGCGCCCCTCCATCACTCCACCGATCTACGACCCCCGAGTACGCCTTTGGTGGGCGGCCTTTGTCTACAACACACATAGACCCCCTTGTTGACGCCTTTGGGAAGGACTGGAACGAAGCCCCGATGTTAACATCAGTGCTGGACACTTCTGTGGGATGGTAAATTACCCTGAAAGAGTTGCTTAGTCACGTTACTTTTGCCTTGTGCATTCATGAGACTTCGGGCCCGTGTCTTGGCTATCCCCTGAATTTCTTGATTCAATCCCGGCCCACGTGTTCACTGCCCCCTTACTCAAGTCACTAGTCAAGCCTTGAGGTTGTCCTTAGTGCCCTCAGCGCACCTTCAGAAGAAAGCATTCTCCAATTCCAGCCTTAGACCGTCACCTGTTCCATATCGTTTCAGAAGGACGGTAGTAGCAGAATTCTCCTTGGCCCGCGTTCCTGGCATTCACAAGCTTTTCCTCCCTACCTTTGGAGGACTTTAAACTGCAGCAGCAATTTAACTTTTATTTAATTAATTTTCCTTTGACTTGTCTGTTATGTAAATATGCCTATTTTTTACCCACGTGTTTCACGCATCTTCCCCTTGAGCAAGAGCCTTAAGCTCCTGTATATCTCCTTTTATTTTCTGTTTCATATGCCCCTGGTTATCTTACAAGGTCAATGTAGAGTAAAGTAATAAAATTGGAGAATGAAAATCTACCTGCATCAGGACACATATGAAAACATCAATTAAGCTTCTCGATCTTTTATTAAAGTATCGTTCTCATATGTCAAAGGAGTCTGTTGTCTACCAGTCTTTGCAGTTTAATTGAATAATGCTTGATATCAGAGATACCAGGTTCTGAAGTTCGTTCTGCTTTTTATTTATTTACAGCCTAAGAAAGTAGTTGATGTCTCTGAATTTAATGTTTTGTCGCTTTATGCTGTTGGAAGTCAAGGTCATCTTGTCTTCAGACCGTGACAGAGAAGCAAAGCTATCCGAATGGCACTGAAAAACGTATGTTATGCCCCTTTCACATTCGGAAAAGGACGCTAATTCTTTCCAGGAGTCTTACATTATGAAAAGATAACATTGGAAAAGAAAATTATTTTACTTTACGAAATAATCACAAACGGTAAAAACAAAGCTCAAATGTAAAGGTGGCTTATTTTACAAACGGATCAGGTTTGAATAATATAATATTCCTTTCTACGACCATTATCTTGAATGAGTTTGGCCACATGGCTCTAGAAATATTTAGAAATTTAGGAGAAAAGACAATCAATGAAGAAAAACTCACAAATTATTATGCGTTTAATAAGCTATCTCAACAGAACTCTCCCAGACAGGGAATGCACGAAGTATTCGGAAGGAGAGAGAATTCTACAGTAATACTCACTCGAAAGACCGGGGTTCGGTCCAGTGGCGAGTCAGAAAATTTATTCATGCGGAACACGTTTCCATGTGTTCATTCCCATCATATCTCACAGTGAAAGGGGTAAATCGAATGACA
>JANJGK010000017.1:7511265-7536265 GCA_039081455.1 Macrobrachium rosenbergii | reverse complement strand
CGAAAATAACTTCTTAAAAATTATGAAGAATGAAAACGAATGATTCATCAGAATCAAAAATTCTTCTACGGAAATAAGGTTCCAAAATCATAAACACCCAATTAGTTAAGGGAATACAGAAAATAACTCTTCTGTCATAACATAAACAGGTCAATTAATAAAATCAGGTCATCTCAAAAATGTCATACCACTCCCTTCCTTGTAGGAGGGAGGGAGGGAGGAAAAAAGAAATACCTGTGAAAGAACAAACGTCACATTAAAAATCAGAAAATGTAAAAATTGCAGAAACACGAAATTTCACTGCCACAGGGGTAACGTTTGTGTTCATAGTTCTGAAAATAAAGTCTAAAAATGTGTATGAGTTCTACTCACTCCACAAAGTCCTCTGGGATAGTCTCCATGTGAAAATACACCTCACATTCTTAGTTTACACAGATATCGGATCGCAATGCCCGATCAGTCAACGGTCCCTCCCATTATATTCATTATGCAATGCACGAACAAACGTGCTTTTCCGTGACATCATTCGAGGTCAAAGTTCGGCAAGACACGCCTCTGTACTTCAAGGCGTCACGAAGTACACGTACACACACATACATTATCGAACGCTTTCTTCAAAACCGGATTTTGTAACTGGTTCAGCTGATGGAACGCTTTAGGCTGAAACCGCATTTGCACTGCCTATGTTCTGTCACCAAGGAGCCTTTTGCAACTTCCTGTGGTATGCGAATGGTTCAGCACTTTCCTATCTGCTGTGTATAGTCAAAACGGACCCTGCGAATAGCTGACCCAACTTTTCAAAGGTCACCTTCACGAGCACTTACATAACTGCATGATTTGTTTCATAGCCCCTGGGCTTGTTCCGTATGGATAAGTTTCATCTGCTGAATTAAAACAAATTCTACCCTATATTACAACCCCTTTACGAACTAAGCCATGTGTAAAATACTTATTTCGTAATTTGATTGTCATAATTTTAAAATTCGGTTTAAACACATAACATTATATATCATATCCTGAAATTTAACTATACACAGTATAGTTAAATTTCAGGCTGGAAAGGAAACACCGAATTCGTGCAGAAAACAGAGGGTTTTATAAAATTCGACCATTGGTAACATTTCGCAAAAGCAGTGATAAAAAACATTTATGATACAATACATTTACAATATATCCAATGATACTTTTATTTTACTGTGGCTCCAACTAATATTTAAGCATGCTAACAGAAATGACAATACCCCTAAGAAAAAGGCTTTAACACCAAAAGCTGTACATATTAGGGTACACATGCTTCTACGAAGAAAATACGAGAATTGGTACACAAGTTACACCCTACTGACTCCCTCCTTTTATCTCGACTTCCAACAGATTTGGCCCGATCCCTCTTAAGAAGCAAAGAGGATTAGTGAAAAGCGTCGAGGAGTCATCGGAGTGTGTTAAGGCGATTTCGTCATGCTGACACAAGGGAAGCAGAAGACCCGCCCAGTGGATTAATGGTAAGTAATCTAGAAGGTTTCGATGGGAGCACTCGGTGGCAAAGAAAGCACAAGGGTGGAAATGTATCAGCCTTGTTAGCATATAAGGGATTTGAGATTTACCAGTGCTCTGTCCCATTCTAGATTATTTCACAGTAGTTAAGAGCAGCTGATGAAACTTCTTTAAGGATCACTGTTATAAGTTTGGAGTTATTTACGAGAGAAAAGTCTTTAATACGACTAAAGGAAAAACAAATGTTTCCTTAACTACTGTTACTGGCGTCGTTTTGAACTATTTGCGTGAGAAATGAAATAGTGCCAAACGTGTACCTTCAAAAGATATCTGAGAGAACTCTCAAAGATGCGATGTAGAGTGTGTTGGGGATGTTCCGTGCTGAAGGTACTCTGCTGAGATGAATCAGATATATTAATAATAAAATCATGGATATTTTTAAACATACCAATCCGAGAGATACACTGATTAATATTCCTTATTAATATATCTGAATTAGAAGTCAGAGGAAAGACACGACACTTGGATGGAGACTTGAGGGATAGAAAAAGGGAATTAGGGAATTGGAGTGGGCTACGTATTCGCAACTGCGTTCAGCAAATTCAAACAGTGTCCTGACTATTTGCCTCTTAATATAGAAAATAAAATATAACTTATGGAATCACGTGTTTCCAATGGCATCTTTTCAAATTGTGTTTTTATAGGAAGAAATAGGGGGTAGCTTGGCCATTCCACTATGCCTTGTTCTAGCAAATCTTTAAGCCTTAAAGCACTGACTGAATGAGTTACGTTGAAGGACAATTTTCAGATAGTAAAGCGATAACACAATCACTTCATCGATATTCTAAAAGCATTTTTTTATAGCAAAGTAAGAATCTGCTCCCCAGAGCTCAAGGGTATGAAATTTGAAATCATTCGTTTGTAACTAGTTTCCTTTAGATATGCTAATCATCACACTGAAAAGCTGTCTATAAATACAAACGGCTTTTAGTCTATACATCACTTATTTTATCAGAGGGCAGATGGAATAAAATTCTTTTCATCTTCCTAAAGTCTCTTACAGTCCTAGTATAATTTAGACTTTTATAGACTTCGCACAAGCCCCTCGCATGTGTGAAAACACACACGCACATAATATATATATATATATATATATATATATATATATATATATATATATATATATATATATATATATATATATATATATATATATATAATATATATATATATATATATATATATATATATATATATATATATATATATATATATATTTTAACGTAACTTGCAAATGGGAATAATTTGATTTTCTTAAATCAGGCTCATTTATTGCTTTTATCTTAAAGATAGTTGTGGGTGGAAATTCACCCCTGATTTATCTCCTCTCACCACTATCCTGTGGGAGAAACCCTTTAATTCTTCCTTCCCTTGAGACTGCCAAAAGTCCTTGATTTCGAGCGCTGATTCATCCAGAGAACGATAATCTCACCTGAGGCAGGCAAAGCAGGCAGAGAAAGAAGGCCAAAGGACAAAGTGGTGCCACGCCTAGAAGCTGACTATGTGCTTGGCGCCATCTTGGTCACCTGACCGAATGACCACATGCCCTGCACACAGATCGCGTAGAAATCGGGACACCAGGTGAACGACAATAGCACTGCCTGGAATTAACAGTGACGTAATCCTTACGAGGGCTTAAAAGGATAAGCGAAGGCCTGACCTCCCTCAGAAGATGTTGGAACTATCCCAGGACACTTGGCCCTCCACTCTGCTCCTTAAGCTGCCCCTTGCAATCACACGTGGCTGTCCCTGAGCCGTCTCCTGACAAAGATAGGAGTTACCTGCTGTGGATTAGAATATTATCTTGTGTGTGCAATGGTATAACCCATGCTTCTCCCACTCTGCGGTGCCCCTTTGAAGCGGGCCTTTTGAGTTACATCAGGAAAAATACCCCACTTGTTTGTTACTCCTTTGGAATGGCAGGATTCTGTTTACCTGTCCAAATTTACGCTCCATTCTTCTTCTGATATGCATTTAATGTAAATATACTCATGTACGTGAAACCCTCAGTGTTTACCTGAAATTCCCCCCTTTGAAGTAAGCCTTCAGCCAACACCTTTGCATATGTTTTACTGAAATCAGCCTAAGAGTCAGACATAATAATTTTTCAAGGTAAGTCCCCGTTGCACTCAGTCTTAAACATATCAATACATATGACTAATAGTAAAGGCAAATCTCTTTTAACATATTTGTAAGGAATATAAATATTTAGCTGCCAATTCTATTATTCTATCAATGAGCTATGTACCAAATGATATTAATGATTTGATATAGAAAAACATTATTGAATAAATGAGTATCAACTTTCCATGTGGCATCTTTTCTCTCTTTCTGTTCTTCTTTCTCTGGCAGCATAGACCCCGTGACATCGCCACTGTTGACCTGATCATTGTACTAGGGACTTTATTATCAGGATATTGAAAGAATTAGCATCTGGATTGGACAAAGGAAAAAAGCGGAGGGAAGAAAAAAGAAAATATATGACCGAGACTTTTATAGCAAAGACATTTTCACATCTGGTAATTACGACAGATTTTTTTTTTCATGGGAGACAGTCTTCGATTGACTTCCATTTTTCCTCGCCATCTGGGAAAGGGTTTTTTTTTTTCACTATACACCTAAAGGCCTGAGGGCTCGCTGAGCAAACCTTCAGCAAATGAATATGATTCTCTTGGGCATCGTTTGAGATAGAAGAGTTTCGTTTCAACCTTTTATTCTTATCGTTGTTGAATTCAATTCTTAAGAATTACATAAAGTGGAAACACTTTGGCCAAAATACTTGTAGCATGTACCAATATCAATCTACTGTTTCCTCTCTATTTCTATCATAATGACGTACAATTTTACAAGCAAAATATACTTCAAAAGGGGGGGGTTAATAAAATCCTAATAAAAATCCAATTCATACTTATATAGAATCCTTTGTATTCATTTACCTATTCCCAAATTTCTCCTATTACTACAAACACTAGTCCTTTCCTACCTCCATAAATTTCAACCTTCTACCCCTAGTCACCCATTTGTCCTCTTTTTGACCACTGGAATTCTCTCAAAGTATCTAGTTTTCTCACCTTAACTGGATTAAATATCAAGTATTTCATCGCCACTGTATCAAGCTGACACACGATCAAAACCCAAAATCTATTTTATTTTTCGTTTTCCTTTTTCTTTATTTTTGCGTATAAAAAACAGTAAAGTTTTCTGTGACAGCTCCACGAAGAACGTTGCAAAAATAATAGTGCCTCGGAGTGAACGTTTTTTTTTTTTTGTATGTTTTTACCATGCAAGAGATTGAGGAGGACAGAATGAATAGAGAACGAACTTTGAAGAGAATGTTGATCCTCAAGGGTGACGGGGAATGAATACGGGCGATGAAAGCAAGGGAAAGGAAAAGAGAGAGACGCCTAAGCGAAGTGGTTGGAGGGTATATAAAGGGAAATGGAAGAGAAGAGTTGGTAAATAAGGCCACACACGTAAAAGCGGATGTAACTTTTGACTATGATAATAACAGAAAATTGTAAAGTCTAGTATTTCACTCATGAGAGACTCATCTAAGTGTAGAACTGAAAACAGTACTCCACTAGTTCCTCATATTATGAGGCAGGCATTCATTATTAATAACTGAAAGCTACAAAAGCAATGTCAATCAAAAGTGAGGAATAAATCATCGTTAATTTACCAGAATGGGTTTTCACTGTTGAAACATTTTCCTTTGTTTTTCCTCATTTCCTCATCTCGTTTCTCTAATAGTCTCATTATCAATGTTTCTCTACAAATGCCTTTGACAAACGAAAAACAAAGAAAAAATGGTAGAGCAAAATAATCCCAAGTGAGCAGAAGGCCGTAAGGAGATTAATCGACATCCCAGGTTTACTTTATGAGCCCCAAGACTCCAATTCTCTCAAAGTGAGGGAAAACGTTTCCAAGATGTTGACAATAAATGTGAGTTGTTGGGAAACAACTCTGGGGAAAAGGGGAACCAAAGCGTATTTGGTGAGTACTGAAAAGCTTAAGCGAAAGTTCCGTTAAAAACGTAATCATTGGCTGTGTCATATGAAATTGAAAAAATTGTTCAGTAATAAACTGTAAGGCAGGAGATTAGAAAAGATAAATTTAGAATCTCGGTATAATGGTTTTTAATATATCTCATAATTTGTCTCGCAATTTATTTTTAATACGAAGTCTGAGCTGTCTCGGTCTACTCGTTTTTAAATTTTTTTTTTTACACTTACTCAGGCCTTATGAACTATATTATATTTTGCACGCTGCGTATTTATTCACATAGAATCTTAAAATACTTTAGACTTACACACATACAAGCACTCACAAACACACACAATTTCAGCACTGCGCTTCTTTCAGAAAATATGATAAAACAATATATATAGTTTTTCTCTTGATACAGTACTTACAAACATGAAATTGAATTTATGGGCACCATGTATATATATATATATATATATATATATATATATATATATATATATATATATATATATATATATATATATATATATATATAGTCACGAAATGATCAAGTACCTGGTTATTACACAAATAATAAGACCAAAAAGTTACCTTACTTCAGCCAGACACTTGAAACCTAATAACAAAAATATTAAGACTGAATACTCTAAAGGTACAGTGATCCCATAAAACTACCTTATCACTTGGAAAAATCAATCTAACTTTATCAAGTTATGGGTGAGGTGACAACTACCAAGCTATAAACAGACTAGTGGAAAATGGGCATCACTTCATCAAACACTATAACGGTTTCCCTGTTTCTATTTCACTTTGATAAAGGAGAACTCGACAGATATATCACTTACCTTGTACACATTCATTTATTTCTCTAATCACTGGTGGTCAAAATAAAACACTGTGCATTTAGAACTTTAAACATACAAATTTATTCCTAAATTCAAAAGTTATAGCAGGGTTCACAGTCTCAAAAAGATTTACTATTACATGACAACAGCGTAAGATTTAAGTATTTCTTAGTCAAGATTAATTCACAAAACTTTAATTTATCAAGAAAGCAATTTGGTTAAGTAAAATTCAAACCATTAACTCTCACTCAAGTTTTAGATACACACACCTGGTTGACTAAACTCAACACAAGTGTTCACCAAAATATTACTGACTGCAATCCATGTAAGTATTCTCTGAAACCTCAATAATAAGTATGCACCAACAAAATGCTAAGCAATCACCAACACAAAACTTTGGAACACACTGTGTAATTATAAAATTAGAGCATATAAGAATGGAATATGCAAAAATGGAAATATACCAACAGAAATTTCACTAAGTCAAAAATATGTTTAAAGATTATATCAATCTTTCAAAAGATTACCTTCACTCTAAAAAAAAAAAAACTAAACTCACGTCTTTCTAAAACTTCCTCAAAGACAACACTGCCAAGTCACAATGATATGCACTTAGTAAAATATAGTTAGCAGTAAGACATTAGAACTCACTAAAAGAGATATTATCCACCTCTTATCAAAACAATAATTCTCTATCACAACAACAGTACAAAATATATCAAGTAAGAATCTTACCTTCTTCAACAGAAAATAGTAAAACACATTCTCACAATGCTTGCACAATATAAACACCTTAGATCATTCATACAAAACGTATACACTTCTTGGGTGAATTTGACAAAACTTATGCTTTTGTGTAAAGAGGATAACTAACTTTATATATGAGGCGCCTAACGGCAGAGTGTCATAAGCGACACCATCGCCGAATTTGGAGTTATGAACACCAACGTCCTCTCTAACCCTCTAGCTGTCGTGAGAAGAAATTTCAGTTCAAATTTCCCGCAACAACAAGGTCGAAATTCTCGTTTTGTGACATTACTTCTTTTCCTTAGTGATGCTGCACATGGCTGCACTGGCTGGTCTGGGTGGCAGAGAGTTGCAAGTGCCCGTGGTGCATAAACCAATCATGAGTCCAGATGCCCTGCCACACCTCCCACACAGCCAATGAGAAAGGCTAGCCATCAGCGGAGCCGCTGGCTATCACTGCAATAAAAAACATTCTTGTACCTTCCTTCCCCATGATCACCTCTGGATTTAATGTGCATCTTTTTGTTCTTTATTCATTAATAATACTGGTTCCTCTTCATCATGTCTGACACGAACGTAGATGACAATGTTCCAGGACCTTCCAGGGGCAGAAAGAGAGTCCGGGACTTTGCTAATTGGAAGCAAAATGTAGCCAAAAGCTTACGTAACAAAGGTGAGGCATATGTAAGCAGAACAACAGGGGAACAAGTTGCAGCACGAGTTACTGGCACTCCTTGCCCAGACGGCTGTTTCGATACCATTACAATTCCCATGGTACAAAGCATTCATCAGCATTTCTGGAATATTGCTGATTTCAACCTACAAAATACATATTTACAGAAAAATGTGAAGAATAAGCCTGTAAAAAGGAGGCGTCCTGTCATGAACCCTGAAGAAGAACGTCGTCGTTCCTGTACTCACTCCTACACCCTCTCTCACAATGATGCAGTGTACACTGTGTGTAAAAAGGGTTTTTTTAAGCATTCTAGCTATCAGTGAGACCCGAGTAAAGACAGCACTTAAGTCCATGACATCTACAGGAAGCCCCATTTCTGATCCACGTGGGAAACACCTGCCATCACACAAGACTAAGGACCCACAGGTGGATCAAGTTTTACAGCACATCCAGAGTTTTCCTACAGTAACAAGTCATTACACACGTGCCAAATCACCTTTTCTTCGTTATCTGGAGGGGAACCTCAATATTATGAAGCTGTATCGCTTATATTCAGAGTGGATGGAGGAGGAGCACCCCAGAGATAAACCAGTGACTGAGGGCATTTATCGCAAGATTTTTCATACACGGTGCCGCCTTGGCTTCAAACCCCCTCAAACTGACACCTGTTCTACATGTGATTTGTTGAAGAATAACATCGAGAAGGCCAGTGAGGAAGATAAGCCAGCACTACAACAACAGCTTGACGATCACTTGGAGCTAGCAAAGGAGGGGCAGGTTACTATGAAACGTTTAGCTGAGGACACTGACCCTGACATGCGGTGCATCTGCCTTGATCTCCAGCAGACTTTACCAATTCCCAGGATGTCAACTAGTGTGGTATACTATAAACGTAAACTTTGGATGTACAATCTGTGTATTCATGATTTAAAGAAAAATAAATCAAAATTCTATGTGGGACGAAGTGAGTGGCGGTCGTGGAAGTGCTGAGATAGTGTCTTGTCTGAAGAAGTGGGTGGATGAGGAATATGATAATAAAAAGTTTGGTACACTGAAAGTCGTGACAGATAACTGTGGGGGGTAAAACAAGAACATAAACATGATTTTGTATTATTTAAGTGACCTGCATGGTGGTAAATTTCAGAAGGTTGAACATTATTTTCTAATCCCTGGCCATAGTTACATGCCGTGTGGTAGAGCTTTTGGTAATATAGAAAAAATATTAGGGCCACTGGTGACATTTATGACTTTGATAGCTACTGTAAAGTGATCAGAAATGCGGCGACTGCAAAATTTGAGGTTAATGTCATGAAACAGGAGTATTTCTTGAATGCTGATGTATTGCAGAAGAGTGTGACACCTCGATGCCCACGCCCACCGTACAGATTCCAGGACGCCCAGAGGTTTATTCTTCAGTTGAACTTCAGGGAAGGCTACTTCCTTGGCATGAACTATAATGACCCACTAGGTAGTGTAAGGTTAATGAAGGGTAGAGGTAATTACAGTCCCTCACTTTTTAACCTGTCCAGTGTACCTCTCGAACCAAAGTATGCTACAGTTCGTCGCCTCCAGCCAAATAAACTTGACCATCTTAAAGATCTGGTTCCATTCATCCCCCAGATTGTCATGACATACTTCAACCAGCTTTTTTGTGATCAAGATACCCTCACTGCTACTCCAGACACCCTTCAAGATACTCCTCAAGAGAATGACGTGGATAATGTTTTACTGGACTATGACATCTGATTCTCGCCTGAAGTAATTGGCGCTTACGTTTTTTCCAATCAAAATGTATTTTAGCCATTCTTGAAGACAATTATTATTGTTTTGCAGGTGAGACGACTGTATCAGCCTCAGAGTATTCTGATTAAAATATCTTATTATCTTTCTGCTGCTTTTTATTGTGTAAAGCATTACCTTTTTAGGTCTTTTTTGAAGTGAACAATATCACCTAGTTATTCCTGTAAGATTAAGATAATCAAGGAAATTATCCAGAATGATAAATAAAACAAAGATAATATCTTTGGGGGGGTCCTAGAGGGGTTACAGGGGCATTGGTGTGTGTTTTTATGGGATTCAGTGTACCGGAGTATAAGATTGATTTCAAGATGAATGCAGTCATCGCTTTATCTTTCGGCATGCATTAAACTCTTGGTTATTTTACAATGATGATTTGAAACAGACAAAATAACCTTTATTCTAAAACAACCCCCAGTGTCGTACTTCATTTAAATGCTGAGATATCGCATTCTGAACGTAGCCAAACTTTGACTGCGTTTTTCTCCAATTTTAGTTTTTGGCACTTGAGACACTATGCCGTTAGGCGCCTCATATATACCCTTTAGATGCAATACTGTACCAGAGAGAGCGAGAGAGAGAGACCGCTGCTATCTTTGAAATCCCCAAGGTGACTCCTAACTCCCCTGATTTCCCTTTGAATAAATATGGTGGGTCCCAAAGGGTTACTAACTAGTCCCTTCAGTCTTTGAATAATGGATTTCTCCTTCCACCTCTCAGTATACTTGATACATAAAATATACATACATCATACATACAGGTATACATGTACAGTATACATACAGGACTGGAGCTTCAAGCTCCTTATCTCAAAACTGACATTTCCTGTCCTGGGTTAAGCACTGGGTAAAGAGAAAAGTTTTTTGAGACCAAACTGGCTCGGCTGTCAGCATGTCAACTTCATCTCTCTCACTTCCTCGTTCTTTTCTACTCAGATTGTGAAAACATAATAAGGCATAGGTAAAAATAATAACTTCAGAATAGGCACACAGAACAAATGTGTAACAAGCATTTGGGCGATAACTGTCATCTCATTAAGATAAGCAAAGTGGCCTCTTCGAATACGACTTCCCTTTGGTCAAAACAGATGGGTACACAGGAAATGATTAAGTTATAAGAATCCTAACCGTTCTCTCTACTCAGCATGTTACAAATTCAATTTCATAACACTCAGTATTCATTTAAATATACTGCACAATATGTTAAACAAATGAAAAAAAAAAACATATCAAAACATATTTCAGAATCACATGATACACAATTTATCTATGAGAAAAAGACATTTTAAGATCATATTATCATATCTCACAAAAAATGACGAATCGGCAAGGAAAACATCAAAACTTTCACAGAGACATATATCATATTTGTAGAATGGTTTTATATATTATAACACATAATATATATATATATATATATATATATATATATATATATATATATATATATATATATATATATATATATATATATATATATATTACGCCCTTCAACAAGGTCAATTAGGGTCATAAACCCTAATTACATCTGTTTTAAGAACGTCATATCATTACATCCCTGAGATCCTCCGGCAGCAATGGCAAGCACTGGGTCAGCACATTCTTTCTCTCTCATCGACTCCTCTCCCTGTTTCTATCCTCAGAGAATGGCCTACTGGAATAAAATGCTGAGATACAAAACTAGTCTTTATTTGCAAATTTAACAAAAGTATTTCAGCAAAACCTACAGTCATGAAATGAAGTGTCTCACGCCCCAAAATAATGGAAATCATAACTAGAGGCAACTTAGACTCACAATCAATCGAATCAATGATTCTAGACCAACTAATACTAGTGACTAACACCCTGGTCATCAAACAAAATAAAAAGGTCATAACCATTCTAGACCAAAATAAATGTCATATAGTATGTTAAAAGGACACCACTTCCCAAATATTCGTCCTCAAAGGACGAACCCAGAATTCCTGTTAAAAGAAACATATATATTAAAACCTGAAATGGTGTATAAGAAAAAGAATTAGACACTTAAACTGAAAAATGCATAATGGAGAACAAAACGGAAAAATGCATAATGGAGAGCAGAGGAGTTTCACTACAACACAAACTGGGTATTCCAGATAATGTCTGGAAAAAATATGTGTTAATGAGTTATCTTGCTCACATTCTATGGCCACATGGAAATGTTTCTCACAGTGGCTGTTCTTACTCGCTGACACTGCTCAAAGAGTGAATCACACCAGCCGCAAATCGAAGTGAATAGCTATTGTATGGTTCCTCAACAATACACACATCAGAGAGTGCACATATGCACGCACTCACCGGAAGCGTGACGACACCGTCGGTCGGGTTCAATGCTCGAAGGATTCGACCTTCAGATCCCACAGATAACACAGCGCTTCCATCAATCTGTCATGTTGTCTCCATGCATTTTGGCCATGATCAGAAGGCACAAATGAAAGAGTCAGATGCCCGCTGTATCTAATTGCGGAAACCACCAACGTCAACATAAATGCCACCTGCACTGGATACATCGTTTTCACAGGTCAACACATAGTTTGCTAAAAGTCTTAATATATATATATATATATATATATATATATATATATATATATATATATATATATATATATATATATATATACGTGTGTGTGTGGTTGTGTGTGAAATTGACATCATGTTGCTACGTTTGTCCATAGAAAACAGTACAACTTGCACAACGAATTAAAATTACTTTTTTTTTATGTGCTGTCTGAAATTAACAAGGAATTTCAATAATACATACAAATAGGTTTTCAATATTGCCTAAAATATGGAAAAAATCGATAAATAACATTTTATACTAATCGGTAAATAACTTGAAAAGAACAACAATAGCAAATACCTGAATTCCTTAGGTAACAAAGACTAAATTTGTGGAATTTTTTTCGAATGCACTAAAAAAAACACACACACAATAAATAAGTAAATAAACTTCTCAATACCCCCTTCCAATACCAGCTGTTTGTTCTCTCAGTTGTCCATACTTGAGAACTTCATGGCCATTATGATGGTAACGATGAAACCTTAAAAAAAAAAAAAAGAAACTGAACCGTGATGGAGAGCCGTGGTTCCCAGAATGATGTTGCCTGACGGGCGGAGGACCAGGTACATTTTTCCACTGATTAATTTTCTCACGGTGAAGGAAAGGCTTAAGGAATATTTTGGAAGCGGACCACTCATGCATTCACGAAAAACTGCTAACCCGTCTGACGTGAAATATTTGTAACTTATTATTTTTAAGGGTCTCAAGTGCAATGATTATTGCACATCGATTGTTTTATATATCCTTTGTTTAGATATTTTGCCGTGTGCTAATTTTGCATTTGTGCATTTATTTTATTTTCTGACGAACGTTCGCGCTAAAGCAATATGCTAAAAAGCATTTATAGTAATTAATTTAAAGTCAGGGTACAGCTTAATGCCAGCAATACAACAGATATTTCGCTAACTACAACGCGTAGCTGTGTATCTACTGCGTAAAGGTATTTTACGAGCCATTTCATCTCTCGCTTAAAACACCAGTCATCTTCCATGTGAGAAAACGGTTAATTTTCTCTAAAAGAATGCCGGAAGGCGTCGTTAAGTAAAGCCTTGAAAGTGCTGAATGACTGGAGTGAAAGTTGTATCGAGTGGCCTCAATATCCGGAAAGCAGGAATGAGAGGGTATGTAAGACAGAGGAGAATGACGTAGGCTTTTCAAAGGTGTTCCACGCACTGCCAATGGCAGACTTATATATGTAAGCTCAGAGAATGTACTGGGGGCTCCTGCTACGGTGGCAGCAAACAGTGCAACGTGGATATTGCAACCAAAAGAAAAGTTAATTGATTTGGAGGACAGATATAATAAGGGTAAACTAGTTAAAGAGGCACTTCAAACAGGGTCGTCGACATCTTGGTTGGAGAAATTACTCCCTAATTTGCACCTACGACTGAAACTGTAACTATACCAAAAACTCAAGAGAACAATTTGGTTATTACAGAAGAAATTAATTTATACTTCACAGTAGACTAGCGAATAAAGAGTAGAAGCGACAGCTGAACTTTTAATAAGCGTAATTAGCTGTACAGTAGGCAAGTTAAGTTCCGGGTGCATTTTTAAATTAAAAAAAAGCCCCCTGAAAGACTGAAGAGGTCAAATCAGTTTGAACAATATGACTAATGCAAAATCCTGGTTAGTGAGATGATGGTGCCCGTGAAAACTGCTCTCTTAAATCAGGAAATGGTGTTTCAGTATTGGGAGATGCTACTCTAACTGTCTCATTCAACAGAGACTAGTTCTAACATAGGATGAGTTGAGAGAGAGAGAGAGAGAGAGAGAGAGAGAGAGAGAGAGAGAGAGAGAGAGAGAGAGAGAGAGAGAGAGAGAGAGAGAGAGCAAAGTGCATTGTAAAATAAAGCATAATCACTTATCAGTATGACCATACCTTTCACATACCATTCGACATTTTCGTTTTCTAAATAAAGCTTACAATTATATACCATCAAACCAACTGAAAACAGGCACATTTATTTTTTCCTCTTTTATCCGATTTTCCTCGAATCCCTTCATAAACACCACCCCGGTCGCCTCCCCCCACCGAGAAACAAAAACGTTCTCATTGTAATGAGTATACAGTTTGTTTAAGACTTGCTCTCGGAGGTGTCACCCAAATTAAAGAAATGCTGCATTTTCTAAAAAAAAAAAAAATGTTTGCGCTAGTAGTATGCGTGTACAAACACATTGCATAACGTGTACATCTGCCATTTCAGACGAGTTCTACAGGTATTTTTTTTTTCAGTGTACATTAATAACGGAGTGACAAAGGAAATTCGGAGCTAAAAGTACCATACATTTCTTTTTATGTGTTACTGACGTTCAAATATATTCGATGAATTCAAAGTCAGTCTCTTTCCTTTATGCTGCTATGAGCCGAACCACACGCGATGTAATCTTATTTAACATGGATAAGATTGTGATACAGGATTTTATAGCTCAACATTTTATGTAAGGGTCTGCGTCTATGGAAGCACTACATTTAAGTATCACCTTTGTTCACACATGCACCGTATATATTCAACATTACAATATTTCTTTGATGTACAAATACAAGCACGCAAACACACACACACTTCTATATACATACATACATACATATATACATATATATGTATATATATATATATATATATATATATATATATATATATATATATATATATATATATATATATATATATATATACATATATATATATATATATATATATATATATATATATATATATATATATATATATATATATATATATATATATTGGGTCATTGCTGAGTCGGGAAGTTGGGGAAAACTCGCTGGTATGCAAGCAGTTAGCTTGCCCAGGTAACTCCTTGGGTGCAGTTGCTCTCAGGTTCCAACTTCTTTTAGACTTGTATGGCTCAGTGGATAACGCCCTTGCTTTCCACCTGAGAGACCTGTGTTCGATCCCGACGTGAGTCAGAAATTTATTTCTGTTCCACACGTGATTGTGTGTTGATGATTTCTATCTTATTCACTCAGAAGGGATAATTCGAATGAAATGTTGTCTATTGGGTCATTGCTGAGTCGGGAAGTTGGGGAAAACTCGCTGGTATGCAAGCAGTTAGCTTGCCCAGGTAATTCCTTGGGTGCAGTTGCTCTCAGGTTCCAACTTCTTTTAGACTTGTATGGCTCAGTGGATAACGCCCTTGCTTTCCACCTGAGAGACCTGGGTTCGATCCCGACGTGAGTCAGAAATTTATTTCTGTTCCACACGTGATTGTGTGTTGATGATTTCTATCTTATTCACTCAGAAGGGATAATTCGAATGAAATGTTGTCTATTGGGTCATTGCTGAGTCGGGAAGTTGGGGAAAACTCGCTGGTATGCAAGCAGTTAGCTTGCCCAGGTAATTCCTTGGGTGCAGTTGCTCTCAGGTTCCAACTTCTTTTAGACTTGTATGGCTCAGTGGATAACGCCCTTGCTTTCCACCTGAGAGACCTGGGTTCGACCCCGACGTGAGTCAGAAATTTATTTCTGTTCCACACGTGATTGTGTGTTGATGATTTCTATCTTATTCACTCAGAAGGGATAATTCGAATGAAATGTTGTCTATTGGGTCATTGCTGAGTCGGGAAGTTGGGGAAAACTCGCTGGTATGCAAGCAGTTAGCTTGCCCAGGTAATTCCTTGGGTGCAGTTGCTCTCAGGTTCCAACTTCTTTTAGACTTGTATGGCTCAGTGGATAACGCCCTTGCTTTCCACCTGAGAGACCTGGGTTCGATCCCGACGTGAGTCAGAAATTTATTTCTGTTCCACACGTGATTGTGTGTTGATGATTTCTATCTTATTCACTCAGAAGGGATAATTCGAATGAAATGTTGTCTATTGGGTCATTGCTGAGTCGGGAAGTTGGGGAAAACTCGCTGGTATGCAAGCAGTTAGCTTGCCCAGGTAATTCCTTGGGTGCAGTTGCTCTCAGGTTCCAACTTCTTTTAGACTTGTATGGCTCAGTGGATAACGCCCTTGCTTTCCACCTGAGAGACCTGGGTTCGATCCCGACGTGAGTCAGAAATATATATATATATATATATATATATATATATATATATATATATATATATATATATATATATATATATATATATATATATATATATATATATAACTGTGCCTTTTAAGTATTCAGTTCTACAATATGGATTCAATAAAAGGAAAAATGTTGCTGGTTTCTCGGTCGGAACAAATAACAGATGTAGCAGTTCCATAAATGAACCCTTTGCAATTCTTCCATGGCAAGTTAGGCGTACAATAACCTAACAGAAAATGTCTGACCATACGTTTGGGAACCAAAAGTCTGTGGTTTCTAGGGTCAGGCAAGACTATTATAGCACGTCATTCATTTTCATGTGGAAGACAACACGGACTAGTCACAAAAAAAGGCAGTTCTTTCAACATATTTGTAAATCTACTTTTTTACAAAAATTATACTTATAAAAAATTTTAAATACACTTTTTTTTCAAAAAGCAGTTTTCTAAATTATTGGTAAATATACATTTTGCAAAAAGTAGTTTTCTAAAATGATTTGTTAATGCACTTTTTGTTAGAACTATATTTTGGTATATGTTACTGCGTATGCATACCTGCACGTTTAATATTGTTTTGTGTGAACATACAGCAACTCTTTTGTGTGGAGTTTTCGAGATCATATGGGACGGACTTGACCCGAAAACGCTAAAATTGACCTGAACTTATTCACGAACTGACATACAACTGCGTTGGGCGAACTCAACATCGGCTAGTGACAAGAAGGATATAAGATATATGATCACAAGTTCCGCTTGACGACCTTATCTTTAATCCAAAGTAAAATCTTTCGTGAAGACAATGATATTACTTGCAAGTTGCATGACTGTATGCACTTGGGACGTACATGAAATGCTTGGGATTCGTGACGGCGTAACATACATACATACATACATACATACACACACACACACACACACACACACACACACACACATATATATATATATATATATATATATATATATATATATATATATATATATATATATATATATATATATATATATATATATATATATATATATATATATATATATATATATATATGTATATATATAAATACATACATATTGTAGAATTAAATACTTAAACGGCACAGATATATATATATATATATATATATATATATATATATATATATATATATATATATATATATATATATATATATATATATATACATATATATATATATATATATATATATATATATATATATATATATATATATATATATATATATATATAAAGATAGATAGATAGATAGATATAGATATATATACATATATATGCGTATTTCCTACTGAAACCGTTCACTCTAAATTAAATGAAGAAGGATTTCTGACACAGTTTCCGATGCCGCATGTTTTGGTAACACTGGAGATATTTGCATGTTTTTTATGTACCATACACGCCCATACAAACTCGCAAACACGCGCGCGCGCACACACACACACACACACACACACACACACATACGAGAAATCATAACCAGTCAAAATTTTCACTATGAAAATATGCCTGTAAAAATGTGTAATGCGAGTTGAAATGTGTAGGCAAGCAGGCATGTTATTTGCAATGTAAATGTTGGAATTAGCAGTCATTACTGAATTGTAATGATTTCAAAACACATTATCTCTGATGTAAGCGCCATCGACTCCACTTGAAAGCACGGGACTAAAAGCTTCTGTATTATATATGTCAATACTTGACTGCATGAAGCAGCAGGTAAACCAACCTCTGATGGTGTGACTGATATCTGATGACTCTAATCCCATATAAACTGTCGAATTATTCCATAATTAAAATTAATTTCCCCAGTAGTACCTTAGATTATATAAATTATTATTGTTTCTCTGCTATTATGACTGTAATCATATTGCCAAAAAATATACTGTATAATAATTTGAAGGTATTAATACTGCAGTCCGAAAATAAAATAAAAATTTTTAATGGCTCTTGGTGACTGTACATATCTAGCACACACACACACACACACATACACACACACACACACACACACACACACACACACACACATATATATATATATATATATATATATATATATATATATATATATATATATATATATATATATATATATATATATTACAGGGTTTCTCAATAAAATCTATACACACTTCGGCAGCAGATAACTCAACTATTTTTTTTTGCTTTTCAGATCTTACACATAAGAATAGATGATGGGGTTAAGACTCAGCTTTGAACAAAGGAAATTCATCTTAAAATGCTATTGCAAGAATGACAACACAGCTGTAGTCCAGAGACAGTACAAAATAGAGTTTCAGTCAGATCCACCTATGTGCATAATTATCTCACGAATTATTAATAAGTTTGAATCTGATGGGACTGTGCACAATGTACAGAAGAACTGTTCTGGCACTTGAAATGGAAAAGTTATATCCCTATATTGATCCATGCTATCAATGACGATGATCCAGACAGAAGAATAGAGTATTGTGCCTTAAAATGCAATGGACAGATGCTCTTGCAATCCCCACGTCTCGGCTTGCTTGCTGCAAAGATTTTCTCAGACTTTTCTGTAAACTTCTCGGTACCCTTTCTTGCTTTCTGGAGCTGGTTGATGTCCGTGGTCTTCCAGAACGGTTCTTGTGTGCATTCTGCAAAGTCCCATCAGATTCAATCTTATTAATGATTCTTGAGACAGTTATGCGCATAGGTGGATCTGACTGAAACTCTGTTTTGTACTGTCTCGGGACTTCAGCTGTGCTTTCATACTTTCACTGGCATTTTAAGATGAATTTCCTTTCTCCAAAGCTAAATCTTGACCTCACCATCTATTCTTATAGGTACGATCTGAAAAGAAAACAAATTTATTTTGAGTGTTCTGCTGTTGAAGTGTGCATACATTTTATTGAGACACCCTGTATATGCATATATATATATATATATATATATATATATATATATATATATATATATATATATATATATATATATATAAGGAAATGTGTTTCATTTTAAATTTACTGTGCATATTCAGTCATAGTGTGATGAAGCGAAAGAGGTGCTACAAACTGGAAGTAGGACGGTCGCACAGTTGCAAAATCACTGCAGTCAGCAGATAGTTCAATTGCTTCAGCTGTTTTGGCTCGATGAACACACAATATTGACGCTGATATGTGAGGCAACCGACCGAGTTGGTATGCAAGTACGTAAGTTCGTGCGTTAGAAAAATGGAAATTGTGTCTAAATGTGCCAAAAGTTAGGTCTGATTGATTATTAACTAAGCGAGAGCGATATCGTCCAGACGTGGCTTTGCGTGTTTCCAATCTCTTAGAAACCGGCAGTTAAGGTAAATCCAGACTTCTTTTTTTTCTGTGTGGACTGTGAATTCGTGAATTTACCATATCCAAGTCACTTATGAATTTGTGGGGAGAATTGGACATAGTCATTTATGTCACTTTAATATTCTATTTTATTGTGTTCTGATTTGACATTTATTAACCATGCATTTTAGATTTTCGTTATTATATCATATGCTTGTATACTGTATTTGTGGGAGATTACTATTTGTTTGATTTTTGATAGATGTCTGTGGGGTTGCCGTGGTGATAGAGGAAGGACACTGCAATCTTTGCAGTTTAGTGGTTATTTCCACGTGGTTGACTTTAAGACTAGATGTATGATGTCTAAGATGGAGTGTGTGGGAGTTTTGAGTGTAAAGGCTTTTAGCCAGAGTAAGATTAAATCTTGAATTAGACTATTTTTGACTTGATAATTCATTCATTATGCATTTTAATCTTTTCTTTGTTAATTCGTTACTTGCTGGGTTTGTTTGATAATAAATCTATTTATGTAGGAAAGATTGTGTTTCCTTAGAATATCCATTTTGAGGATAGTGTTAGAGAGAGAGATGCGCGGGTTGAGTGCTGAGTACCAGAGAGAGAGAGAGAGAGAGAGAGGGTTGCGGGTTACCACGTTTTCTGAGATTGACCGCAAAACACGTTACGTAGCATTTCGAAAGGAATGTTTGATCTGTAGGTGTAACATATATATATATATATATATATATATATATATATATATATATATATATATATATATATATATATATATATATATATATATATATATATATATATATATAATATATATATATATATATACATATATATATAACTATATATATATGTATATATATAGTTGCCTTGTTTAGACTTAAGATTATGAATTTGATGAAAATCAGGAAGATAGGAGGAGCGAATATTAACAAGGCTTATTACCTAAAATATTGTAATCTGATAACATTGAACGAGTTTACTATGAGAAAAGTGTTGAGTTTTAGAAAGGGTAAAATAGAAAGTCAGCATGGTCTGTGCAAAAACACATTAAGTATTCGAGGAACTGTTAATAAACTCGGCTTTAATGCGCACTTCAAAAACCCTAAAAATATGTTTCACTTCATCTTCCAGTATCGAATAACAATTGTTACTCTGAATTCCAAAATGAAAAAATCGTTAATTATACAACTTCGAGGACGTATTATTAAAAAACAAGTTAATTATGCCATCTGTCATCATATGCAACATACTTATTTATTACAATTTCAGTCATAACAAAACACTTGGTGGAACACATTCATTTGACCTTTCAGGCTAATTCTAAAATTAAATTGCAGTCGAGGTAGCCAGCGCTAAAACAATAATATTTAAAGTTCTTTCTATGTCTGTGTTATTAACATACCAGTGAATTCAGCTAATTCGCTGAAATTATCAGTGCCTTATATTAGAAAGTACCTAATCACCACACAAAACATGAAATTAATAAAAAGAACTGTGAATGCTAGATAGAATATCTAATTTGAGATATATTCATGCATATACATCAAGACCTTGATAGATAAGATAGAGTCAGAGATAAACAGACAGACAGACAGACAGACAGACAGATAGATAGATAGATAGATAGATAGATAGATAGATAGATAGATAGATAGATAGATAGACAGATGAATACAATATCTTGTCAGGAGGAAAGCTAATTCGATACAAAAATAGCCAAGATGTCAAAGCAAACTCCCTGGATGGCTTCTCAGCCAGTGACTGATAAAAATAACTATGGATTTGCTAGTTCTTTAAAACATATGATTAAATTTCATAGCTTAATTTTTAAAAAACCTACAGCCTACAAGAATATATAAAACTGATTTGGAAAAGCTAAGAAATATTTTTGACTTATCATAACCTTACAAGGGAGGGGTAGCAGTTTGGGCTAACAGCCACTTTCCAAAACTCTTTATATATATTGGTGAGTATTTTCATGTATAACTGGATGAGAGGAAAATAAGTAAGTGAAATAATAGTTCCAATGCATAAAGAGAAAGGTCACAGAGACAACTGTAACAACTGCTGCGTTATAACTTTGCTTAGTATGCAGGGAAGGTGTATGGCAGAATTTTGACTGGAAATTAAGATATATCACAGTGAGATTGACAGGGCAAGAATAGTGGGGGTTTAGACGGGTAAAGAAGGTGTCTTGATTAAGCATCTTACGAGAGAAGTTTGATGGTAAAAGGTAAAGGTTTGTATGATACATAAACGGACCGGGAGAATCTTTTGAAAAAATGGGCAAAGGTAATATGAAAGTTGTTAAGTATGATATAAAATACGAGATTTTAGAAGCGATTAACATTATAAAAAATTTAATCCTAAATATGAGTCATACGTGACGAAGGAAAGAATGAAAGAAAACAGCGATTAAAACTAAAAATTCTTCATAGGAATACTTTCTAACTGTAAGATTTATTCCTAAATTCAAACGGGGCATTATAACTTGAACATTCGCAACGTTGAATGCGAAAGTTCATGCAGCCTCTCATGCGAGCAATCAATTGTAATTCAGCCATTGTATTCAAGCAGTCCAAGCCTACACCAACATTTGGCAGTTCCGCTGCCGCCCTGCAGATGCCAATTATGTCCTCCCTTTGGTTTATGGAGAGCCTTAACGACCTTCATCTAGGAAGCATTGTTCCGTAACTGTTCGACTTCGGGTGGCAAAATGAATGAGCGTTCGCCCAATTATTTGTTGAGAGTGGAGAATGATGATCTTAACCTGGTTTCGGTTAATGAAAAGAAATGCACGTGGGATTCATCTTATGCTTGTCTCGTATCGCTGGTTGAATCGCTGAAACTGGGTAACACCAGCAGGATTGTGTTCATGATACCTTTTCTCCCCTTTTAATCATTCATATGTCTTAGCTCAATTGTTCTTACAGACCAGGACAAATTCATTTCTTTCCGAGAATTTATTAGTGCCATAATATATATATATATATATATATATATATATATATATATATACATATATATATATATATATATATATATATATATACATACATACTACATAAATTCAAATATATTTTTGCCCCTAATGATATATGTTCAGAGATTTATTAAAGCACTAATAAATTTTCGGAAAGAAATTATTTATTTATCCACAAGTACATATTTACATACACACATAAATGCACGAAGAAAACTCAAGAGCGTTACAGGGCTGTTTTATGTGTATTTTACATAAAAAACACTGTTATATCTACTAATTCTTTGCAAAGCATATTTCATCATCAATTGTATGTTTGTTATAAGCACCTGAATAAAGTAATTCCTGCTTTACTTTCTGTATTCTTCGGTCATTTATACTCCGGGATGTTGCCATTTCAACACGTATCGATGATTCTTGACCCCTTGTACGAGTTTTGTATAAAGGATCGTATTTGATAATAGTTATAATTTTCTAATTCTAATGCCTTGCAATATATACACACATACACATGCACACCTGATCTTAATGACCATGAAGGCAAACCACACGGCACACTGACGTTGATCCCCGAAGCGCAGTTAGTGCTCGAGAGAGGAAATCATCAGCGGCTAGCAAACAGAAGGATGCGTCATTAAGCTAGATTACCTCTTCGCGAAAGCTACTTTTCCGTGACGTGACAGCCAATTCCGAGGAGCTGCGAGACTGCACGAAATGTGCTCATCACACATGAAATGCTTAGGGTTCATTTTAAAGTAAAATAATGGAAATATATAAAGGTCAAGTTGAATGGTCATAACAACGCTGGAAGTTTCGTTTTCCGTACATCGCTTCTTTCGCTTATGAATAGCATAGTGTGCCTTCTGCATAAATGGTATGTAAATGATGAAGTGTACATTAATACATATATGTATTATTGTACTTTTTAGTTACTTAATACTTTACCCAAATATCTTCACCCCTTTATTAAAACATTTATACAAACACGCACACACACACACACACACACACACACACATATATATATATATATATATATATATATATATATATATATATATATATATATATATATATATATATATATATATATATATATATATATATATATATATATATGTGTGTGTGTGTGTGTGTGTGTGTGTGTGTGTGTGTGTGTGTAACTTAAAGAATATATAACATTGATAATATCTAAAATAAATGGAGAGCGAAAAAAAAAGACTTCCAACGTAAGACAAATACTACTTTTAGCCACTATATATTGCGCACTTAATTGAATTTCAGTACATTTTCCACATTATGGAAGCCATTTAAATTAATTCTCATAAATATTAAAATGGAATAATCGCAATTGACACTAGGAAGTTTCCTTTCAATTATTTATTTTAAAATGAATTATTTCCATTGTTATGTTGCAACTTCCTCACATGTAAAATGATCATTGTTCCATCTTTCACTCTTCCCGCGTTGCTCTTTCTAATTTTTATAACTGCGACGCCGTCCCGCCCTCCTGTACTTAAATTTCATTTGCATATGAAAGTTCTGAAGATGTTAAGGGAAATTCGTGCTTGGATATGCTAATGGGCGTTCGGTCGCACTAAATACTCTCGTTGCCTTTCCTTCACCACACAATTTTCATACAGCATGAAACAAAACAAAAAAATTACATGGCTTTAAAAGTGGCTGTGATACTTCTAAAATATACGTGGAAGACATTTTTACAGATTATCTTTCGTTTCGCTTCATTGGTAAACTATTCGGTTACAATTGCAGAAAATCACAGTCTCTAATATTAATTTTCTTGCACTTATCCAAATGTTTTTTTATATCATATACCATAATTATACTGCAATTGCCCAATATCTGTAGAGGCAAGAAATGCTTGCTTTTAACAGCTGTATTCCGCCAAAAAAATTGACGACGCCTATGATCAATGATCCTTACAGCTCTGATAAAAATGTATTGAAATTCGACAGGTATACTGTATGTATGTATGAGCGGTAATAGGCTTTTACTTTCTCATGGTAAGGTCGGCAACGTGACCTCTTTCTGATAATCTGGATTCAGGTTCGAATCCTGCTACGGGAATCAGAATTACTTCATATTTCTTTCATTTGGATGTAAGGCTTTGTAGTGACAAGCGTATCCAAAAAGTATGAAGAATTC
The DNA here is from genome assembly GCA_039081455.1 of Macrobrachium rosenbergii. Classification (NCBI taxonomy): domain Eukaryota; kingdom Metazoa; phylum Arthropoda; class Malacostraca; order Decapoda; family Palaemonidae; genus Macrobrachium; species Macrobrachium rosenbergii. The sequence continues at coordinate 7,511,562 of JANJGK010000017.1, read as the reverse complement.
GAAAAGTCAATATGGTACTGTGGTTACTACAAGTATACACAAAATATGGTATTCTGGTTATATATATATATATATATATATATATATATATATATATATATATATATATATATATATATATATATATATATATATATATATATATATATATATATGTGTGTGTGTGTGTATGTGTGTGTGTGTGTGTGTGTGTGTGTGTGTGTGTGTGTGTGTGTAGGGAAATCTCCACAAGGACCGAATAGATGTTTCCATAATAAGGTCTTATTTACTGTTAAAAACTGATTAACGTCCCTTCCT
>JANJGK010000017.1:7497455-7511165 GCA_039081455.1 Macrobrachium rosenbergii | reverse complement strand
AGAGAGAGAGAGATAATAATTTTTATTCCAATATAACAATTAGTATAAGGTTTCTAACGCTTGGTTATTCTAAGTCTCCTGCCCAAAACCGTCCCAACATGGGTGAAATTTTTTTAATCGAACATATCCACATCGCTCTTTCCTCGTCCTGTGTCAGAGCACATCTTACCCATTGTTATAACCTCTCTCTCTCTCTCTCTCTCTCTCTCTCTCTCTCTCTCTCTCTCTCTCTCTCTCTCTCTCTCTCTCTCTCTCTCTTGCGCTAAAACCCCTAAAGCTAGATACCAACAAAAGAAAAAAAGTACACCAACTGGTTCTTGGAAAAGGATTTGGGCAATTCTTCAGCCAAGTGTGCCTAAAACTTTCTTCTCTTTGCACATCCTCATATATTTTTCTCCAGTGAATGGTTCCAAAGAGATTACTAAGAAATTAAGATTGGTTCAAGGCTTCCGGATTTTGAAATTAGGATTTTTCATTAAATCACTTTGAACCCGAAAGTTTTTGTTAAGTCGTAATCAACTACTAAATTTTAGCTCGATTACAACAAAAGAAAATTAATCATTAACATATTAACTACTGATAACCATCAAACAGTTTTTCCTTGGTAATCAAGGTTTCTCTCGAATGAAACACGCCTATCCGCTTCCTACATTAATTCGAATGTAGCGTGAGAGATAAATGTACATATATTCTAAATAGAATTAAAGAGATTGGGGAAATTGAGGATTAAAAATATATACTTTATATTTTTAACAGAGAGAAAAGTCTCGGCACCTTTCATTTTTTTCGGTTCGACAATTAATCTAAAATAAACCAATTACGTTACGTTTTGGCTCTAAAATCGTATCCACACAAAGCAAGAGCATCTTATAAAAAAGACTCCTAATTCACATTATATTCATTAAAATATTTTACATTAGGCATGTACCAAATCTCAATGCAAGCTGTACCTAACATCCTTGGCATTTCATCTCAGGAACGAAACCCTAAGACCTCTTTTGAGGAAATTTAGATGGCTGTTTAGCTGCATAAAAGGATCTTTACGTTCTTTGTACAGTTCTGGCGTCACTTAAAATTCATCTTCCTTAAATCCTTTTTGTTTTTTTGGATACGCTGAAAAAAATGGCATGATCTCTCTTATATCCAAATTAAGGTGTGAGAACATTTTCTCCATTTTTATTCTTACAATTAGTGATTAAATCATTATTTATACACGTTTATGATAAAAAAATGAGAAAAAAAATACCAAGCAAAGCTTATGATTACCAGAATAACATCAAACATTAACCCATAAACCTGGAGGAACTCCACATAGTAAATTCTCTCTGGGCGGATTTTTTATTTTTTTTTTTTTATTTTTTACTGATTGTCCATGAAATTTACTACTCTTGATGTTGACGTCATGAAATTATTGCCATGTATTACTAACCAGTGAACTTCTAACCTTGGATTTTATGAATGTACATTGCCTTTGTTTGCGAGTCCATTATTACACCTTATGAGAATTTATAAAAACAATTTAAATTGATCTGAAATACGAAAATGACCTTAAAGTGCTAATCATTCATAATTTTTCTTCCACAAAGAGTGGCCAAATTTTTATGATAACATAAAGAACGTATTTGTCAAAGGAGTCTAGACTTTACTGAAGGTATAAAACCCAGTTTCGTTCTTTAATGCCTTGTTATCCACTGTACACCTTTTAAAATGAGTATTGTGAGGGATGAACAACACTTAACGATGCAAAACCAACATTTTTTAAAGCATTGCAATTTAAACCAAATTACTATAATGAAAGGAGGTAGCATATGTATAATCATCGAAAAAGACTAATCGTTTACTTTGATGGTTTAAAAATAAAGCGAATCCCACGTGTGGAAGCCAATTTCTTATTCATTACACCTTTAAAGATTCCTTATCTTTAGTATGCAACACTGTTTAAGAATAGATACCCTTGGAGGTATATTTGACGAAATTTAAATCTGCTATTTGTGCTAGTGACACATGGCAAGTACATCAGTGAATAAACAGCAAGTCTGGAGGAGAAGGCTTATCGGCACCCACCCTTAGGTTTGGTTGATGACAACATATAAAAATCAAAAACATTTAAGGATTCCCTTTTTTTCTATCGATACCTTACCACTTAAACGACCAACGCTCCTTAATTTATATCGCAAAATTTCTCGAGTATATAAAATACGTCGTGAGATTGTCAACGGATTTATTAACTTTCCAGATTTTTCTCCAACTATAAATACTTTACTTTCCTTTCTTGCTGGCTGTCTATCTCCGCTTGCCAGTACTCTGTTATAATTCTTTTCCTCATACTAGCGCGTGGTTCATAGTTCAGAAGGATATAAACGTTGCCCCTGAAAAATTCCAATGTAACAGTAAATAAATAAGAAACGGCTGCAGTATATCATTCCACGGCCCTTGATAATTTGTTACAGCATCTACCTGCTGATGAAAATTATAACAGAAAAATAGGCTGAATGCAACTGAAACAGGAATTCATTCCAACAACAACGATAATAATAATAATATCACCCATTATTCTAACAATAACAGTAATGAAATCCAACTTCAAGCATTCAAAATCCTAAAATGTAGGATTCGTTCATCATTTTTCATTTGCCATTCACGGGGATCAAATCTGATTTACTATGCTTTAGGGAAACAAAACCTGTACGCCTACATGTTTATGTTGGATGTATTTCATTCGTTCTTTATGACAGCACTTTATAAAGAGAGAACAGATGATTCTTGCAAAACGACCAATACATTCTCGGATTATGAATTAGTGGCCAATTTTGTGAGACTTGAAGCTAAAGGATGATTTTACTAGTTTGGGCCTTGCTCGCAATTCAGAAGGGTATCAGATATCTATCGGCTTATTTTTCATAAACGGAGATTTTGATAAATCAATTTATTTTTCGCTGTTCACTCTGATATTGGTTCATGTTTCATTAATTCGCTAATGTAGAAATGATTGTTTCAGATTTCACTGCTACATTATTTAATAGGATATATTACTACATCTTAAAAAGAAAGATATATATATATATATATATATATATATATATATATATATATATATATATATATATATATATATACATGTATGTATGTATGTATGTATGTATGTATATATATATATATATATATATATATATATATATATATATATATATATATATATATATATATATATATATATATATATATATTAAGGGCTTACCAATAGAGAATTGATGAAGGGGCGAATGAAACCTACAGTTCGTTTATCTAAAAATGAGTAAAATGAGTTTTACTCTATTATCGCCTACGTTATTATTATAAAAGTCTGGTGACGTTGCTTGGAAAGAAGTTTCCTTCGTTGCACCTCCCAACCAAGTTAGCATTCACACCCTAGATCAGGTGAGAATGTTTACCGGCAATCAAACTCACTTAGAGACTTTAATTTATTTCTCTCTCACTTCCCTTTGGTACCCAATATTCTAACTTAAATTTCTATGTAACAATTAATTTCAAGAGGCAAAACATAAATTGTGATATTTACATTAAATGCAGAATAAATACTTGCTGCTTATGATGTGTCAATCAAAGTATATTCACAAACATAACAGTATAATAAAAAATAATGAATACTAGATTAATTCTAAAGATACTTATTGCATTCCTAATTATAACTAGAGTACGACTTTTGCATATATGCAGTTAGTCTGCATTGAAGAAACATTACAAGAAGGTAAATGTGAGTAATAATCAAAATAATGGTAAGGGAAATGTTAAAGGGAAAAAAAGCAAACTTCACGGTTATAGGGGAAAATAAATTGGTGGAGAAACCTTACATCCTCTTCTGGATAGAGGTACCAAAGTCTTTGTAGAATAAAGGGATGGCACTGTGTCAGGTTGACACTACTGCCAAAGGAGGTCAGTGGCTCTCTAGGCTACCTGGAGTAATCTAAGCCTGTGATTTTCCTTCCACAGACCTCTTTTAGCTTGATGGATCGCCTTGTTAGGGGAATCAGTCGAACCGAGCCCAAGGAAGGCATTGGAGTGCCACCTGTGTTGGTTTCCTTGGCGGCCGAAAGTGGGGCATTCATTAGAGGCCCTACCCTGAGTCATCGCAGTTCCGTGAGTTCACCGGCCAGTTCAGATATGGCAGAATCCTTACCCACAATCATGTCAGCGGAGAACTGGGAAAGAGAAGAGGTCGTTGTGGGCGTGAGGGGCTCGCAGGTCACAATGACCAGTTCAGGCACGGGTTGCGAGGCTGCCCCTTTGGGTGAGCTTCTGCTGTGGTTGGAAGAATCCGTCTCTCTTACTGGCACTGGTAGCGGAGCCAAGCTGGGAGAAGGGAGGGGACCCGGACTGGGATCTCTTGAATGCAGATCAGGGATGTGCTCTGGTGCCGACACTAAGGGTATTGTCTTGGGAATTTGCTTGCCGTTCGGGACGGGCAGAGCTTGGCATTGCTCTGTGCACCAAAATGACACTGGCAGAGATGGTGACTCAAGTTTGGGATCTCCTGGAGGGAGATCTATTTGGTGCCTTGGCACTGGCACTGGGGCAGAACCTGGGAAAGGACTGGGCTTTGAAATTTGCTTGGATGGAAGTGACCACTGCACAGTGTACTCAGGTGGCACTTGTAGGTGAATGAATGGAGGCATTCGAGGCTTACTCATGCCTATTGAATGGTTTGAGGGGTCTGAACCCCAGGATTGCTGTAATTTAGATGGGGATTGGAAATCTTGTCCCAGGAGGATGTCACAACCTCCAGGAATGCATCTGGCTACTGCGAGGTCACAGATTTTAGATCTATGAGGTCTCTTGATCCTCAGCTTAACAGTAGGTAGGAAGGATCATTTTAAAATGATTGATACCTTCAAACGTGATGTGTTTATGTCTGTTAATGTTAGCTTAACAGGGAACTTTGTCTTCCCTTATGAGGGACATTTGTACACCAGAGTCATCAAATGCCTTGACCTGGCCGGCAGGTAGGTACATTGGGGAGGTGCCACATATATTGGACCCTGGGCTGGAGGGCCTAAGGATTTTGGGTCTGTGACTGCCAAGGCAATGGCGGGAGTACTTGATTTATTATTAGGGCATTTTGCCAACTGGGCAGAGTGCCCATAAACTTTTCAAGCAAGGCAATAAGTCCAGCTGTAATCTTTGCTGGGCACTGTCCTGTTGGAGGGAGCAGGCCTTTACTTTTCGTCCACAATCCAGACGGGGTGTTGTCCCATCTGAGAACATAGAGGGATTTTCTGGCTGATTCTCAGCCTTCAAGCGGCACTGTTCAGTGGGGTACCCTGTTCTTTTACAATGCCCACACACTGGTTTCTGACAGGGGGTGCCCATTCTTTGGAGGTTGCTGGGAGATGGTTTAGGCAGGTGAGGAGGGATATACTTTTCATCCATGGGAACTACGACGAGGATGATTCGTGTCCCAGGTGTCAGCCCAATGACAGCACTTGGCCACTGACTTAGGCTCCTTGTCACATGGATGGGTGGCGAGGGCTGGCAGGTCGCAAAGTAAAAAGTCCTCGAGCTGGAAGAGTTTGAGGATGTCCTCTGCACTAGTGGCTTTGAGAGATTCTAGCCATCATTTTAAGGCTTGGGTCTTCCTGAAGATCCATTCAGACCAGGTTTTGCCTGCATCCTTGGGCCTGTTTCTCCACCATTTCCTCCAACATTTGGGAGTTATTTCAAGAACTTTTATGATGGCTTGGTGGACAAGGGTGAGATTTCCTTGATCCTCCAGGAGGAGAGCATTGAATGCAATGGCACCCTTTCCCTCAAGGTGCTTGCCCAAGATCAGAGACACTTCTTTAGTAGAGGGCTTATAGGTCTTCAGGACCTTTTCAATATGGTTAAGCCAGGCTTCAGGCTTGGCTTCGTCCCATTTCCTTATGGGGGAGCCTACACTGCCGAGGGTCAAATGTGGAGAGGGTGTTGGTGTGTTGCGCACGCCTTGGGCTGCCATTGCAGGCTGATGAGCCTTTTCTTTCTCCCTCTCTTCTCTTTCTGCCTCTTCTCGTTTCTCCCGAACTATTCTTACTTTCTCTTTCTCCTACCTTTCTTTTTCCTTCTCCTGCCTTTTTGCCTCTTCTTGTTTCTCCTGAGCTATTCTTTCCTTCTCCTTTTCCTGCCTTTCTGCCTCTTCTCGTTTCTCCTAAGCTATTCCTTCTTTCTCCTTCTCCTGCCTTTCTGCCTCTCTTTCCGCCTTGGCATCGTCTACTCTCTCTCTTGGACCCAATCCTTCAGGGCTTGTCCTGACAGTCCCATGTCCTTTCCAGCGGAATGTAGAACTTGGAGTCCTCATTTTGCTGGGTTCTGGTTGTCGTAGACATCTTGAGATAATGCTTACATGGGAGTGGCCCTTTAGGTGTGTTCAAAATAGAACAGGGATTGGTTTTATTCGCAAACAGACGAGGCCGGCTGTTGCGCAAAGGTTAGGGCATTCCGGAAAACTTAGGGTCTGTGCATAAAATGATAATCAGTACATCTGGGAAAAGACTCAAAAGGTTCATGATTAATAGGACCAATATGTCTGAAAAGACAATGGCATTTGAGATGAACAGATTTGATAATGTCTAAAAGATTCAGGAAGTTCAACTGAACAGATTAAGGGCATCTTGAAAGACTCAGGACATTCAAATGAACAGATTCAGAGTGTCTCAAAAGACTCAAGATGTTCGAATGAATGGATTCAGGAGTGTCTCGAAAGACTCAGGGTGTCTGAAAAGACATAAATCTGTCCATGAAAACGGCTTGGGTGTCAAGAAAGACTTGGGATATCTGAAAAGACTCAAATTTGTCTGAATAAGACTCAATTGTTCATGATGAACAAGATTTAATATGCGTGAATAAGACTTAGTTGTTTGTATGAACAGTAATTAGCCCAAGGTAACATAAGCCTTTACGTATATTTTATTTGTGGAGAAATACTTGCAGAACTAATAGGTGGCTTACGTGGGTTATACACTTATGGTGTGTGAAGAAAGATTTCTTTGTGCTGTCGAAACAAATTAACTGTAGCGTGATGAGAACAGTACATCGATCCTATCGGATATTATAATTTCCAAAGCATGGGGGTAAGACAAATACTATCATGCACATGCCTGGGCAAATTTTCCCACACTTGAAGAGATTCCTCCCAATAATGAATGGAAGGGAGAGACACGCCGATATATTTTTCAATAAATAAATTTACAGGAGCACTGTGGGCTCACTGAGGAATATCCGACTCACTTAAGGAATTTAAAATTTTTATTCTCAAAAATTCGGCTGGCTGCATGGACATCTGGATAACATTAGCTAGAGGAAGAAAAGGATTTATACATGGGCACTGTGTGTGTGTTGTTTACAACAATGGAATTTTTAATGGCAGATGGTTAGGGGTGGGGCCACGTGGCCTGGAATTGAAGATTCTGGGTTGGAATTTACTATTCTCTCAAACTGAGAGCGAAAATTTAGTTGATTCCTATATACTTCATAACTTTGTCTATCGATCAAGCGAGAGAGAGAGAGAGAGAGAGAGAGAGAGAGAGAGAGAGAGAGAGAGAGAGAGATGAAAATGGCTGTGGTCAGGCCTTTGTTGGCCACCTGCACAATGTGCTTATCTAGGAACTTGGGACTTTCAAACTGTCCTTATCACATGGACGAAGGTATAAGGGCACTATTCCTTTTATTAACACTTCACTGAGTTTACTCCCTAGCTTTCCTATTCTTGAAAACATGCATGCTAACATGCCTTAGCACCAAAATCTCGTGAAATGGTTTGTACACTCCCTCTTCTCATGAACTAAATTGGGCAATCATGTGGTCTGTCAATACCTAACACTGATTGCAGTCACTTCTCACACCTAGCATGAACCTAACCAAATATATGGACACTTGTACTTACGATGTGGAACTGGCTCTTCTCATGTGCTTAAAAATGGAGGGGTATGCTATCAGCGTCGTCTCTAATCCTGCGACCAGCTTTAGCACTCGCTATTCAGCCGATAGTCGCAATGGCAGAGATCCTGCACAGCAACTACAGGATCTGGCACAAGGTCACCAATACTATCATCCTGCCTTATATGCTTACTGGATTCTGGGCTGCAATGGATGATCACAGGGAATTCTTTACATTACTAAGAAAAGCTATTATATTCTAACTAAGATCTGATTAATAAGACTGGTTAAGGCAGATCCGTGGATGAATCAGTCAAAGGAAAAAATGATGGCTTAGGGCCTTCTTCATGTGAGGGAAAGATTACATACTCTCAAAAGGGTTCTCCTAATTAATTATATTTACATAATAAAAAACAGATCAGAAGAATGAATAATTACTGGGCAGGTAATAATAAGGTCCAGCTAAATGAATGAATCCTACACAGGAGAAATATTGTATGCCGATGATGTTTTCATGACAGGAACATCACAGAGGGGTAGACTAAGGGGTGGCATGACGCCACTGCACATGGGATAGATCCAAGATTGGTTCCACAGCCAAGGCCGATCTGCAACATGATTCAAGGCTGTTGCTCGCAAAAATAATAATACGTTCAAAGGAAACTGAGGGAACACACAAATGGTGCCAAACAACTCAGTTTCACACTAAATGCACAATTACATTAACACTTTACCACTTCAACACAAATTTACTGAAGGTAATCGCACAATGAAATAGAAAATAAATCAGGCAGAGGAATAACAGGATCATGACTGACTAAAAGAGACCTTATTCTGGTATATTACCTTCGTCAGGATGACGGTGTCCTCATTCAATAGGGCGTCGGCAGTGGAGGGAGGAAAATGAAGGGATGCCACTATAAAAGTCTACTGGTTCGAGCCTTGAGATCGAACACGTGGAGGGTACAAGGGACGGGCAAAGGTAAGGACAACTGTCCTCTGTGGAGTTCTGAGTGCTTCTCTCCTCGAACTGCCGTTTCATGGCCAGTATATAACATCAGGGGATTAAGCCTGAGCATCACTGTAGATGGCGCTGGAGTCGATGCCCACTCCATCTCTATAGGGCCACGTATGTGGGGTCACCTTCCCAGGTGTCATGACGGCTGGCACATGTTCAGAAACTATGGGCTGGGCGCTTCTCTTAGCTCCTTCTTTGCCAGTTGTCTGCCTCCGGCAAGGATTAGCATCTTCGAAGGCTGCACCTAGGGATAAGGATCTCAGGCAGTCTCTTTGAACAGGGAGGTATTAAGGGTTTACCCATATAGGGAAAGAGGGAGAGAATTGGTGAAGGAGCTAATGAAACCCAGTTCTTTTATTTAAAAGTGAGTAAAATGAGTTTTATTCTTTTATCTCTTATGTTATTATTATGAAAAGCTGGTGAGGTTGCTTGCAAAGATGTTTCCTCCGTTGAAATATATATATATATATATATATATATATATATATATATATATATATATATATATATATATATATATATATATATATATATATATATATATATATATATATATATATATATATATATATATATATATATATATATATATATATATATATATATATATATATATATATATATATATATATATATATATATATATATATATATATATATATATATATATATATATTATAATTATATATATTGTAAAATGTATATCTTTCCATAGTTTTGATACATTTACTGTTTATTTACCATGTGTTATGTGTAATAATAATAATCGTTGAAATATCATATGTAGTGTAATTTCAGATCTCAAAAGAGTTAGTGATTTAGATAACTTAACAGCGTAATTTAGAATTAATAATACATTTTAATAGTAACATAGTATATCAGTAACACGTGTGTGGTAGCGAAGGCTTGTTTTGCTTTGAGTGTCATCGTGAAAGATAACGCATTGACAGGCAAGAGATAACAATAGCTGTTCCATTCTGGGAACTAACTCAGGTTTTTCGTTTAGTTTTTAAAACATGCCAGTCATAATTAGCCAGTTGCATTCTGTTTTGATCGTGCTAAGATTTCTGTAATAGCTTTGTCCCATACGAGGAGAAGAGGAGTAATTTCACAATGTGACATGTATTATACTGATTGCATTCAAAACGTTTTGCTCAAGAAATGACATCATCTTCCTCTTCTAGAATTTTCTCTTGTATCTCATCCCCAAAATGCCTTAATAATGACGTCATCTGATTGTTTCATTTCTAAGTGGAATCCAAAAATTTGTTCATTCTGCTTTCAGAGATCATTTCTGTTGGCTCTCTCTCTCTCTCTCTCTCTCTCTCTCTCTCTCTCTCTCTCTCTCTCTCTCTCTCTCTTCATAAGAGACAGGTTATTAACATAAAATATTTGTCACGTCTTAATTAGCTTATAGGAGAATATTAGATCTTCACTAATGGCGAAGTAGTTTCTGGCTTTGCAAAATTATTTTTAAAACGAGCTAGGAACGGGAGGAAACATTTTTGGGCTTTTATGCACAATTTGATAACATAACTGTACAAAAAAAATAATGTTACATGTTTCTTATTTTGCTGAATATAGCATACATATAAACTAATAATCAAAGCAGACAGATGTGTGCATACATTAGCAACAATACAGAAATATATAACAAAAATGAAAGAGGATCATAAATAATTTTAATGGTGAAACTGGATTATGCCTAAACAAACAGTTATCCCAACAACGTGACACCAGACAAGTGAAAGATCTGAAGTTTCAATCACAAGACCCTCTTCTATCACGTACAAAAAGGAACTGATATCGACAACATGGTTCGCACGATTCCACTCGTCAGTCACTCTACTGGTTGCCATTTAACCAGGGAGAGTACATTTATAAATGCCTTCAGAAGTTCCCAGGTGACCCTCCAGTCAAGTATGTTCAAGACAGAGGTATAAAACTTTGCAAATTGGAAGACGAAAGGTCCTTTGAACACACTCCTCTGCTATGCGGCTTACAATCTTGCGGGGACAAGAAATCTGAAGTATGTTGATGAATAGCGAATTTAATCATACTTAGTAGCCTCCACACATATATTTCGGCCTTATCTCTTGGTTGCTTCGAAGCAGGTTATATCCTATGGTGTTTGACTGGTTGGTTGGTTTAAATAAAGTGGGTTTATGTCAGCAAGGACCCTCACCTAGATGCGATCCGTAAGTGTGGCGAGGTGTTTAAGGGCTACAGCCGTCCGGTATGTAGCTATAGATTCTGACCTACCAATAAAGCGATTGTCTGATGAAGTCAGCTTTTCGAGTTTACAAATCCATCCATCAAGTGACCAGAAATGAGGATATACAATTTGAATAAGAAACATATTTAAGAGAAATTTAGGAGAAAAATTTAAAAGCTGGAGCAATTGCAAAATTTCTCAATAGGAAAATCAAGATTATATGCAGCGTTTATGATTAATATATGACACCCGAGCTTATAAGGCGCTGTGTAATTCACAATGACTTTGAGATCTGTTTTTGTTGAAGAATAGCTGCTCCCTCAAAAAATTCAAGTCCCAAGTTTCTCTGCACTGGAGTTCCCATTAACTCTCAAAGAAACTCGCATCTCCTTTCATTTTCTTGTTGATTCGTGATGATCCTGCCATTTCGCAGCTTTATGGAGCACCAGACCTGTTTTTCTCCTCCTCTGAAGCTATTCATTTCTCTCAACTTCATCGAGACAAGCAGTAGGTAAGTCAGAGAAGAAATCACATCCCGAGTTTCTTTTCACTTCGTCCGTGAAGGAATTTGGCGAGGTGCCCTTAATCTTCGCTCGAAGTATTGGAAAGATAATGGAAAAAGAAGAGCGAGACATGAAGAGAATCGCTGTGCAATTTTGCCCTTCAACAACATTAGGTGTAATTTCATTTACACCAAAAAAACTTTTTCTCCCATTTTCATTATTATTGTATTCTTTTCTTCTAATCACGGGGAAAAACTGCAAAATTTAATTAAGAGGTTGAAGAAGAGTAAAAATTAATTTAATCTGCATTATCTTCATATTACTTTTATTTCGTCTGCTTAAATTTTGCCACGTCGCGACTGTCGCATTTCTAAAGAACTTGTCTGGTATGTTATCAAACCATTCTCCGTTTTTATTTGGTGTTTATTTGTGTCAGCTTTAGTGCGCTCTAGATTATAATGTTAATTATATTTCCGTACTTTCCGTTTGCACAGGTTTTTTTCGCTGACTGTTATAATATTAGGCGGTTTATTAAGTGTAAACCTATCAGAAAGTTAATCGGTATTTTTTTTTTATATTCTACAAGATCAGTTTCTAAACATTACAGATTGCGAAGAAGAAACAATTAGTAAAAGAGATTAATAATATAATCACAATATAAAATTCTTGAAATTGCATATCATGCCAGCCATCATATTCAGACCACGACTGATATAGAAAACATTTTGTGAGGCGGATAACAACCACTATTTATTCATCAGTGGTGAAAAATGAGCGGAAAGAATATCCTTACATTTTCACACTAGCATAATAAGACGATGCATCATTCAGTTCGAAATTACAAGAAAAATGTTATAGAGAAAAATGCCATGGTTTCATCAAAAAGTCCTGATTCATTAGATATGAATTATGAAGAAGCGAGATTAAAAAATTAAATAAACAAAACATTTTTAATGTATAAAGATAATATGGACTCATTTGTCGCAATGAAATTGAAAGAATTAGGTTAATATATGTATGTATGTATGTATGTATGTATGTATGTATGTATTTCAGAAAATATGGCCGCTACAATCTTATAAGATACATGGTGTGATGAAAGAATTTTTGGAGCGAGAGTGAACTAGGGCGAGAGATTTGATGCAAAATCTTTGTATTCAGCAAATAGTTTGATTCCTCAGCTCTCTGCGCGAGAAGCTCAGCAATATTGGAGATCAGGTGATCTCCAGAGCGTTATGTATATTCGTGAGTACGTGCGTTACTTTGATCTAGATTATGCCAAAATCTGCCCTAAAAGTGAGTTTGATCGTTCATTAACGTGACAGAACTGCAGTTGTTCAGTTATAACTTTGGAGTGGTTCCAGGCTTTGAAAATCGGCAGATAAGGTAGAGTTTCAAATCTATGTTTTTATGGGAGAAAATTGAACTTGTGATTTTTACCATGACTTTCTAATCATTATGAACTTGTGAACTGGTGTGAGAAATTTAATATGAATATTCATACCTCTTTTATATTATTATTTTGTTATGTTACGTTTGCCATATCTTGGCTATGCATTTTACACTTTCCATTATTGTGTTTTTTATTTCATATATTTTTGGGAGTTTTCTATCATGTTTAATTCTTTCGACAGATGTCTGTGGGCTTGGGTGTTTGATAAAGAGGACATGCAAATCATTTGCAATGTCAATCTCTTTATGTGGTAGACTGTTTTTTTTTTACATGACTTTTAGTTATTGATTTGTGAGTATGTGAGATTTTGGGTATTTCCAGGCTATTAGCCATAATGAGACTTCTTTAGTCAGAAGTGCTTTACAGTTTAGAGTTTAGTTATCTGACTCGATAATTCATTTATTATGCATTTTAATCTTTACTTTGTTTATTCATTTCTTGTTGGGTTATTTGAATAATAAACCTATTTTTGTAGGAACGATTGTGTTTCTTTAAATAGTCCATTTAATTGCTAGTGAGAATGAGAGAGGTCGGGTGGATGAGCTTCGGAAAACGATGAGAGAGAGAGAGAGAGAGGGATTCGGGCTGAGAGAGAGAGGGAAAAAAAAAATGC
>JANJGK010000017.1:7490126-7494855 GCA_039081455.1 Macrobrachium rosenbergii | reverse complement strand
TATGTGCTTAAGCAATCTTATTAAAGGAAAAAATTTCTACCATGAGGAAAAGACACAAGACTAGTTATTGGCTTACCGCAATCAACAGGTAATTAAAACAGATTCAACTGAGCGACTTCCGCCTGAATTTTGCTAGTTACTGAAATTTTATAATTATATACCATTTATTTTAAATTATTCACTTAATCATTGTTTGAAAACGTGATGAAACTAATTTTCGATTATTCTTGGAAGAAATTTCATAAATCTTCGATTCCGAAAAGTTAAAGAGATTTCATATCATGACAGAGAGAGAGAGAGAGAGAGAGAGAGAGAGAGGAGAGAGAGAGAGAGAGAGAGAGAGAGAGAGAGAATGTTACATGAATCCTGGAATGAAAAGTCATGAATTTTCGATTTCCAAAAGTTAAAGGGACATCACACACACACACACACTCATAGACACACACACACACACACACAGAAAGAGAGAGAGAGAGAGAGAGAGAGAGAGAGAGAGAGATGAGAGAGAGAGAGAGAGAGAGAGAGAGAGAGGATCAGTTCTGGAATAAAAAGTCATAAATTTTCTATACCCAAAGGTTAAAGAGACATCAGATAAAAGAGAGAGAGAGAGAGAGAGAGAGAGAGAGAGAGAGAGAGAGAGAGAGAGAGAGAGAGAGAGAGAGAGAGAGAGAGAGAGAACCTCAACTAAAAGCAAATGCGTTTTAAGAAAACATTTCAGAGTTTGAATCAATTATGCCCTATTATAATTAAACGGATTTATCAGGAAACTAAAGAAAAGTACGGCTTAGACTTCCACGTGCAATGAATTCATTTGAATTATTGGAAATAATTTTTCATAAAATCATTTCACTCGCTACAAAGAAAAAAAAAATAGGATATGTTTATTGCAGGCATTGAAACGAAATAAAAATAAACAAAGCATAAAACCCTCCTGAATAGTTAAATTACATATTGTAATGCGCCAATGAAATTGTAAATCAACTTGAATACATTATTAATAATATTATTACTATTATTATGCCATAACTTATACCCGCTAGTGGGCTTACAGAAATTTTAGCCGATTTTTGGTTTGCGGTAGAAACTTGTGTGTGCATGTGTGTGTGTGCATGTCGGTGTTTGTGTCTATGACTGCGTGTATACTTTTAATTGATTCGGAATATTTAATATTGGTTAAGACATATGTGCTTAAGCAATCTTATTAAAGGAAAAAATTTCTACCATGAGGAAAAGACACAATCAACAGGTAATTAAAACAGATTTAACTGAGCGACTTCCGCCTGAATTTTGCTGGTTACTGAAATTTTATAATTACCACTTAATTTAAATTATTCACTTAATCATTGTTTGAAAACGTGATGAAACTAATTTTCGATTATTCTTGAAATAAAATGTCATAAATCTTCGATTCCGAAAAGTTAAAGAGATTTCATATCAAGACAGAGAGAGAGAGAGAGAGAGAGAGAGAGAGAGAGAGAGAGAGAGAGAGAGAGAGAGAGAGAGAGAGAGAGAGAATGTTATATGAATCCTGGAATGAAAAGTCATGAATTTTCGATTTCCAAAAGTTAAAGGGACATCACACAAACTCATAAACACACACAGAGAGAGAGAGAGAGAGAGAGAGAGAGAGAGAGAGAGAGAGAGAGAGAGAGAGATCAGTTCTGGAATAAAAAGTCATAAATTTTCTATACCCAAAGGCCCAAAGGTTAAAGAGACATCAGATAAAAGAGAGAGAGAGAGAGAGAGAGAGAGAGAGAGAGAGAGAGAGAGAGAGAGAGAGAGAGAGAGAGAGAGAGAGGCGTAACCTTTCATTTAGGGTAAGAGACGAAATAGCCATCACTCTTTGATGGTACTCCTGAACTGCTTCATGCAGAAAAATGATCACGCGTCTCGTGTTTCAACAGATTAAAAGAAACCCTAACTGGAGAATGGACAAGAATTTTTCGTAGAATCAATACTTTATGGCACCGAAGTATTGTTACAGTTTCGCATGAATAATCTTGGAATGTTAAGTATGTGAAGATGTTGTCATTTTCCAGTTTTCTTCAACAATAATGCTTCGCAAATCGTACTTACGGTAAAAGTAAGTACAAAAAAAAGTTAAGTATATCTTGGTTTAACCAAACCACTGAGACGATTAACAGCTCTCCTAGGGTTGGCCCGAAGGATTAGATTTATTTTACGAGGCAAAGAACCAACTGGTTACCTAGCAACGGGACCTACAGCTTATTGTGGAATCCGAACCACATTATGACGAGAAATGAATTTCTATCACCAGAAATAAATTCCTCTAATTCTTCATTGGCAACTATCAACATTCCACGCAATGCACCATTAGTTTTCGGTTGCAAGAATCTGTTTAACCCATGCATATGCATATACATAGGAAATGAAATATTTGAATAATTTATATATATATATATATATATATATATATATATATATATATATATATATATATACATACACACACACACACACACACACACACACACACATATATATATATATATATATATATATATATATATATATATATATATATATATATATATATATATATATATATATATATATATATATGAAATTTTTTATCACACCGTAATTTATATACAATCATGAAGCTACAAATGTCGTTTAATATCAAATTCACGCTACCTCGAGAGTATCTCCGATGGAGAATTATCACCGAAGGGGAATTTATATAAGTGATAAATGAGTAAGTACCACTGGGACGCGAACCCTTGACATGGACCCATGTCAAGGGTTCGCGTCCCGGTGGTACTTATTCATTTATCACTTATATAAATTCCCCTTCGGTGATAATTCTCCATCGGAGATACTCTCGAGGTAGCGTGAATTTGATATTAAACGACATTTGTAGCTTCGTGATTATATATATATATATATATATATATATATATATATATATATATATATATATATATATATGTATATATATATATATGTTATATATATATATATATATATATATATATATATATATATATATATATATATATATATATATATATATATATATATATATATATATATATATATATATATATATATATATATATATATATATATATATATATGTATATATATATATGTATATATATATATATATATATATATATATATATATATATATATATATCTATATATATATATATATATATATATATATATATATATATATATATATATATATATATATATATATATAAATATATATATCAAATTGGAATGTGCAGGTTGAACGATTCCTTCATAAGAAGTCAGTGATCTAGTTTCCAGAATTTCAGGAACACAATTTCATGGGAAATGCTCTCGAAAACAAAAGATATCTATCCATTTAATTATATATCTATCTATTTATCTATATTGATAGCTGGGTGGTCTAAGTTACTGTCTATCGTTGCTTCTCAAGCAGGCATCGGCGACGAAACACCTTTCAATTATAATTCCCTTCGTCGTAAGTTATTCCTAAAGTGGCGTGACTTGGATATTAAATTTTATGGCTTAATGTGTGTGTGTGTGTGTGTGTGTATATATGTATATGTATATATATATATATATATATATATATATATATATATATATATATATATATATATATATATATATATATATAATATATATTGTCAAGGATTTACATTCCTCCCTCCCATTTAGCTGCTATCTAGCCAACTTATAGGGAGGATTATCATTTCAATTAGCTTATAGCTGGCGCCAATATGGCGGAACTCAGTTGTTTTTAACTTATGTTGACAGAGAACGCATGCATCCGCGGCCTACAGCAAATGCCCAGGCAGGGTAGACAATGGGTCTCCCTCTTAAAAACCCCCCTGATACCAGAACACACCTAGATTCCCCCCCCCCCTTTGGGGTCATGTTTTCAAAGTAGGCTTAGGGAGGAAATAGACGTTAGGGCGTAAACTACTCGGGGGGGGGGGGGGGGGGGAGCTAGCACCTTAAACCTTAGGCTCATTATCTTTAAGACTGCTATTCCTTTGACCTGTTTACTGGCAAAGAATTCGCTTTCAGGTTTGGGACCTATGGCTCCGACGCCCGCTGGAAGTAGCAAGCCAGCAGACCCCTTCCAGCGACTGTCCTGATTGTATGTCTGTCTCAGTGGCAGCCCAAGTACGATCGTACGCCCGAGACATGGTATTTCGGAACTCAAATATTCGTCTGAAATAGGTAAGCCGAGAGTGAATTTGGCGCCAGTCACCCCTGTCTCTCTCCACTAAATTCCTTCCATTTCTCTCATTTATCTTCAAGTTTAATCCCTTCCTTTTCCTAAGCTTCCCTCTTTTTGTGACGGCGAGCACGTGTTCCTTGTTTCAAAAGCCCAATCCAATACGATTCCAAGACCGTGATAACGTGATTTTCTCATAATTATCTTCTGGGCTACGTCATGTTTAGTATTTAAGAATGTGCATTGGGTGATATTTTATAGGTAGATTCCATTTCTCTTAGTTTGAGCAGGGCTAACGCAGAACATCTCTTTCAGGGGAGACAAGCGGCCGATCGCAATTCCATGCTTCAGTATCTCGTCTGCCACCAAAATCCTGAAAATTCCTGGTCGCAGTCATTACCGAATTCCGTTGTGGCCTGAAATGTTCATATGAGTTATTCTCCCATCCTGGAGTTCCACCATTTGCTTTACCTGAGACTATTTCGTGTAAACAGGGCAAGACTAAATGTTATTATTTCTCAT
>JANJGK010000017.1:7462626-7485126 GCA_039081455.1 Macrobrachium rosenbergii | reverse complement strand
GTCTTTCTAGTAGCCTCCATTAACGAAGCTTTCTTCTAGCTGTCCCTCACTGTCTATCTGTCTGTTTGTCTGTCATTCTGTGTATGTACATATACGAGACACAGACCTCATCCCAGCCCTCTCTCTCTAGTTAATAAAGGCGCCAGATCGCCCTTCACGGCCTTGCAACCTTTTGGATGAAATTGCCTCTCCTTTATCACAATGGAATTCGGGTCCCACCCTCCTCTTTTGCAGCGTGAAGTGGGAAATGAAATCACATAAAATCACGAAGACTCATTTCCCCTATCACCGAGTATTGGTAGTCTTTTATGAGATGCTCATGGAGAGGGTTATAATTACGCCCGGGAGTTGGATTATCATTGCTGTCTAAAAGAGATGATTCCTTTTCCGTAGCAAACGATGTTATCTTTAAAATGTACTGTGCTGAAGGTAGTGAGTCCTACAGCTGAGTGTTACATCACAAGGCTCACGTTTCCTAGGAACGTTGGTTGCTCTTGGCCTAAGACCTACAGGTTCATCCGGACATAAATGGGTATTAGAGAGTTTGCTGGGTGTTAAGAAAACGAGAGGTCATGAAAACCTTATCACACACACACACACACACACACACACACACACACACATATATATATATATATATATATATATATATATATATATATATATATATATATATATATATATACATATATATACATATATATATATATATATATATATATATATATATATATATATATATATATATATATATATATATATATATATATATATATATACGAGTATATATATATATATATATATATATATATATATATATATATACTCGTATACATACATATATATATATGTGTATGTATATATACATATATATTTATATATATATGTATATATATGTGTGTGCATGTGTGTGTGCGTGCAGGGTTAACCCACGCTCATAAAATAGCCGCCCTCCATGCAAACATAGTGCAAATGGTTGCCCACATAGCATAATTCTCTCATTTTGTCCTTCCTGTTCCTGATTCGCACTTTTCACAGGACTGCCAACCCTTCCTCCACGTTTTGTGTCCCAATTCAGGATAACTGGATATCGTCTACGGATGCCTACGGTAAGTCTCAGACGAACTCAAGTATTTTGGTGGCCTGTTTTTCCTCCTACTGATATATTTCTCGACTTTTACGAACCCCTCCAAGTACATCCTGTGCTCACCACGTGTATTTTTCTCTCTCCATTCATCAGTAAAACCCTCCGTTTGTTCCCCTAGTCGATCGTTTCCTCAGCTTGCCACCCATCATGTGCATGCTAGTCTAATTCCATTTTGTGAACAGTGCGCTACAAGTGAGTTTCGATTTGCTGCGACATTCGCAGGCACGTTGTTAGTTAGGGAATCCTTAGTATTCCAAGTGCATGGTATTAGGGCTTCAGTTCTCGCCAATCCCATAGTTAATTAAACATCCCTCTCTTCCAGAGGGATGCCTTTATTATGAGTGACCTAGGACACTTTCAGCTCGCCCTTCCAATTGTTGCCTGGACCCATCTACGTGCGACTAGACACAGGAATTTCATCTTTTGTTGCTCCATTAATTACGTGTCTTAATGATCTCCTATTAATCACAAGTGGCACTAATTATAATTAACTTGCAAAATATTGTTATTAATTGTTTAGTAAATGTAATTAATTGTTAGCTGAGTAAATTACACCTTACAGCAACTTGACTAAAAAAGAGTGCCTAAGGGTAGCAATCATCTTCTTTCCATTATCCTCTCAGTTTTTTTGTATTACTGTCAGCTATTTTATAGCATTCCGTTGCCAAGTCCAAGACTGGCGAGTAACAATATATATATATATATATATATATATATATATATATATATATATATATATATATATATATATATATATATATATATGTGTGTGTGTGTGTGTGTGTGTGTGTGTGTGTGTGTGTGTGTGTGTGTGTGTGTGTGTGCCGTTGTAAGCAGTGCCAAGTAAGTCCAGTCGAGATACAGATTTGTCAGTATTCGTCAAATGAAAATATTTGGTTTAGACGTTTTTACGCCACGTCCATTATTTATAGCCTTCCAGAAATGAAAGCTGACAGCTGTTTACCTGACTTTTACAGTTCGCGTTCTACAGTTCAGTGATATATCTAAAAATGGGCACAAACATACCCATGCATCACTATATACATACATACATACATAGATACATACATACACACACACACATATATACAGTATATATATATATATATATATATATATATATATATATATATATATATATATATATATATATATATATATATATATATATATATATGTGTGTGTGTGTGTGTGTGTGTGTGTGTGTATTTATGCATATATATATTTGTGTTCGTAACTGGATGCCTGCTTTCCGCTGATTTTTGTAAATTTGTTATTTTAGGCAAAACATGTTTTATCTCCTATAAAATGCATTGTTGGAAATACTATATGTTATATTTCCCCGTTTGCTGGTTACATTTAACGTAGAGAGAGAGAGAGAGAGAGAGAGAGAGAGAGAGAGAGAGAGAGAGAGAGAGAGAGAGAGAGAGAGAGAGAGTGAGAGAGAGAGAGAGAATCCGCAGGAGTAATCCTTGATAGCCCTAATACTCTTTCAATACGTACAGTTTATCGTCGTTATCCAACCCATTCCTGGTTAGCTTTGAGGTGATTGTTTCCAAGTAAAATAAAACAAGATTAGGAAAGGATCCACAGGGAATAACACGCGTATTGACGTTATTCTGAAAGAGAACAGAGAAGCCATTACTTCTTATGGAAACAACTTGATTGGGTGTTAAAATTCTGCCTTTGTAATGTCGCCACATTTGTGTCTCCTATGGTCATATGAACTCAACCATTTCACCTTTTCAATAAACCGCTGCTGGCTAATAGGCTTCCTTTCTGAATAACAATAACAGACCCTCGTCTTTGTTTCTCTAATCACAAAGAGGGACTGAACTTATATTCTCAGTTGTTGCAACATGTTCAATGCTGTTTGCTTTGCGATGCTTTTATTTCGTCACGGTCCAATCGTTGAGAATACTCCTTATCTGTATCAGGAATTTTTCTTAAAGGGACCTCTCCTTTTTCTGTAAACCTTTTGCTGCTTTAGTAGAGGTGATCACCATTTTTCAAAAATAAATCAGAATCCACCAGCACTCCTTAACTCATATTCATACAGTAGTGATTTACTTGAGTTGTTTACTGGCTGGAGAAGAATACGACGTGGCTCAGGAGCAAAACTTTGATCATCCGACAGATTAATATAGGCATCTGCAATTGTTTGGCATTTGGCGAGGTAAAAGAATTCGTTAAAAGAGACACGAATTGACGACTGGAATTCCAATGCTCATTATAAGAAACAGCAAATCAAAATATCCTCCTTATGAAGAAGCGACTTACTTGATTTTGCCATTGAATTTTACGGATATGAATAACTAAATACCTAAGTATACGGTTGTTGGTCTTAAATCCGTCAGATTTAGGTACATTCGTTTGACAGTATTGCGTCGTTTTAAAAAGAAAATATCTTGAAAAATAGAAGATCTTACTTTCAGTGATGAAAAGCAAACAATCTTTACAAGCATACTTACGCATTCAAACGGCATCTGCCTGCAGGTAAATATTCAAGGGCACACGTTGCCGCCTCTGAACCGGAGATACCAGAGCGAAAGAAGATTTATACCAAAGAAGAAGAAGAAGAAGAAGAAGAACGAAAACCAGAAAGAGGAGTGTAGAAACTTTTGATTCGATTTGTTGTCGCTCGGAATCCACCGCGATCCTAATCTCAGGGTCCGGACGTGACAGGGAAAAGGAAAGGCAGTAAGGGAACGCGCCAAGAATAGACTGAAAAGGGATCGCGGCTTATCATTAATAGGGGTTTCTTGATTATCTCTCACCAGACCTCCCAACTCTGCTCCTTCGTTCCACTGGAACCAGCAGGCATTTCCAAATCTTACGCGAAAGAAATATGTTTAGTGCTAACATTCCCTCTGACAACACATTGGTGCATATCTATTGATCCTCCACATTTCTGATGTCACAAGTTCAAGAATTCGTAAGGAATATCATAAATGAAGGAGCTTTATTTCAAAATGATCTTCTATCTCTTTTTCTTAATACATTCTCCTCCATCCTTTATTCGCTCTTGAATTTATTTTTGTGTTTTTGTCCTGATGCCTTCCTCGTCTAGTTGGAATTATAGGAATTATATGTTACATTACAGTCATCTTTCTCGTTGTTTCCAAGTTTATTATCGATATCCCTTATTATCATCGTCATTATCCCTTGCACCTAAAGATTTCTTAGATAAAATTTATTGCGTTGATAAGCATATTTTAAAATTTAGATTTCATTTCAACTTATGCTAAAGAGTTGAATGAAATCATATGCTGGAAGGACTCATATGGGTTATGAGGTTACGAAATGTTTTATATATACATGTGTATATATATATATATATATATATATATATATATATATATATATATATATTTATATATATATATATATATATATATATATATATATATATATATATATATATATATATATATATATATATATATATATATATATTACTAAAAGGACCTCATTCAAACTGGATGGTATTTAATGGAGTTTTTATTCAAAAAGTTACAAGCTTTCTTGGACAAACAGTCCACATTATCAAGTATCCATACAATGAGCAAACGCATAGTCCGGCTGTATTTATATCTGTGTGCTGGGTACTTTTAATCCTATAATCGCCTAGCTCTTCCTGTGTGACCTCCACCCTCTCTTGACCTTGGTCTTTCTCTGATCCCTGGTTCCAGATGTCCGTTTTCCGTGCGTTCTCTTGCGTTTTTTCTTCGTTTCCTTGCTACTGTGGAGTATATGATTTTTCTAGATATGCTGTCTTCAAAGCCGTTTCCGGTGTTCCCTGCCATCGTGTTGTTGGCGTAAGTTATGAAGGCGTTCTCTACAACCAGTCTAGATGTTTTGTTGGTGTTCCTGTACAGAAAACTCATATTTTCCCAGTCTATTCTGTGATCATTTTCCCAACAGTGTTTGGCAACTGCCGACGTCTGATTATAATGCCTTATGTTCTGCAGATGTTGTTTGCTTCGCTCTTTACATGATTTGCCAGTTTCGCCATAGTACCCTTCTTCACAGTCTAGACACGCTGCCATATAAACCCCCCCTCTAATCTCTTCCCCCTCTACCGACTTTTTGTTTCTAACTATTTTATTCCTAATGGTGTTTTTGTAGCTGCCTATCAATTTGAAATTATTTAGCTTCCTGTTGATGGGTGCAATAGAGTTGTTGTCCGGAACTGTAATTATTTTCTTTCCTACTAAATGTTCCTTTTCAATCCTTTCCCTCTCCCCAAAATAGTTTTTCCTTGCTTTGATATGTGCCCACTCCCACCAATACTTAGGGTAGCCTAATCTCCTAAAACTCTCTCTCAGGTAATCCAACTCTTCGTCTAAAAATTCGGGACTGCAAATCCTATAAGCCCTGATGGCCAACCCTGTCATTAATCCTATTCTTATTTCTTTCCTAAGACTGGAGAACCTATGTATGTATGAATTGGTGTGTGTCTTCTTCCTATATACCTTGAATTTTAAATTCTCCCCTACCCTCTTGACCAGGACATCCAAGAAAGGAATTTCTCCTTCCTTCTCTTCTTCTAGTGTGAACTTGATGTGTTCATTTAGTTTATTTATGTTTTCTAAAAACTTGTGTAGATCTTCCCTTTCTCCCTTGTAAATGATCAAGATGTCATCAACGTATCTTACCCATTTTACGATATTTAAGTTCCCTTTATTTACTTTGCCCACCTCTTCCTTTTCAAACCATTCCATAAAGATATTGGCTAGAATTGGTGAAAGACTTGAACCCATGGCCACGCCATTTTTTTTTATATAATGGTTTTCGCCCTACTTGAAAACATTAGCGCTGAGGGCCGCTGTTAGCATTTTTATTATTAATAAAAATGCTAACAGCGGCCCTCAGCGCTAATGTTTTCAAGTGGGGCGAAAACCATTATATACAAAAAAATGGCGTGGCCATGGGTTCAAGTCTTTCACCAATTCTAGCCAATATCTTTATGGAATGGTTTGAAAAGGAAGAGGTGGGCAAAGTAAATAAAGGGAACTTAAATATCGTAAAATGGGTAAGATACGTTGATGACATCTTGATCATTTACAAGGGAGAAAGGGAAGATCTACACAAGTTTTTAGAAAACATAAATAAACTAAATGAACACATCAAGTTCACATTAGAAGAAGAGAAGGAAGGAGAAATTCCTTTCTTGGATGTCCTGGTCAAGAGGGTAGGGGAGAATTTAAAATTCAAGGTATATAGGAAGAAGACACACACCAATTCATACATACATAGGTTCTCCAGTCATAGGAAAGAAATAAAAATAGGATTAATGACAGGGTTGGCCATCAGGGCTTATAGGATTTGCAGTCCCGAATTTTTAGACGAAGAGTTGGATTACCTGAGGGAGAGTTTTAGGAGATTAGGCTACCCTAAGTATTGGTGGGAGTGGGCACATATCAAAGCAAGGAAAAACTATTTTGGGGAGAGGGAAAGGATTGAAAAGGAACATTTGGTAGGAAAGAAAATAATTACAGTTCCGGACAACAACTCTATTGCACCCATCAACAGGAAGCTAAATAATTTCAAATTGATAGGCAGCTACAAAAACACCATTAGGAATAAAATAGTTAGAAACAAAAAGTCGGTAGAGGGGGAAGAGATTAGAGGGGGGGTTTATATGGCAGCGTGTCTAGACTGTGAAGAAGGGTACTATGGCGAAACTGGCAAATCATGTAAAGAGCGAAGCAAACAACATCTGCAGAACATAAGGCATTATAATCAGACGTCGGCAGTTGCCAAACACTGTTGGGAAAATGATCACAGAATAGACTGGGAAAATATGAGTTTTCTGTACAGGAACACCAACAAAACATCTAGACTGGTTGTAGAGAACGCCTTCATAACTTGCGCCAACAACACGATGGCAGGGAACACCGGAAACGGCTTTGAAGACAGCATATCTAGAAAAATCATATACTCCACAGTAGCAAGGAAACGAAGAAAAAACGCAAGAGAACGCACGGAAAACGGACATCTGGAACCAGGGATCAGAGAAAGACCAAGGTCAAGAGAGGGTGGAGGTCACACAGGAAGAGCTAGGCGATTATAGGATTAAAAGTACCCAGCACACAGATATAAATACAGCCGGACTATGCGTTTGCTCATTGTACGGATACTTGATAATGTGGACTGTTTGTCCAAGAAAGCTTGTAACTTTTTGAATAAAAACTCCATTAAATACCATCCAGTTTGAATGAGGTCCTTTTAGTAATTCTACTAATGCACAGAACAATTGTGTATGTGATAAAGTTAATATATATATATATATATATATATATATATATATATATATATATATATATATATATATATACATATATATACATATACATATATATATATATATATATATATATATATATATATATATATATATA
The DNA here is from genome assembly GCA_039081455.1 of Macrobrachium rosenbergii. Classification (NCBI taxonomy): domain Eukaryota; kingdom Metazoa; phylum Arthropoda; class Malacostraca; order Decapoda; family Palaemonidae; genus Macrobrachium; species Macrobrachium rosenbergii. Next base: position 7,477,575 of record JANJGK010000017.1, on the reverse strand, counting down.
TATATACATACATACATATACATACATATATATATATATATATATATATATATATATATATATATATATATATATATATATATATATATATATATATATATATATATATATTATATGTTAGACAAATCTGTGAAACCATGTTTTGATAGGTTATTGGGCTGTATCTGACAGGATTTTGTTGGTGCGTATAAAAGCCACACCATTCAATATGTGCATAATACAAGTATATGCACCCACGTCTGAACATGATGAAGAGGATGTTGATCAATTTTATCTAGAGTTAAATCAGGCAAGAGAGCAGTGCAAAGAGCATGAAGTAATTATGGTTATTGGTGACCTCAATGCGAAGGTGGGACAAGGAAGAACAGCAGATATTGTTGGGCCTCTTGGATTAGGTAGAAGAAATGAGAGAGGAAACAGATTTGTAGACTGGTGCTTGTAGAGAGAACAGATTATATCAAACACCTGGTTTAAGCACCACCCAAGACATCTCTGGACATGGAAAAGCCCTGGTGACAGAGTTAGAATCCAAATAGACTTTCTAACCATCAATAAAAGATTTAGGAACTCTCTCAAGCAAGTGAAAACCTGCCCGGGAGCCGGTTGTAATAGTGACCATGTACCAGTTGTAGCAACAGTTATGGTGAAGTTGAAAAATCAGAGGAAGGGTACACCAAAATCCAAGAGGCAACTGAAATTATTGAAAATAGAGGAAATGAAGAACTAATATAATATAATTGTAAGAAATAGAAATGACCAGCTTAAGGAGGAAGGCCCAGTGCTCCAACATCCTCAGCAAAAGTGGCAAAATATGGAAAATGCAATAAGAGAAGGTAATGAAATAATACCAGCAACAGAAAGGAGTGCTCGGAGAGAATGGATGACAGAAGATATCTTGATAATGATGGATGAAAGAAGGCAACAAAAGGGTAAAAATGAAGATAGATATAGAGCTCTGGATAGAATTATTAAGAGGGAATGCACAAAGGCAAAGGAGAAATGGATGGATGAGATCTGTGAGGAGGTAGAAGATCTGGATAAAAGGGATGAACGGAGAAAGTATGATAAGGTGAAAGAAATTACTTTTAAAAAGAAGAGAAGTATCAGCACTGGTATCAAAACAGCGGATGGAACCATAGTAATGGAGTCAAAAGAAATATTGGAAAGATGGACGGAATATATTGGAGAATTGTTTGATGATGATAGAATAGAACATCTAGACTTCAATGACAACAGAGAGGGACCAAGTATAATCAGATCAGAGATAGAGGCATCTTTAAAACAAATGAAAAGCGATAAAGCAACAGGTGATGATGGAATAGCAGCAGAGATGTTGGTAGCTCTGGGAGAATACATCATTGATATATTAATGGAAATAGTGGAAGGAATATATGAAGATGGAGAGCCTGCAACACAGATGTACAAATCAACATTTATCACAATGCCAAAAATTTCAAGAACACTTGAGTGCAATAAACACCGGACTATCAGTATCATGAGTCAGATTACAAAAATAACATTAAGGGTTGTTTTGAATAGAATAAGAGATAAGATACTCCCTGAGATTGGCAATGAACAGTGTGGTTTTATGAGAGATAAAGGGACAAGAAATACAATTTTTATTTTGAGAATGTTGATGGAGAGAGCAATAGAAGTGAAAAAAGATCTATGTTTGTTTTGTTGACTATGAAAAGGCTGTTGATCGGGTTAGACATGTAGACCTTATAAGGATATTGGAACAGATAAATATCGATGGGAAAGATCTAAGATTGATAAAGAATTTATATTGGAATCAAGAGGCATCAGTGAAAGTAGAAAATGACGAATCAGAGACTCGGCACATCAAGAAAGGTGTAAGGCAGGGTTGTGTGTTATCACCTGATCTCTTCAATTTATATAGTGAAATGATAATGAGAGATCTGAGAGATATGGAAGGAATTAAGGTTGGAGGAGTCAATATTAATAATACCAGATATGCTGATGATTCAACGCTTGTTGCAGACTCTCATGATAAACTTCAAGCTTTAATCAGTACTGTACACCAGTCAAGCAGAGAAAAAGGTCTGTCAATAAATATTAAGAAAACAGAAATTATGGTTATCTCCAAAGATGAAATCACCCCAAGAACAAATATAAGAATTAATGCTGAAACAGTTAAACAAACCGATAGTTTTAATTATTTAGGATGTACTGTTACAAGTTATGGAAAATGCGAAAAAGAGATCAGGAAGAGAATATCCATGGCAAAAGATGCATTTAGTAAGATCAAGAAATTAGTCACCAACTCGAAAATATCTATGAATCTAAGGAGGAGGTTTGTGAAATATTTTGTTTGGTCTGTATTGTTGTATGGCTGTGAAACTTGGACCTTGAGGAAGGCAGACGAGGAGAGGTTACAGGCTGCAGAAATGTAGTTTTGGAGGATGCTGAAAATATCATGGACAGAAAGGAAATCTAATGAGGAAGTATTAGAGAGAGTAGGCATTGAGAGAGAACTTTTGGCTTCAGTGAGAGGTAGACAAATGCGGTTTGTGGGTCACATAGTGAGAAGACAAGAACTAGAACCTCTCTCTCTCACTGGTAAAATCAATGGAAGGAGGCTGAGAGGAAGACCTAGACAAAAATATATGGATGGATTGGTGAGAATGACTGGAGGAAGAATGGCTGCAACTCAGTTGCTGCAGAGAGCCGGAAATAGAAAGGAGTGGCGAGCCATGATTGCCGATGTCCTTGGGGATATGGCACCTGGATGATGATGATGATGATATATATATATATATATATATATATATATATATATATATACATATGTGTGTGTGTATGTATATATATATATATATATATATGTGTGTGTATATATATATATATATATATATATATATATATATATATATATATATATATATATATATATATATATATATATGAGTATATTCCATTTCAGGTTTTTGTACTTTTCTCACAGACATAAGGGACACTGATGTTCACTAACAGTACATCCTACATATAACCTACCATTTATTAGTATATACATGAGTACAGTAGCCATAAAATCCCTACTTAAAACAGTGTCTCTTGTTAGATATAAACCGGCGCATGTTTTGCCTACAACACAAAAATGATTTACCATAGAGCTTCAAGAAAGAAAGTTTCCAATTTTTTTCTTTTTTTTTGCGTGCAGTTCGGATGGAGAGCTAAGGAAGGCAATTAATATTAATAGATCTCCAGGTCATTCGTCACTGTTACCTGGTAATAATACCTCGTCAGTGGGTACAATTAATAACGGGGGAATAGGCAGGTTATTCGCCTGCTTTCCTTTATAAAATGTCTGCATGAAATTTTCCTACATTCAGTATTTTTTCCTCGAGTTTTGATGGAAATATGTGGATTATCTCGCAAAATTAATCTTTATTGTTTCTTAGGGTTTTTTAATATATATATATATTATATATATATAAATTATATATATATATATATATATATATATATATATATATATATATATATATATATATATCAGTTACATATATTATGTTCTATTTTATTTTGTTGGATCTACTCTATTTCATACTAGATACTCTTTAGGAAATTTTAACTATAAACTGCAAGCAAAATGAGTTAACAGAGAACATAATGTATACCGTTCTTTTGTCCTATATTTCTACCATGGAAATATTTCGAAACATAAAATATCGTATCTTCAGATTTAGAATTCTGGTCCAGTTTGGTCTTTCCCAAAACTAAATAATTGCATATTTGTACTGAGGTATCAAATTTATCTTTATTACAGAAAACTCTGTTTTTATACCAAGATTTTCATCTTAATAAATCTTTTTTCAATGCGTGAAAGCTGAGTTTAGTTATAAAATAAAACTTTACCCTAGAGAAACTTCAATTCGCTACCATTTTTCGATGACGAAGTATTTTCCGATATGTCGAATTTTATACAGTTGACAGTTAGACAACTCAAGATTTACGTCGAAACTTCACTGAAGCGAAAACCGAAAATGTTATGGTTCGTTGTATACCATTTCACTATTCTTTTTATCCCTCCGTCTTCACACAACACGGAAAGGATACATAAAAGTTTTCCTCTAGCACAGGCATGCAGTATTCGTATCTTTTCATTGATAATTATAGTTATGGCAAATCAGCTTCTGAATATGAAGTTTCAGGTGACCAATTAATCCAATGTAGAAATTGATAAAAAAATCCGTATGTATGTACACTCACACACACACACACACACACACACATATATATATATATATATATATATATATATATATATATATATATATATATATATATATATATATATATATATATATATATATATATATATGCATACATACACACATACATATATATATACATATATATGTATGTATGTGTGTATATATATATATATATATATATATATATATATATATATATATATATATATATATATATATATGCATGCATACACACACACACAAACACACACCACACACACACACACACACACACACACACACACACACATATATATATATATATATATATATATATATATATATATATATATATATATAGAGAGAGAGAGAGAGAGAGAGAGAGAGAGAGAGAGAGAGAGAGAGAGAGAGAGAGAGAGAGAGACTCATAATGCCTTCCTGTCTTCTGAAAACCGCGTGTTTAATGGCCTTTTAGGATATTTTGATAATCAAGAATTTTGAAAGTGTTTCATAATGATGCATAAGTTTTCCCATCAACGCGAAAAACTTCTCAGAAAAAATAAACTGAAAGACGTCAGTGACGGTTAGACTATTTCACTACTACCATACTAATACTTTTGCTACTATTGTTATTAGTGAGATACCTGCTTAAATCCTCAAGAATAAAATTAAGCTAATTCTAGGATTTAATTCTGGGATCTAATCTCCTCTGTTGTTAAAATCGGCTAATTTCACTACTTCAAAATAGTAAAAAAAATTAATGAAGTAGATTCTGGTATCTGAGCTACTGATTGTTTTGTATCAAAGCAAAATGATAACCCTTCAATGAATTAGGATTTCATGAAGACAACAGCGTTTACAAAACTATTTTATCTCAGGACTTGCATTTTAATCCTTTGTCAGTAATCAAATTTACAATATTCAAAGTAATATTTTAAATGGTGCCATAATTATGCCTCCATGCTCAAAGAGAAAACCTACTAAGCAAGCCCTGACGGCGTGTCTTCGTTTGCCAAGCCCCCTCCCAAAAACGGAATAAATGAACTTAAAAATTAATTCACCCCGCACAGTATACAGACACGATTAAGTGAAAAGGATGGAACATAAATATGTACAAAATTAATTAAAAAGGAAAGGAACCTTTGTCATGTTCTTTGAAATAGTATCATAACCTTTCAGAGTTCAATGTAACGTTAGGTTCTAGGACTAGTAAGTTTCTCTATTCTGTCAGGTCGAGATGCAAATTTCGTAAAGTTTCTCTATTCTGTCAGGTCGAGATGCAAATTTCGTAAGGTGAAACAATATAATTGAGAAATCTTTCACACAATGGCGTTTACATAAAGAATTTCGCTGGATAAAAAAAAGAAAAAAATTATAGAAGGTTTGCGGATAATTTCGTAAGCATCTCATTAATCAAACCAGTTCCATAAATTATACCCCTAATTTATGGCATAAGTATCACAGTCATAACTTAATAAAAAGACCAAGTTAAAAAAAGAATTTTAAAGCATTTTCGCCCATAAAATCAGTGCAAAAAGGTAAATGTGGTATATATTTTACCATGGAATGCAAATGTAAATTTATTAACAGTAAAATTTCCAGTTTCTATACAACTTTCCGTCATGGCTATTACCTACTGTGCATTTCAGGGCCGTGTCTAATTGATTTTTGTCGATAAAATCTTACCAAAGCATCGGATATGGATCGTATTTTGGAAATAGCTACTGGAAGCCACAGCCTAATTGGCAAAAATATGCAATGATGTCTAATGTGGATAATTAAGGCACTTATCAGAATAAATCAAAGAAATTTAAAGGGAAACTTAGCTAAATCTAGCAGGTTCGTGGATAGAGGCTAGTAAAACGTCATTACTGAAGACCCTTCCACTCATTGACGTACTTTACTAAACACCCCGCCCATATACTTTATGAATGAAGACTCAGATGTTGGTAGCAATAGTAATAGTAGTAGTACATGGAATTCTTATATTGTTTCACACACTCAGACACATACCCAACATACTCTCTCTCTCTCTCTCTCTCTCTCTCTCTCTCTCTCTCTCTCTCTCTCTCTCTCTCTCTCTCTCTCTCATCTTTTCGATAAGTCTCTAAGTAGAGCACAATAAGGGAATGGGCGTCAAATACGAATATTAATTATGTAATACAGTTCCATGGCGCAATTCACGTTTCCTTTAACTTGAAATATGCACCGATTCTTACAGTAATACTCTGTGAAATCAACCATTGTTACCCTGGAGTTCCTGTTGCTTCATATATTGTCTCTTCAAAAGTTCCGGTTCACGTGTCCCTGCTTAGCCCTGCTAAATAAATGTAACATAACGCAAGTGTTCTAACCTTAACTTCCTTAATGCATGATCAGTCCCATAATAAATCCACAGTGCATGGTATAGCACACTACTCCCCTTTCACTATTTTATTTGTGCGCCTCTGTGTCAGTTTTGTTGCTTCTATACGCTTGATTCATTTACTTGAAACTGACAATGTTTGTTGTAGGGTTGTTGAGTGGTTATCAGTGAGTCTATGTATTCCCGGTTTTATCTATTTATTCTTTTATGGATTTGAAGTTACTCATTCGTTCAATTTTCTGTTATTCTGATTATTTCATTTACATCGTTTATTAAATATATATTTCATTTAATCATAACTACACTGTAGTGCAGAACGATACTCGTAACTCACAGTCCAAGCGCTTGGGTATGCCCTAAATTTTTTAATCCACTAATCCAATTATAGTATACTATCTTACAATTTCGATAATTATCGCATATCCTACTCAAGGTATTGCTTATTGTACAAGAGGGTCAAATATTTGTGTTTCTACGATCATTATCATACTGCTGGGAACCCTGCTATTACGTCTGATGTCATAGTTTACGTCACAACTAGCCTCTCTCTGGGTGCTTACTAAATTTAGCTAAGTTTCCCTTTAAAATTCCTTGATTTACTCTGATAAGTGCCTTAATTATCCACATTAGACATCGCTGCATATTTTTGCAAATTAGGATGTAGCTTCAAATAGCTATTTCCAAAATACGATCCATATCCGATGCCTTGGTAAGATTTTATCGACGAAAATCTATTGGACACGGCCCTGAAATGCACCGTAGTCATAACCACTGGCGGTCCTAAGTCTTACCCAAAACGCTTGAACGTTCATCGACTTTTATTCAGATTTAGGTCATCAATTCATTTACAGCAACATTTAAGAGCCCCTGAACCACTACGAAACGTTTTCAGCAAAATAAAATTCATTTGACTAAATTCTCGGTCTAGCCTAAATACTGTATACTCATTGAAACTGCTTGCGTTAGAGAACAGTCTTCACAAAACTTTCTTGAGATTCACAGCGTTAAATTAAATTCAGGATTATCCACTCTTGCCAAACTTAGGTAAAAGTATACAACTAGAATAGAAGCGTGGTTCAAGAGTGTTCATTGGAGCAAATAAAGTTTTGTTTCAAATATTTATCATTCTACCAGGTCTTGTGTGAGCATGAAAGTCTTATTTTTGTGGAGGTCTGATCGTTTTACAGATTATATTGAAAGAATATTGTAAGTAATCATGTATTAAGAAAACTCTGTAAATAAATGTAAATGGCTGTCCAAATCTTGGTAGATTAATCTCATCATGGTGAGCTAATTATATGTTTCTAAAAGCAACGATCGTAAAAACCTTCTTTTTCTGACCTGTAACCCTCGATTCTTAAGAATTCTGAATACCGATTTTGTTAGAATAGAGAGAGAAAAAAGGGGGTGGTAAATACCGACACTAGTTTCCCCTCAAGAAAAAATAATACTTCCCAGCTTTACAGTTTCCACGGTCCTTAATTTCCCGGGAAAAAATTCGGGAAGACTTTGGAGGAGTTCCAAAGTTTGCCCATGGTATTTGCCCTACTTCTTTTTCTCCGGGAATCTCCAGATTTTTAGAGCAAGCTTCATTTCAGCACAATTTTCGGCTATTGGTGTTGAGACTGTGGCAATATGGTGGGAAAGAAATGTTAGCTAACAGTATATATATACATATATATATATATATATATATATATATATATATATATATATATATATATATATATATATATATATATATATAATGTGTGTGTGTTTGCGTGTATTCTATGACTGCGCAGGTGTAATTGCAGTAACGTAAGCTAATCGTCGCTCTGTCTTCTTAGAGATATTTTACAAAAATAAAGGCTGAAGACAACGGTATTTTAAACTTATTTTTTTTGCTCCCAGATCCGCAAGACAAGAAATATGAAGCGAGTCAAGTTAAAAAAAAAATGAGCGACCTATATTATGTTTTACAAAGAGATTCGATAATTACTTAACTTTTCTAATTAAAATATTTGACTAAATTCGCAATGACGTTGAGATAATGCAAACGAAAAATAATGTCTAGTAAAAAGAAGACGAACCGGCACAGCATCAAAGGCGAAATGCAGGAAAAGCACGCGAGAAAACAATCTCCCTGCGGTCCCAGTGATAAGCTCTAAAGGATAATCGCAGCGGGAAAAAGAGAAGAAAAGGATGTTTCTTTTTCGCCATAATGTGAGCCGGAAATACAGACGAAAAGGGCGTCAAATGATAATGCCCGGCAAAAAGCGAATAAAACTTTCCACGCTCTAATTCCCCTTCCCCTCTCTCTCTCTCTCTCTCTCTCTCTCTCTCTCTTTCTCTGTCCTGCACAGTTCCCTGCAGCGGACACGAAAAAAGCGAGAAAAAGGGAAAACGATAAAAAAGGAGGATGCAAGAGAACAAATCCTCTTGGAGCTGCTCTAATGTTCTACTGTTAATGATTCTCATCGGATAAAGATTTTATTTGTATTCTCTCCTTTTAACTTTACGTTATATTTCATGCGGCCCAGCCCTGTTGCATGACAGTAATTAGAAACTACGCATTAGTTTGAGCTGAAAACGAAGAGCTGAAAATTCTCTTATGCATACAATTGTTTGTACTTTCTAAGCCTTTTCTTGAGGCCAATATTTTTCCTTCCCTTTGCTGACTCAGAAGAATGTGATGCTCTTTCTGACTCGAAGAGGCTGCTGTAAAAAAAAATAACCTCATTACCTCTTTCTGACTCGAAGAGGCTGCTGTAAAAAAAAATAACCTCATTACATGCATAAATGCATGGATACCTATGGTGTCAGATATATACAAACGAGAGGAAAGAATAAGGGTTTACAGAAGGCATTTCAGACATTTAGGGTGTGTTATAAACTTTGTAAGAGAAGCAAAAAAGGAGGAAAGTGGTTGAGAAATGAACATAATAACAAAGAAGCCATACCAGTATTTTTATTCCAAGGAAGGAGTCAGCGTTCTAGTAAGTAGGTCTCTACAAGCATATGACTGTATGGAGAATGGACAGAAAAATATCATGGTAGGGTTTTGGAACAAGATATTTAGAGAATAAACCAAACGACTCTGCTCGAAATGCAGCTGCAGGGTCTAAAAAAATATTTTTGTGGAGGTATATAAAACTAAAATAAGCAATTAAAAATTGACATGCAAGCGGTAAACGAGAGCTGATGAAACACTCAGGAGTGAATGCAGGTAAGAACTTTTTTCGAAAACCATTTATAAGCCTTTTAATCACGCCCGTTACATTCTTGATAGTGACCGCTGTTAGCATTTAAATTGCCATGACCCCCTGTCACTCTCGTATCCTGAATTTAGATCCGGTTTACCCAGTGATCAACGTTCAGGATCTACACAGAAAAAAAAAAATAATTACTAAGGTTTTATTTTTTTTTACCTGGAATCCCTCAATGAGCATATCCTATTCTGACGTTAGTTTGCTCATTAACCATTCTTCCTGAATTTCCATCTGGTGGAACAAACCTTTCTTTCTTAAGATATAAACAAGTTTTTTTTGTACGCCTGTAAGACTCAAAACGTCCCGGCGTTTTATGTCGCACCTTGTCTTTGAATATTTATTATTATTTGAAGATTTCTAAATGGAAAGGAAATATCATTTGAAAAAACGGTGTGTACTTCTTCGCCGGTTTGTCAAACGATATTTTCTTTCCTTTTAGAAATCTTCAAATAATAATAAAAATAATATTATTATTAATATTATTATTATTATTATTATTATTATTATTATTATTATTATTATTATTATTATTATTATTATTATTAATAATAATAATTGGTACAAAAATTTTTTTATCTAATATACATGGGCATACCAAATAGATTTCTGCAAAAAAAAAGCTGAAAATGTTTCTTAACTAGAATCGAATAATGTAAAAATAAGCCTAATTTATGTAGTATGTCTGTGGCATCATGAACTCATAAACCTGTAAAGTTAGTCAGCAGCTATAATATATTGTAGACCATGATTATAATTTTTCTATAGGGATTTATTTTGAGATGGAAATCGAAAAAAAATAATGTTTTGACTTTTAGGTACTAAAGAAAATTGATTACAGTATGATTGAATAGCAAGCAGGCCATTAGACTAATTGGCCCAGGAACAAATGGTGTTACAATGGATCAGTGTCTTTTGTGAGCTTGGTGCCTTGATATCAATTAACCGCTGCTTTTACTCTCACCAAATAACCTAATTTGCAATAATTGAATTTACACCTTCCAGGCGTTCAAACCAATTAGCAATGACACCAGTAATGAGGATGGAGCCGTGACCTCCTAAGTAAAAACAAAATATGAGGAATAATAACTTTGAAGCAATTTTTGAACTTTGATATTCCCTGAAAATCTTTCGTTCCAGTGGAAAGACCAAAACTGAATTGCAAGGCTTTTTATACGCAAGGCTTTTTAAACGAAAGCAAAGAAAAGAGACATTGTGCCAAAGAAGATACATGACAAAGTGAAAACATCCATACGTGGTTGGTAATGGCTGATATTATTATATTCAAGTATCTTGATGCCAGTTCTTCGATGCAGCCTGTTTAGAGTTGGCGTAACCAGTGAATCTGGAAAGTCAGTGATGGGCTGCTTTTGGATGTGCGCAGTACTGCTTAATCACATGTTAAGTTTTTCGTTTAAACTTTACAGTTTAGGTAATGATTTGTCTATAGAAGGAACGACAAAGAGAGAGAGAGAGAGAGAGAGAGAGAGAGAGAGAGAGAGAGAGAGAGAGAGAGAGAGAGAGATGCGATAGCTGGAATGCAAAGTTCTCCTGCATTAAAAATCTATTTTACCGGTCTTCATCCACATTTATGGGATCAATCGAAGTCAGTTCTAGTAAGGTTTTGAATTTTGGGGTTCTACGATAAAAAAAGATCTTTTCTGATGAATGAAGGACAATAAAAAAAGATTATTATTTTTTATCCACTAGTCTGCTTTCAAAATTGCCATCTACAGTCAAACTGCTTCCTTGAATAGTATTCTTATTCACTCGTTTCTCTGTTTATATTGGATTTTATTCAAACAAGACGTTTTATACTGCAATATATTTTTTGTTGTACGTTTTTAGTCCTGGTAATGAAGCTTTGCTATGAGGACACACAAAAGAATCCTTTGCGAATGATATTCTCCATCTTCTGAAATAGTTTCGCCATTCATCGAAGAGAAAAAACCAACAGCTGGAAGGGTTTTGCAAATATGAATAACTTCAAAAATCCTTCCCAGCTCCACACGAGGGCAGTTTCTCTGATGACCATCTCCCCGAGATTTTTGGAGTTTCCCCTTTCGTTATGAGCGACAGCGGTTCAAGCCAAGACGAAAAATAATGAAGGGGAGTAAATATATTTTGTGGAAAGGGAAACTACTTATGCTAGACCGATATGATGAAAAACTTCGGATATACGTTTAATAGTATGAATGAACGAGTGACGTTAGTAACCGTGTGTCATTTGGAACATGGGGAGAATATTGATATCAAACAAACAGCTAATTCATTTACTACGAATGTAGGAAACGAGAATATATATATATATATATATATATATATATATATATATATATATATATATATATATATATATATATATATATATATATATATTCTCGTTTCCTACATTCGTAGTAAACGAATCAGTTGTTTGTTTGATATCAATATTCTCCCTACGTTCCAATTAACACACGGTTATTAACGCCACTTGTTCATTCATACCATTAACCGGATATCCGAAGTTCTTCATCATATCGGTCTAACATTAGTAGTTTCCCCTTTCCACAAAATATATTTACTCCCCTTCATTATTTTTCGTCTTGGCTTGAACCGCTGTCGCTCATAATGAAAGGGGAACTCCGAAAATCTCGAATGAGGTGGTCATCAGAGTAACTGCCCTCGTGCTGGAGCTGAGAAGGATTTTGATGTTATTCATATTTGCAGACCCCTTCCAGCTGTTGGCTCTTTTCTCTTCAATGAATGGCGAAGCTATTTCAGCAGATGGAGAATATCATTCGCAAAGGATTCTTTTGCGTGGTCTCATAGCAAAGCTTCATTACCTGGACTAAAAACGTACAGCAAAAATATATACTGCAGTATAAAACTTCTAAGTTTTACACACACACACACACACACACACACACACACACACACACACACACACACACATATATATATATATATATATATATATATATATATATATATATATATATATATATATATATATATATATATAAATATAAAACATGGTATAACTTGGTACTTCGGTTGCCGACCGCAAAACCTAAGTAGACCATAGTCCCATAAAAATAATAAAAAAAACGAGGCACCTGAAAGTAACACGAAACAGAACCATTTCCTCCCGAGAAAAGGGGAGACAGGGACGGTTCTCCATCCTCTTCTCTTCCTGCAAGACTTTCTCTCCCATCCCTAAAGAGGTTTCATTCCGAATCTTATGAAAGAGAAATTCTTCCGGCAAATCCTCCGCTCTCGTGGAAAAATTGCATGCAAATGAGATTTATCTTCAATATACTCCAGGTTTTACTCGGGCGGGATTCTTGTGCAAACACACACACACTCTCACACACACACATGGGCAAACACACTTTCGTGATTACCACCTTTTACTATTTTTTTTTAATTCCTACAACCTGCATATGGTTATACAGTAATAAAGATTGATGGCTTGGTAAGAATTCGTTTTAGAATATTACCTGGTCGAAATTCAGGTCTACCTCCATCACTAATAGTCTGTGTTTCGTCTCTTGTGTTGTACTCTTAGTTTATTAAATCTTTTTACCTTAGCTCTAGCATTTCCCATTTTGTTGTTCTTAGTAAATATGTCAAATATATATATATATATATATATATATATATATATATATATATATATATATATATATATATATATATATATATATATATATATGTGTGTGTGTGTGTGTGTGTGTGTGTGTGTGTGTGTGTGTGTGTGTGTTAGGAAAGTTAGATAGGAAAAGAATAGAAAGAGAGAGAGAGACAGAGAGAATAAAGTGAGAGAAAAGAGAGAGAGAACAACAATTAAGCCATGGGTTGTTTTGCATCGAGAGACTCGAAGTGCTGAATATATAAACCGCCTTGCACGAACTCAAAACAGTGAGCGAGTATATCGCGCCCAGGACCACAAAACCGATCGTAAAATCTGGAAACTGTGGCCTCGCGATTTAGCTTACTCAGGATTACTCAGCACCTCGTCAGAAGCAAACATTTCCAGCCATATCTATAACCCCGCCTTCAATAGGAGGCATTTACATGGAATTGGGGCTGGACAAAGTGATGTAATTCAAGACCCTCCAATCAAACATTCTAGGGAGGGGTCTTTTACATCCCGTCCTAAGATCATTTCTAATCCCACCAACGTCCTTCCCAATCAACTGTCTGATGGGGAGGCCTTACAAATAAAATCTTCCAAGGGGACACTGAAAAAGGAGGAGTTGGAGATTACAAGAAAACCGTGGGGTTCCAGAGAAACAAGAAGCCAGGAGGACAGCATTCGAGTTCCCATCCACCAACTGGGTGAGACATATCTCGCATTGCTTTCGTGCTCCCAAACAGACTGAATTGAACTGTCTAACAAGAGTGATGACAATATCGTAACTGTAACCGTAAATTGTACTTAAGTTTGTAATTAACTTTCATCATTAAAGCAACGAAACTACTGTCTCATCTCCATTACGCCTTTCTGAGAGATATCATTACTTTCGGCTGCTACTGTAATGAGTCTGCTGTTTCGAAGGGAAATTATCTTAAAGTAATGGTATCTCTCAGAAAGGCGTAATGGAGACGAGACAGTAGTTTCTTTGCTTTAATGATGAAAGTCAATTACAAACTCAAGTACAAATTATGGTTACAGTTACGATATTGTAATCACTCTTGTTAGACAGTTCAATTCAGTCTGTTTGGGTGCATGAAAGCAATGCGAGATATTTCTCTCCCAGTTGGTGGATGGAAACTCGAATGCTGTCCTCCTGGCTTCTTGTTTCTCTGGAACTCCCGGGTTTTCTTGTAATCTCCAACTCCTCCTTTTTCAGTGTCCCATTGGAAGATTTTATCTGTAAGGCCTCCCCATCGAACAGTTGATTGGGAAGGACGCTGGTGGGTGTTCAAATCTCTCCTTAGAGGATTTGATTGGAAATGATCTTAGGACGGGGTGTAAAAGACCCCTCCCTAGAATGTTTGATTGGAGGGTCTTGAATTACATCACTTTATCCAGCCCCATTTCCATGTAAACGCCTCCTATTGAAGGCAGGGTTATAGATATGGCTGGAAATGTTTGCTTCTGACGAGGTGCTGAGTAATCCTGAGTAAGCTA